>JANFOE010001874.1:0-289680 GCA_025667525.1 Glebionis coronaria | reverse complement strand
TGTAGGTGCTTAAAGTTGTTAAAATGAGAAGCAATAAAAAATGGGCAAATGTGACATTTATTGATTAGTTTTGGTTCGTTTATGAGTTGTTGGTTCGTGTACGAGTTTTTTGGAAGTTTTTTGGAAGTTTTTTTTCGTGTACGAGTAGTTAGTTCACGATTTTTAATATTAATAGTTTCTCGTGTATCAGTTGTTTATCATAGTTTAACAATCCTTTGTTAACTCAAATGTAATTTTTGATAATGTATCACTGAAGTTGCGAATAAAATGATTATTTGTGCTAATAATGTTTTTTGAAGTAAAACTTTGTATCATATGTATCAGCTATAAATTTTTACGTAACAAATTTTTAGTGCTTTTTATATCAATTTTTATGTATAAGTTTTATTTTTTTGTGTCTAATATTAAATATATCACATGTTAATTGATGAAACCAATGGTTAAAATGACTTCTCATTTTAAGAACTTTAAGCTACTACACTACAATAACCCAACTCTATATATAATTTAGATAAAATGACTTGATACCACACTTTTTAATCCAGTCATATCTCAATCACATCTTTAAACCAATAAGATTTGAGATTTTCCTAAAAAATCTCAAAACTTGCCTAATTTTTGTCACTTTTGGCTAGAATACGTTTTCTAAAAACGCATTACTATAAAAATTGCGTTTTCAGAACACGGGTATACATAATACTTAAAAACTTCTTTTTTCATTTTTCTTCCACACACACACCCACGTGACACGCACAAAAAGCATCCATTGTTCTCTAAGAAACGGGATGTAAAACCCTAATCCTTAAAACATAAAAAAATCATTATATCTTTCATCATTGTTGTTTGAATCAAACAATTAAACCCTAACAACACATACAAACACACAAATCCATTAAAAATCCACAATCAACCTTGCTCATAACCTTGCTAATAAATGTTCACAAATCAAGATCACGATCTGGTAGAAGTTAATGACGTGGGCGACAAAGATGAGATATAATCAACTAAGTTTCATCACATCCATATTCGAATTCGATTTATCCCTAACTTAATTTTACTATTTTATCTTATTTGCCCTAATTTGATTATGAGTGCTATATCTCCTAGATAATATTGAGAAGATCAGGCATATCAATACTATAATGGTATAGGTAACAATTAATTTTTCTTTTTTAATCATTTTTTGTATGGTTATGGTTGAATAGTTAAGCAACTTTATAGTATAACATTTTTTAAATCCATACAACATGAATAGTTAAGCAACTTTATTAGAAGTTGAATTTGATGAATTTTTGAAATTAGACGACTACCGCAAATGTGAGTGTCCCTATACACTTATCTTATTATCCATACACTTTCTTCATCTCTTCTGTATATCCTTTCTATTCTTTTTCATATATTTCAAACAACATCACATACCACCGTCACGCAACACCCATACTACCATCACCACGTCACTATCACGAAACCTGTTACCCTATGTAGAATTGATAGGTGTGTAAACACCCATCCTTTTACCACTTAATTCGGGCTAAAACAAGACCAAAACACGTATTTAATATCATTTGTTTGGAATTATGCGTGGTTTTTGTGTTTATTGTGTTTTCAGAGTTAACCGGATGAATATTAAAGAAAACATGGGATTGCACGGGTTTTATCAAGGAAAAAGACTGAAGACGAAGTCTATTGTCCAAGAGATGCAAAAGATTTGAAGTCACTGGGCCTATTCGAAGATTTATCGAAGAAAAGGACTAAAGACGGAAGATTTTCATAAGTCGAAGAAACTCGAGTCTATTTAACGAAGAAATTAAAAGACGAGTTGGATTTAATCGACGACAAATCCCGAATCAGAATCGAAAATGTCAACTTTTCTGAAAAGACGAGAAGACAAGAAGAAAGGGAGAAAGCCCACTCACCAACCAACCACTAGGAGTATAAATAGAAACTCCCTTCACACAATTAGAGGAGTAGCTTCATTTTCCTTTTTCCAGTAACTTAGGTTCGTTCCATCACCAACTCCATTAGGGAGTTTGGTGATTTTCATCTTTTTCTTTCAATCTTGTAATCCTAAATCATTAACCTTGTTACTTTTACATTAATCAATCCATTCCATCTTTCTATTCATCTTGTTCTTCATCATTTTTATTGCAAGTTTCTAAGTTTCTTATTTGATTCAAGTTTGATTACAAAAAGTTGTTGATTTAGTGTTTTTATTGGTGGGATTTGTTTCTTATGGTATGTTAATGATTATTGGTTAGTTTGGTAAAACCTTTTTAAGTATTGGAGTTGATTTTGAGTGAAATCCGTGTCCCCTGTTATATCGCTGTTGTTACTGTTCTTCATCTCCCAGAACTTTCCGAATAGGCCATTTTGTGTTTCCCTTATTCGGAACATTTTCAAATATTCCGAATAGGGGTGTTTTCGTTTTATTACTCGGAATATTCTGGATATTCCGCATAGCCGTTTCTCAGTTTCCTTATTCGGAACATTTTTCCGAATAGCTCTTATATTCCGAATAGGCTTTACTTTCCGAACAAGCTAATTTTTCCGCATGGTCATATTTTCCGAATGGACTAATTTTTCCGCATGGTTTCTATTATTCCGCATAGAGCAACATTTTTCCGCATAAGCAAAATATTCCGAATAGCCAGGTTTTTTCCGAATAAGCTATTTTTCCGCATAGGGCAAGTTTTCCGAATTGAGCTTTTTATTCCGCATAGCAATCTTTCCGAATAGCATCAAATATTCCGAATAGAGCAACATTCCGCATAGGGGAACTTTCCGAATGGTGTTACATTCCGCGTAGGGTATTTTTCCAGTATTAATTCAAGTTTTGCTTATTATTTGTTGCTTGTTTTAAGTTTACTTCATTACCATTTTATTCACTTACCTGTTTAGTAGAATAGAAAACCAAATCCACTTTTTGTCACCAAGAACAAATCATTCCACTTTTAATTGAGATCAATTCGAGAGGATTCCGAGAAATATTTTGAACCCATTGAAAATCTTTGTATCAAATGGCGCCGCTGCCGGCTCCTCTCGTTAAGATCAAAAGTTTTTTGTGAGAATTTGGATTTTGGGATCCGTTTCCCGTGAACGTTACCTTTTCTTAAAATTTTCAAAAACAACTAAAAAAATATAAAATTTTCAAAAATCCTAAAAATTAAAAAAACAATAAAAACCAAAAATATTTTTTGCTTTGCTTTTCTTTGTTCGTTCTTTTGCAGGTGTATGCGTACTCGATCCACGTCTTATCAAGAGCCCGAGCCTCTCGATAACTTAGACATGGCTGGTGTACAAAACAACAATAACATACCACCTCCGAACAACAATAATAACAACAACAATCCGCCTTTCAACAACATGAATAATAACAACAATGAGCACCTTCCGGATAATCGCCCAATGATTGAATTGCTGCAAGCTCATGTTGATGGCAATACGGAACCAATTGTTATACCACCAATTGCCGCCAACAATTTCGAGCTTAAGTCAGGCTTTATCCAGATGGTCTCCGCTCAGCCATTATTGGGACGAACCATTGATGACCCACATGACCATATCAAGAGATTTCTACAACTCACGAACACGGTCAAGTTCAATGGCGTTCCACAGGAGGTTATAAGGTTACAACTTTTTCCCTTTTCTTTAGAGGGACAAGCCCGGCATTGGCTTGCTAAGGAACCGCCACAGAGTATTCTCTCGTGGACGGATTTGGAAACAAAGTTCATCAATTACTTTTTTCCACCCTCTCGTACTACCGCTTTGCGGAATGAGATTATAAACTTTGAACAAAAGTACGATGAGTCATTCAGTGAATCTTGGGATCGTTTTAAAGATCTTTTAAGAAAATGCCCACAACATGGTTTTACCAAAGTACATCAAATCAATACTTTTTACAATGGTTTAAGCATGAGTGACCAAGATTCACTGAATAGTGCCTCAGGGGGTAATTTATTGGCTATGACTTCCAATGCTGCTTGGGACATCATTGAGAACAAATCTCGTGTGCAAACCAAGAGTGTTAGGACCAATGTTGCTAGTGCTAGCACTAATGATAGCGACAAGCGACTTGACAAAATTACCACGCTTCTTGAATCGCTTGTCACACATACCGTCAGCAACAACAACAGCAACAACGCCAAAAACGCTCAAGTGAACGCTGTCAGCCAACCTTGTGAGATATGCGGTGGTCCCCACTCCTACACAACTTATACCGCCACCCAAGATTACCCTGCTGAGAATGTGAATGCGGCATATGGCACCTACCAACAACCTGCTTATCAAGCCCGACCTCACGGTGACCGTAACTTGCTTAGCTACCGCAGCAACAACTATCTTTCACCACCTAGTTTCCCTCCTACCAACCCAAACCAACAACAAAACCTTAACCGTCCTCCTCAACAACAACAACAATCTCGACAACCTTACATCCCTCCTCACAAGCAACAACAACCACCTCAAAGAAACAATCAAGTCTACCAACAACCTGCTTACCAACCACCTGCATACAATGCTCCTTCCAACCAAACCACCACTGCTTTACACCAAGAGGTCGCAACTTACATGAGAACCAATGATGTGATAGTGGGCAATCTTCAAGAGGAAGTGCGCAATTTGAAGGCAGATTTGGTTAAGCAAGGAAATGATTTAAGAGCCGATATGCGGAACACGTTGGATAGTCAGACGAATGACTTGAGGAACATGATGGCTAGTTTCTTCCAAAGTAGTCAACCCTCTTCTTCGGGTACTCTTCCGAGTAACACCGTTGCGAACCCAAGAGGGGAGATGAAAGCAATCACTACTCGCAGTGGTAAAGGTACAAAGGAACCCGAGCTTCCTATACCTCCACCGGTGGTTGTGACTAAGGAGAACGAGTTGCTTGCTCCTATTCCTCCTCCTTCTCCTTCTCCAATTTCTCCACCTCTTCTTTCTACCCCTCCTCCACCCGTGGTTGTGAGTGCTCCTATTCTCCCAAAGCCTTCCTCTTCTTCCAATATACCTTATCCTTCAAGGTTGAGGAAAGAGAAGTAAAAGAGCAAAGATGATATTCAGGTTTCTAACTTTCTTAAAATGTTTAAACAACTGAATTTCAATATCTCCTTCGCTGAGGCTCTCGCTCACATGCCCAAGTATGCTAAAATGTTTAAAGATCTTTTGAGCGACAAGGAAAAGCTCCTCGACATTGCCAACACCCAACTTAATGAGAACTACTCTGCAGTGCTCTTAAGGAAATTGCCAACCAAGCTTGGTGATCCGGGTCGTTTTCTTATCCCTTGCAATTTCCCGGGAGTAGAGAATTGCATAGCCCTAGCCGATCTAGGTGCCAGTATTAATCTTATGCCTCTAAGTGTTTGGAAGCAATTATCTCTCCCAGAGCTAGTCCTCACTAAAATGACTTTGGAATTGGCCAACCGTACGGTTGCTTATCCAGTGGGGATAGCCGAAGACGTTATTGTAGGAGTCGACAAATTCACCTTTCCTGCTGATTTTGTTGTCGTCGACTACGAGATGGACCCCCGTGTGCCACTTATTGTTGGTCGTCCATTCTTGAGGACCGGTCGCACTCTTATTGATGTTGAAGCTGGTGAGCTTATCATGAGAGTGGGTGACGATAAAGTAGTCTTCAACATGGGAAAGTTGTCTAAACAGCCTTATTCATATGAGAGTGTTAATTGTATTGACGTTCTCGATGAGGCTTGTGAAGAACACTTTAATGATGCTTGCAAAAGTATTCCCACCTCTCTTCCCAATGTTGAGACCGTGTCTTCTATTGATTCATCATTGTCTCTATTTGGAGATAGTGATTTATTCTGGAACAATCTTGAAGATGCCATGGGAAATGCGAATTTAGCTACTAATGATTCTCCCACCGAGGGGGATGAAGACATGAGTTTCTTTGACAATCTTCTCACCGAAGACAATCCTTCGCCTCCATCTCCCACGGTTATTGCTATCGATGCCACGACTTTGAAAACGCCTCCCGTCGAAAATCCTCCGGATTTGGAACTTAAGGAGTTGCCGCCACATCTCGAGTACGTGTTCCTTGACGACAACAAAAAGTCGCCCGTCATTATTGCGAAGGATTTGAAAGATGAAGAGAAGACTCGCCTCGTCGCCGTGCTAAAAGATCATAAGAAGGCTATTGCTTGGAAAATCTCGGATATTCGTGGAATTGATCCTCACTTCTGCACACACAAAATTCTCATGGAGGACAACTTTAAGCCCACAATTCAAAGCCAATGAAGGGTGAATCCAAAAATACATGAAGTCATCAAAACAGAGGTTATCAAACTTCTTGATGCCGGTATGATATACCCTATTTCGGATTCCCCGTGGGTTAGTCCAATCCACTGTGTGCCCAAGAAGGGCGGAATAACCGTTGTTCCCAATGAACACAACGAGTTGATTCCCACTCGTCTCGTTACTGGGTGGAGAGTTTGTATAGACTACCGCAAACTCAATGATGCCACGAGAAAGGATCATTTCCCTCTACCTTTCATGGACCAAATGCTTGAACGATTAGCCGGTAATGAATATTACTGCTTTCTCGATGGTTTCTCGGGTTATTTTCAAATACCCATCGATCCCCAAGATCAAGAGAAGACTATATTCACTTGTCCCTATGGCACTTTCGCTTACAAAAGAATGCCTTTTGGCTTATGTAATGCGCCAGGGACTTTCCAAAGGTGTATGTTAGCTATCTTCCATGACATGGTTGAACAAACCATGGAAGTCTTCATGGATGATTTCTCGGTCTTTGGGGATTCCTTCTCTACTTGCCTTGCCAATTTAGAACGTATGCTACAGCGGTGCGAAGAGACTCGCCTAGTTCTAAATTGGGAAAAATGCCATTTCATGGTAAAAGAAGGCGTCGTGCTTGGACATAAGATCTCGAAAGCCGGTCTTGAAGTTGACCGTGCTAAAGTCGATGTAATCGCTAAGTTGCCTCCACCTTCAACTGTGAAGGGTGTGAGAAGTTTTCTGGGTCATGCGGGCTTCTATCGTCGATTCATCAAAGATTTTTCTCAAATCGCTCGCCCGATGACCCACCTCTTGGAAAAAGATACTCCTTTTATCTTTTCCAAAGAGTGCCTTGAAGCCTTTAACTCACTTAAGGATAAGCTAACTAAGGCACCCGTCTTGGTTACCCCTAATTGGGAGCTGCCCTTTGAGTTGATGTGCGATGCTAGCGATTTTGCTATTGGAGCGGTTCTTGGACAAAGAGTGAACAAACACTTCCAACCGATCCACTACGCTAGCAAGACAATGACGGGGGCACAATTGCATTATACGACAACTGAGAAAGAGCTTTTAGCTGTTGTCTATGCTTTTGAAAAATTCCGCCCCTATCTTGTCCTTTCTACCACCATTGTGTACACCGATCATTCCGCGTTGAAGTACTTGTTGACAAAGCAAGATTCCAAACCAAGACTTCTTCGCTGGGTTTTGCTGCTCCAGGAATTTAAAATCGACATCCGCGATAAAAAAGGAGCAGAAAACCTAGCCGCGGACCATCTTAGTAGACTTGAGGATCCATACCAAGGGGATCATCCGACCAAAGAAATCAATGATTCTTTTCCCTTGGAGACCTTAATGTCTATAAACTCGAAGCCGAATGAAACCCCGTGGTTTGCGGACTTTGCAAACTACTTGGCTGGTGGAATTCTCAAGGAAGGGTTGACGTCCCAGCAAAAGAAGAAGTTCTTTACCGACATCAAGACTTACTTTTGGGACGACCCTTACCTATTCAAACAATGTGCTGATCTGATAATTCGCCGATGTGTTGATGGACCGGCAGCGTCGGACATCCTTGATGCTTGCCACAAAGGACCCACCGGTGGTCACTTTGGTCCCAACTACACCGCTAAGAAAGTGTTTGACTCGGGATTTTATTGGCCCTCCATATACCGTGACGCTCACGATATGGTCAAACGATGTGATGTTTGCCAAAAGCAAGGCAAAATCACACATAAAGACGAGATGCCTCAGAATTTCATTCAAGAGTGTGAAATTTTTGATGTTTGGGGTATCGACTTTATGGGGCCATTCCCTTCTTCTAAAGGAAACAAATACATCCTTGTAGTCGTTGACTACGTTTTAAAGTGGGTTGAAGCCAAAGCTTTGCCTACTAATGACGCAAGGGTGGTTTGTAACTTTTTGAAAGCTCTATTCGCTAGATTCGGTGTGCCTCGCGCCATTATTAGTGATCGTGGGACTCATTTCTGCAATGACCAATTTGCTCGAGTCATGGCTAAGTACGGTGTAAATCATCGCCTTTCCACAGCCTACCACCCACAAACTAATGGCCAGGCTGAAATATCAAACCGAGGGCTGAAGCGAATTTTGGAAAGAACCGTGGGAGAGCATCGTGCCGCATGGGCTGATAAACTTGATGATGCTTTGTGGGCTTTCCGTACTGCTTACAAGACCCCGATCGGCTGTACGCCTTATCGTCTTGTGTACGGGAAAGCGTGCCACCTCCCCATTGAGTTGGAACACAAGGCTTATTGGGCCTTGAAGTGGGCTAATTTTGATATAAACAAAGTCGGTGACCTACGCAAGATCCAACTCAATGAGCTAAATGAACTTCGGAATGAGGCTTATGAAAATTCTTTGATCTATAAGGAAAGAACTAAGCTCATCCACGACTCCAAGATCAAAAACCGAGAGTTCCATGTTGGAGACAAAGTCTTACTTTTTAACTCTCGGTTGAAAATCTTTTCGGGCAAGCTCAAATCTCGTTGGTCCGGCCCATTCACCATCGCCCAAATTTTTCCATATGGTACTCTCGAGCTCGCTCAACCTAATGGACCAAATTTTAAGGTGAATGGCCAACGAGTGAAGTTGTACTTTGGTGAGGACACCTCTCACGAGGTGATTCCATCCCTCACCACGTTCCCCATGAACTAATTTTGGGTCGAGTCAGGCTCGTGACTCGGTTATCAAAAACAAGCGCTCCTCGGGAGGCAGCCCGAGTATCTATCCCTTTAACCCCCTAAGTGTAGGGGAGGACCTATTTTGGTCGTTTGTGTTTGTGTGGTGATGTGCTTACAGGGATAATTGCAATCTTGGAAATCTTTGAAGAACCGTGCTCCCGTGTAATCCGAAATCCGGTTCTATCTCTCAACTATCGTGATTCAATTTTCTTCATACTCACATTTGAAATTGATCACTTTAGTCGTCTCTTCCTTAACTTGAGTTAACCAACGTGCACAATGTCATAAGTGTAGGGGAGACTTTTCCCACATGCTTAAACATTGAGGACAATGTTTATCTTAAGTGTAGGGGAGACTTCTATCGAAGTTTTAAGTGGACTTTTCCATGAAAATGCCTTCATTTAACCGGAAAATCCTATTTTTCAACATTTTTCAAATTTTTTATTAACTTTGGCCATTTAGTTGTAATTTTTAAATTTTTATCGTTGCTTTCATATGTATATATTCCACAATAAAGTCAAAATTTTAATAAAGTGTTGTAGCTAGTTTAGATATCTTTGACATATTAGGCCCGTTGCGTTTATTTTGACTCAACCCGAATAGACTTATCCTAGTTTATTCTAGCTAGTATCCTTAACCATGTAGACCTTAATTGGACTATTAGGCTAAGTATCCACGAGTCTCATTATTTGAGATTTTAAATTGTGGAGGACGAGAAATGATAGAGTCAATTATAAGTCGGTATTCTTGCGCAAGCTCACTTGGTGTAATTATTTGCCTATTCTCCCATCACTTGCTAATAATTTATCTGCAATAAGTAAGGTCTTACGATTTGAAAAGTTACTTAGCTTCTAGCCCAAGATCGTTTAAAAGTTGCTCGGTAATGATAAGAGTTCATAGCCAAGGCATAACTTATGAAGCGGGGCGCGAAGATTGGCGAGTCCGAAAAGGCCCTAACAAGGCATGAGGATTCAATTTTATTGCTGAAGATCCAAAGTGATGTGAAAAGCATTATTCCTAAAGTCTATATGAAGGATCAAGACTCACGACGAAAAGCAATCAACTCCCATAAAGATCATGGAGAAGTCTATCCGAAAAGACCCTAACAAGGTATGAGGATAAATAGATCCAAGTCCGAAAAGGAGGCGGATCGTTGTATCTCAAAATCCCAATTAGAGATTGAAGAAATAATCATGAAGTCGTGGTCAACAAAGTTGGAGTACCCCTCAAAAGTCTCCGAGTGAAGAAACTCTATTATGATGAGAAGACCATTATCTCAAGAACGTCTCTCGAAGATATGAAGTATGAAGTACATGCCAAATATCGGCCCGAGAAAGGTCTCAAATCGTGAACCAAGTTATGCCAAGATATGAACTTTTTGATATCCCGAGAAGCAGTTTTAAGAGATTTTGTCCTTTAGCTAACTATTGATCAAATCGTCCTACTTTGCTTTCAGCCTTAATAAACTATCGAAATAAGTCCAAAAATGCATCTTCATGATCATTCTAAGACAAAAATAAAATATAAGAGATACAATTAGGAATAAGGGAGTTTAAGCATTTAATTAAGCCATGTGTGTAAGTGTTTGATTTACTAACTTATAATAACAATGATCTCGTTTTAAGCTTAGTTTGGGGAACGTGAAACTTGAGGGTGATAAATCTTCGCAACACCAAAGCCCTAATGTAAGTCCTTGATTTCTTTACAAGTTATTTTCATCTTTTGTTTATTTTAAAGTTTTAAGTTCTCTTAGTATTTTAATTATTGTTTAGTAGAATTTAAATAAGGCCAAGGTTGATTAATTATAAGAAAAATGTAAAATTGCTTTATGACTAAGCATTGCATGAGGGCATGGCAATGGTTAAGTGTAGGGGATTTGATAGGTGTGTAAACACCCATCCTTTTACCACTTAATTCGGGCTAAAACAAGACCAAAACACGTATTTAATATCATTTGTTTGGAATTATGCGTGGTTTTTGTGTTTATTGTGTTTTCAGAGCTAACCGGATGAATATTAAAGAAAACATGGGATTGCACGGGTTTTATCAAGGAAAAAGACTGAAGACGAAGTCTATTGTCCAAGAGATGCAAAAGATTTGAAGTCACTGGGCCTATTCGAAGATTTATCGAAGAAAAGGACTAAAGACGGAAGATTTTCATAAGTCGAAGAAACTCGAGTCTATTTAACGAAGAAATTAAAAGACGAGTTGGATTTAATCGACGACAAATCCCGAATCAGAATCGAAAACGTCAACTTTTCTGAAAAGACGAGAAGACAAGAAGAAAGGGAGAAAGCCCACTCACCAACCAACCACTAGGAGTATAAATAGAAACTCCCTTCACACAATTAGAGGAGTAGCTTCATTTTCCTTTTTCCAGTAACTTAGGTTCGTTCCATCACCAACTCCATTAGGGAGTTTGGTGATTTTCATCTTTTTCTTTCAATCTTGTAATCCTAAATCATTAACCTTGTTACTTTTACATTAATCAATCCATTCCATCTTTCTATTCATCTTGTTCTTCATCATTTTTATTGCAAGTTTCTAAGTTTCTTATTTGATTCAAGTTTGATTACAAAAAGTTGTTGATTTAGTGTTTTTATTGGTGGGATTTGTTTCTTATGGTATGTTAATGATTATTGGTTAGTTTGGTAAAACCTTTTTAAGTATTGGAGTTGATTTTGAGTGAAATCCGTGTCCCCTGTTATATCGCTGTTGTTACTGTTCTTCATCTCCCAGAACTTTCCGAATAGGCCATTTTGTGTTTCCCTTGTTCGGAACATTTTCAAATATTCCGAATAGGGGTGTTTTCGTTTCATTACTCGGAATATTCTGGATATTCCGCATAGCCGTTTCTCAGTTTCCTTATTCGGAACATTTTTCCGAATAGCCCTTATATTCCGAATAGGCTTTACTTTCCGAACAAGCTAATTTTTCCGCATGGTCATATTTTCCGAATGGACTAATTTTTCCGCATGGTTTCTATTATTCCGCATAGAGCAACATTTTTCCGCATAAGCAAAATATTCCGAATAGCCAGGTTTTTCCGAATAAGCTATTTTTCCGCATAGGGCAAGTTTTCCGAATTGAGCTTTTTATTCCGCATAGCAATCTTTCCGAATAGCATCAAATATTCCGAATAGAGCAACATTCCGCATAGGGGAACTTTCCGAATGGTGTTACATTCCGCGTAGGGTATTTTTCCAGTATTAATTCAAGTTTTGCTTATTATTTGTTGCTTGTTTTAAGTTTACTTCATTACCATTTTATTCACTTACCTGTTTAGTAGAATAGAAAACCAAATCCACTTTTTGTCACCAAGAACAAATCATTCCACTTTTAACTGAGATCAATTCGAGAGGATTCCGAGAAATATTTTGAACCCATTGAAAATCTTAGTATTAAGAATCATATATTCTTAGGATTGTAGATGTGTTTGTAGTTATCTAGAAATATGGATGAAAAGGAAGAACTAGAGAGAGAAATCTAGAGAGAGAAAGGAGAGGATTAGAGAAAGAAAGGTTTATTCATGAAATGTGTGAAAGAACAAAATGAGCAACCCCTCCTAACATGCTAGGAGGGGTATATATATCCCACCCTACACGTGGGCCATATGGACTATATATTTACATAATGGATCACGAGCCCAATACTTGAATATATCATTGGAGTGACCGATCCTTTCTAAATACGTAAAAACGTCTTTCCAACAATCTCCCCCTAAGGGAGGTCACTCCAAGTTACAATGTCCTAAATAGACTATAGCTCGTGATCTATGCTAATAATGATGTGACTGAGACTTTCCTTAGAAAAACGTATTTCCAACAATCTCCCCCTAAGGGAGGTCACACCATTTTACAAAATCTTAAACCTAGCATACTACGATTGAGTCTTAGATCTTGTTCTTGTGAATATGTTGATGAGATCTTTGACTTTGGTCTTGAGCATGTGTCCTTGCTTTGACCTTGTGCATTCATCACTTGTGATATTTGCCTCCTCATGACTTCATGTTCCACATAGTTATACTCTTATAAATTCTTGAAAGCTTCAGAGTTTGATACATTGGAAGACTTGACATTTAGACTTTCTTGAATTTGTTGAAGTATTAAGTGCATATAGTATAAGCATGTGGTGACGACTTCTTCTGGATTGTACACCGCAATGCCACCTTCTTGTTACGCTGCATAAGACAGTTAGCAACAAAACATATACACGGATGAAATGGCCTTGAACATTTCATTCTAATTCGGTAGCATTTTACCTATGGTCGGTGAAGACTGTTGGACAATATTAAATATCGTACTTGTGGCAGGTAGTTTCAATTAAGAACCTCCTTGACAAGATTTCGCGGGTAAACCTGTTCTCTTTATTCGACCGTCCAAAGTTGACTGCGAACATAAAGTGTGAATCATTTGGATAATATTATCCACATGATTTGAAGCCGTCAAATCCGATTCTTGGAACAAGTTTGATTCATTAAAGAATCACACCATCGTTGCTTTCTAGTTGTCACGAGCTTGATTCGTATAGAATCTTGCAAGTTACCTACCAAGTGTTGTTTGAGGTTAACACTAGAAGGATTTCCACTCATCACTGTAAACACTATAGAGTGTTACTCTGAGTGTTCTGGCAAGATCACTAAGATATTGCGTAGAGGCCTGGAACGTGTCTAAGTTCAGTTAAGATTTAAACCACTGTTGCTTTCCAGTTATCACAAGCTTGATTCATAAAGAATCGCACAAGTCACCTACCATGAGTTTTTTGATATTCGCTCAAGAAGGATTTCCATCTTCATTGAAAATACTTTCGTATTACTCGGATGTTCAGGCAAGATCATGAAGATTTTAGGTAGGACTCTTAAGATCTTTCTTACTTTTCACAGAGTGTGAAGAAACAAGGAATTATGAAAGTGTGTCTTAATGAGATATTTGATGATCTCAAATGGCTCTAGACTCGATTGTGCATTTTGGATTTTAGTGATCTAAGGCTGGAGAGGAGTGCCACCATTTCAATACCAATTTATTCGGAATGAATAAATCAATAGATAATGCACTGTCTCCGTGTGATTAAAACAAATATCTTTTGAGAGATATCTGAGTTAGCTGGGATGGGTTGTGCATTGCATCACTGGGTCCATGATGTCTTACCTTCAATATCAATCATCATTAAAAATGATCTCAATAGCATATGTATTGACCCGGTTTCTGCCTAAGGTTGTAAGGAGGGTTTCTTTCTTTACACCCTTTATCATTACAATTCTTTTTCATTCTTCAACCCCTTCAATGCTTACCAATACTTCATCCCTAGCACCTTGTTGTGATTGTTCCAGTGCTAACTTAAGTACTTGGTCGGCATTCAGCTACTTTCATAATCTTTCTCCATCTTTCCTAAAGACTACTATTTCTAGCTATGGAATGTCCTTGGGAAGATTCCTCCGGTTCTAGAGAAATCATTGGACTTTAACCTATCCTACCATCCTTATGTCACCACAATCTTCATCGTCGTGAAATAAATGGGTTGCGGGTAAGTATAAATCACCATGAAATTCATTTTGAAGTGCAAATCCATTTTGCTCCCCCTTAACATATGCCACGATACTCGAAAACATTTCGTACATGTCGGGATGAGCTATCACGTTAAGTTAAACCATTTGTGATTGATTGATCTCATTATTAAATCACATTTTCTCCGCCATATTAAAAATATTAACCCAATCGATGTTTTTAATATCAATTGATTTAATAAAGTTTTAAGAAAATTTGGGAAGAAAAATGCAAATCCAATTATCTTCATGCTTTACACAAGCTCCCCCTCAAATTAATGAGGGTGTACTTGAAATGTGAATGAAGTACCTTTTAAATACAAGTGTAAGGTATTTATCACATGCAAAGATCATACATGATAATGTATTCACAAGATTAGCGATTTATGAGGTTGGACCTGAATGATGGAGAACATCATATGAAAGAAGCACATGGTTCTTGTTCACGAATGTTGGTCGCCTCATCACGAATGTTGGTCGCCAACATGTGAACTTGGCACTTTTGGCGTCAAAGATTTTGAATGCTGGACAATTGCTCCCCCTCAATTGTTGACCCGTGTTCTATTGAAAGAGTTGTAGTCGCCGTTTGAGTAGTCGCATCATCGAGTATGTAGATATCAATTGTAAATTGCTACGGTTGGTGGAGATGATAACTTCATAAAAACAAGATTTCTCTTGTTTTAACAAATAAATGCACTGACACGTATATAAATTCGTGTTAGATTGTGTTATTACGTAAACACAATCCCTTACATGGTTATAAAGTAAACCATGACCAAGAAAATTATTTCCCGTTGTTGAGTCAAAGCTTTCCGGTGAAATGCTTGACTTGAGTATGAATAGCGGGTTACTATCGAAAATAATAGCAAACCATTTTGAGCATGTTTTAAAACATTTGAACTTCTTCTCGAACTTTATTTACAACCCCGTGTCATTATTGAATGACATTTCTAGTATCGTAAATATTATCGATTCCAGAAGACATGCTCTTTTTATCAAAACATTTTTGAACACGCAATTTTGAAAGATTTCGAAAAACCTTTTGAAAAATTCTTGAAAAATTGTGTTCAAAGTTTTGAAAACCAGTTACTTGAGCTTAAGATGTTGAATATCTTAAAAAACGAGCTCAAGTCCGAGAAGTTGTGAACTTCCCTTTGTTAAGGATAAGTTACCATCGGCGATAAACTTTCCTTTTAATTGAAGAACGAGTCCTAAGTTGACATTTACTTAGAAGTCGTGTTCATGAGCTTTAATACTTTTGAATGTTTTAACGGAAAGCTCATGACCGAGAAAGATGAATTTCTCGTTATGAGGAAAAGTTCTCTTAATTAAAAGATACACTTTCCTTTCTGAGCTTAAAACTTGGAATGTTTTAATACAAGCTCATGACCGAGAAAATTTAATTTCCCATTACGAGGATAAGCTATCTTTAAAGATAAGGTTTCCTAAATATGAAGTCCAAGTTACAGTCTGATATTTAACTATAAGTCATTGTGCATGAGCTTAAAAACTTCGAATGTTTCTAATATTAGCTCATGCCCGAGAAAAATAAATTTATCGTTCTAAGGATAAGTTTATCATTTGCGATAAACTTTCCTTTTAATTAAAGAAAAAGTTCTAAGCTCACATTTACTTAGAAGTCGTTTTTCATGAGCTTGAAAAACTTTTGAATGTTTTTAGCGTAAAGCTCATAACCGAGAAACGTGAATTTCTCGTTATGAGGAAAAGTTCTCTTATTTAAAAGAAACACTTTCCTTTATGAGCTTAAAACTTGGAATGTTTTAGTACAAGCTCATGACCGAGAAAAATTATTTTCTCGTTACGAGGGTAAGTTATCATTTAAAGATAACCTTCCCTAAAATTGAAATCCGAGTTACAGTCTGATATTTAACTGTAAGTCATTGTGCATGAGCTTAAAAACTTCAAATGTTTCTAATATTAGCTCATGCCCGAGAAAAATTAATTTCTCGTTGTAAGGATAAGTTTATCATCGACGATAAATGTTCCTTTATTAAAGAACGGGTCATCGTCTGACATTTAACGATGAGCCTTATACACGAGCTTAAAACTTTTGAATAGTTTTAATGATAGCTCGTTTCCGAGAAAATTTAATTTCTCGTTTTGAGGGTAAGTTATCGTTGCGTAGATAAACTTCCCTTTCTTTGGAGTTCGGGTCACAGACTGTGATTTGAATGTGAACCATTGTGCATGAGCTTAAAAACTTGGAATGTTTTTTATATAAGCTCATGCCCGAGAAAAATTAATTTCTCGTTGTAAGGATAAGTTTATCATCGGCGATAAACTTTCCTTTCTTTGATGAACGAGTTACAGTCTATGATGTGACTATAAGTCCTTTTGGTAAGCTTAACCATGGATCCCCTGAGACACTTGTTTCTCCGATATCTACTTCTTCAGCAACCAAACTCTAAGAGTGTCCTTAGTTGAACGGTATACAACGATTGGACCGCTTCGTTCTTTTGGAACATCAATTTTGGTACCTGCATTCTCATTAGGAATTTGCATGCTTTGACATGGGTTAGCGATATCAATTTTAGAAGCGCGTGGGGGTTCACAGTTGGCTTTACTTATGTCAGAGGCGACTTGAGTAGATGATTCACTTGTCTTAGCTGGCAAACATTTCCTTTTATAGAAAAACCTTAAGTTTAGGCTTAAGTGATGTATCATCCTTTTCCATTTCCTCCCTAGTAGTCTTAGTAGAATCAGAGACTATCCTAGTTAAAGGGCACTCGTTTCCTACAATAGTGAAAGTTCTACCAGTGGGGCGCCAAACTTTACCAATGGGTTTGATTTTAGCTATCCATTGGGATTTAATTCTCGCACGAGAGTTCACCTCATTAAGTAATTTCTTGACACAAGAGTCATGATTTGCCGTAAAGACACATTTTCAACATGTTTTACAAGTAGCATATTTAATGTCCGAGTAATTCCTAGATGATTGATCGATGCTCCTAGGATTTGACATGCTACGGTTAGTAGTGTTGGGTAATCTAGAAGGCATCTGACTAGGTTTTTAGAGAAACTTGAGGCAATCAAGTGATTAGGTCTTGCAAAAGTTGTTTTGGTCACATTGGGCCTAGTTGTTGGAGTGACTGGTCTAGAAAGAAGAACCAAATTAACTTGGGAGGCAAGCCGCGGTCTCGAGGATTGTGATCGCTCGGATCTAAATGCAGTTGGTTGTCGAATGAACTGATTTGTAGGCGGTTTCCTCAAGATGGATGGTTTTTCAAGCTTAGTGTCCACACTAGTTCCTTTAAATTTCCTTAATTCATTTCTCAATGCAGCTATAGCAAAGACCTTTTCCTGTACTTGAGCCAATAAAGTCTCATTCTCTTTGAGCAAGTTATCTTGGGATGCCAATTTAGATTCAAGCAACTTAATTTGTTTCAAAATATTATCCTTTTCAGCTTTAGAATCTAGAACAGTTTGATCCAATTTTCGTTCAAGAACAATGTTTTACTTTTCAAGTTTTTCAAAATATGTTTCAAATATTTCCGTTTTCTTTGAAAATTCAATTTTGGCATCCTCAAGCTCTTTGATTGTTGAGCTAAAATCGTTTCGAGCTCTCTAATCTTGGAATCAGAAGCAGTCAATGAAGCAGTTATAAGACAATTATCATGATGTTTAGCATTTTGAACACTTTCTCCCCCATTATGACTCACATCGGATGAATCAAAAGTGGTATTTCTATCACTCTTTTCCACCCCATGTTTGTCATAATTAGGTTCAGAATGCTCAATATGCGGCATGTCATCAACATATACATCATAAACAACATTACATTGTACCATGTTCGCAGGCTCTTCGTCATAAATGGGTAAGGTGTCATCAAAAAAGATCTCGTGAACATTCCCTGACGTGCCACTGGTATCATGTTTTCCTCCTGATTCCGTGCTCTTGCCATTGTTAGGCTCCAAGTTGTCAACCGTATGACCATTCTCCTCTTGCATCTGCATCGTGGATTCTTGCACTCCATTATCATACGCTTGCTGAAGTCTGGATCTTTCATAAATCGAAGATGAAACCGATGTCATAAATTTCAACAGTTTATCACGGAAGTCTTTAACCTCATTATGTGTGTATTGAAGAAATGACCGGCATATCCCTGAATTGTCAGACTTGATGATATTGAATTGGAGGAAAGGCGTAAGTTGTGTTACAAGAGCCTTATAAGCAAGTGCCGATGTAGAGTGATTAAAGTCTTCTTTTTGAAGTTGATCAACAAGTTGGTCCAAGTTGAGGAATAGTGAATCGATGAATGTATAATGATTTTGACCAAAGAGTGTCACAAATTCGCTTCCTCCTTGAACCCATGAAATGGTCATAAGATGTGACTAAAGTAGTCGAAATGAAGTGATACCACTTTCTCTAGCTATGTCTTGCATTAGATGCAATTCTTCCTCTTGAAACGTCGAAGTCAACGAATCCATTGAAGTTCGATGAAAGAAAAGTGTGGTTGTTTTCGGAATTTAACAATGCTTGAAGAAACGAAAGATCCGTAAATAACTCTTAAAAATCCTCGTTTGGAGATATATCGCCTTTCTCGGATCAATAATTTTTGTCGACTCAAACGTTTGATAAAACAAACCCGATACTAATAAGTCCAATTACCTCAGTTCTACAAAGTAACTAAACCCGACCCAAGTCAAAATACCCCAAGTCGCCTAATACTAATAATACTAATCTCACTTAACACGTGTGACAAACATACGTGGCCCTAATTTCTCGTGATTGACCCATCTTAATTACACCTCACTTACAAGAGTATAAAACGTGGCCCTCTCACACAATATTTAACACGCAATATTTAAAAAAAATCTTAGTTGTGAATTTGATAGTCCACCGAACACACGTCTTCTTTGACTTTTTATACTGTTTATACGTGTGTCCTCACAATATTTAATATGTGTATTAACCCACTAAATTACTCCAATCTTTTATAATCCCAATCAACCCTAATTAACTCTCACAATTCTACCCTTGTTTTGTCCGCCTCTTTCTTCTATTTTCTCTAAAAAACACGCAGCTCATCAAAACTTCTGACCCCCCCTTTTCTGTTACTCTCTCTCACAGATAAACAAGTTTTCTTACTCAAAACTAACTACCTCAATCAAAATCTGCTTTAAAAACTCTTATCCATACATCACAATCACCACAATCTGATAAGACTGATAGCACTCTCCGTCTTCGTCTTTGTTTCTTAAAAATAATCTATCCAATCTATTAATCTTCGTGTCTCAATCTCAAACCCACAAAATGAAGAACCAAGGTTTTTACGCATGAATACCCCCTCGAAAAAGATCATGAATCACAATGACTCGTTTCTTTTTAGCTCACGAATCAAAACCCATGAAGAACCAAGATTTCGTCATCAAGATCATGTAAATGGTCTCGGGTATTGTTTATGTGGAGGATTGTGAATGGGTCGAGAATGTGTTTGTGACGAGGCGTGTTAAAAACTTGTCGAGTCTTTGTTGTCGAGTCGTTAAAGAGTTTGTGTGGTCGAGAGTTTGTATGGGTGAGAGTTTGTTTTGTCGAGAGTTTGTGTGGGTTGAGGCAAGTGTTGAGTGAGTCGAGGGTGGGTGGGTGTGTTGGAGTCGAGGGTGTAGTCTTGGATCTGTGAAAGGTTGTGTTTGGGTTTTGTTGGTCGAGTCGAGGTTGTGAAGCTTTTGGAATATTGATGTGTGTAGTGCCGAGTGAAGCCTTGTGATTCGAGTGAAGTTTGGTTTGACTGTAGTTTGATTTGGTTTTCTTGTGAGTCTTGATGGTCTTTGAGTCAAGACTGTGTCGAAAAAAAAATGAATGTGTTTGGTTTGTGAGTCTTGTTGTAAAAGTCAGGGTGTTGAGTTGTTGTGTGTGTCTTTGAACGAGAGTGTGAGTTTTGAACGAGGGTGGTGGTTTGTGTCGAGTCTTTGTTGGTTTTTGAGTCGAGAGACGTCTGGAGTCAGGTTTAGTCGAGTCTAGTGTGGAGTCTTGATTGTGTTTGACTCTTGATGTGTTGTATTCAAGTCCTTGTTCGGAATCTGTTAGGCAATGACCTATTCGGAATCTGTGATTCAATGACCTAGTTCGGAATCTGTGAGGCAATGACCTAGTTCGGAATATGTAAATCTCAGACCTAGTTCGGAATATGTAAATCTCAGACCTAGTTCGGAATCTGTGTGTCAATGATCTAGTTCGGAATGTGAATCAAGGATATAGTTTGGAATACATGAGTATTTTGGAGGGAAATAATCAAAGACATAAGTCGAAATTTGTGATGCCACACATAAGTCGGAATGCGATGATATTTTGAAGGGAAAAAAATAGTAAATAGTTCGGAATATAGAAAAAAGAAATTAGTTCGGAATATGGAAATAAGAAATTAGTTCGGAATATGAAAAAACGAAATTAGTTCGGAATATGAAAAACCCCTCTTATTCCGAATTATACCCAAAAAAATTTCAAACACTTGTAATTTTTACCCAAAAATCAATCTAAAAATTTCAACTTTTTCGTGTTTTTACCAAAACAAATACCCAAAGTCACTACCACAACTATGATGATGATTTTTAGGAAGATTAAACCATAAAAAAACACAAAAAAAACAATTTGAATCGAATGATTTTAGATCAAAAACCCACCAATCAAAGATGAACAAACACAAGAACAACCTAATCAACCATAGCTCTTGATACCAATTGTAGGTCCTTAGTTTCTTAGGATTGTAGTTGTGTTTGGTTGAGAAAGGAGAGAAATGGAAGAACTAGAGAGAGAAAGATAGAAAGAGAAATGGTCCTATACCATATGTAGAATCATATATTCTTAGGATTGTAGATGTGTTTGTATTTATCTAGAGAGATGGATGAAAATGAAGAACTAGAGAGAGAAAGCTTGAGAGAGAAAGGAGAGGATTAGAGAAAGAAAGGTTTATTCATGAAATCTGTGAAAGAACAAAATGAGCAACCCCTCCTAACATGACAGGAGGGGGAATATATAGCCCACCCTACATGTGGGCTATATGGACTATATGTTTACATAATGGATCACGAGCCCAATACTTGAATATATCATTAGAGTGACCGATCCTTTCTAAATACGTAAAAACGTATTTCCAACAATCTCCCCCTAAGGGAGGTCACTCCAAGTTACAATGTCCTAAATAGTCTATAGCTCGTGATCTATGCTAATAATGATGTGAGCGAGACTTTCCTTGGAAAAACGTATTTCCAACAATCTCCCCTAAGGGAGGTCACACCATTTTACAAAATCTTAAACCTAGCATACTATGCTTGAGTCTTCGATCTTGTTCTTGTGAATATGTTGATGAGATCTTTGACTTTGGTCTTGAGCATGTGTCCTTGCTTTGACCTTGTGCATTCATCACTTGTGATATTTGCCTCCTCGTGACTTCATGTTCCACATACTTATACTTTTATAAATTCTTGAAAGCTTTAGAGTTTGATACAGCGGAAGACTTGACTTTTAGACTTTCTTGAATTTGTTGAAGTATTAAATGCATATAGTATAAGCATGTGGTGACGACTTCTTCTGGATTGTACACCGCAATGCCACCTTCTTGTTACGATGCATAAGACAGTTAGCAACAAAACATATACACGGATGAAATGGCCTTGAACATTTCATTCTAATTCGGTAGCATTTTACCTCCGGTCGGTGAAGACCGTTGGACGATATTAAATATCGTACTTGTGGCAGGTAGTTTCAATTAAGAACCTCCTTGACAAGATTTCGCGGGTAAACCCGTTCTCTTTATTCGACCGTCCAAAGCTGACTGCGAACATAAAGAGTGAATCATTTGGATAATATTATCCGCATGATTTGAAGCCGTCAAATCCGATTCCTGGAACAAGTTTGATTCATTAAAGAATCACACCATCGTTGCTTTCCAGTTGTCACGAGCTTGATTCGTATAGAATCTTCCAAGTTACCTACCAAGCGTTGTTTGAGGTTAACACTAGAAGGATTTCCACTCGTCACTATAAACACTATAGAGTGTTACTCTGAGTGTTCTGGCAATATCACTAAGATATTGCGTAGAGGCCTGGAACGTGTCTAAGTTCAGTTAAGAATTAAACCACTGTTGCTTTCCAGTTATCACAAGTTTGATTCATAAAGAATCGCACAAGTCACCTACCATGAGTTTTTTGATATTCGCTCAAGAAGGATTTCCATCTTCATTGTAATACTTTCGTATTACTCGGATGTTCAGGCAAGATCATGAAGATTTTGAGTAGGACTCTTAAGATCTTTCTTACTTTTCATAGAGTGTGAAGAAGCAAGGAATTATGAAAGTGTGTCCTAATGAGATATTTGATGATCTCAAATAGCTCTAGACTCGATTGTGCATTTTGGATTTTAGTGATCGGAGGTTGGAGAGGAGTACCACCATTTCAATACCAATTTATTCGGAATGAATAAATCAACAGATAATGCATTGTCTCCGTGTGATTAAAACAAATATCTTTTGAGAGATATCTGAGTTAGTTGGGATGGGTTGTGCATTGCATCACTGGGTCCATGATGTCTTATCTTCAATATCAAGCATCATTAAAAATGATCTCAATAGTATATGTATTGACCCGGTTTCTGCCTAAGGTTGTAAGGATGGCTTCTTTCTTTACACCCTTTATCATTACAATTCTTTTTCATTCTTCAACCCCTTCAATGCTTACCAATACGTCATCACTAGCACCTTGTTGTGATTGTTCCAGTGCTAACTTAAGTACTTGGTCGGCATTCAGCTACTTTCACAATCTTTCTCCATCTTTCCTAAAGACTACTATTTCTAGCTATGGAATGTCCTTGGGAAGATTCCTCCGGTTCTAGAGGAATCATTGGACTTTAACCTATCCTACCATCCTTATGTCACCACAATCTTCATCGTCGTGAAATAAATGGGTTGCGAGTAAGTATAAATCACCATGAAATTCATTTTGAAGTGCAAATCCATTTTGCTCCCCCTTAACATATGCCACGATATTCGAAAACATTTCACACATGTCGGGATGAGCTATCACGCTAAGTCAAAACATTTGTGATTGATTGATCTCATTATTAAATCACATTTTCTTCGCCATATTAAAAATATTAACCCAATCGATGTTTTTAATATCAATTGATTTAATAAAGTTTTAAGAAAATTTGGGAAGAAAAATGCAAATCCAATTATCTTCATGCTTTACACAAGCTCCCCCTCAAATTAATGATGGTGTACTTGAAACGTGAATGAAGTACCTTTTAAACACAAGTGTAAGGTACTTATCACATGCAAAGATCATATATGATAATGTATTCACAAGATTAGCGATTTATGAGGTTGGACCTGAATGATGGAGAACATCATATGAAAGAAGCACATGGTTCTTGTTCACGAATGTTGGTCGCCTCATCACGTCTGAAGTTATTTCTTGACTCCATGTGTACGATTTATATCTTTGTCTTGACACCAACATGTGAACTTGTCAAAGATTTTGAATGCTGGACAATTTCTCCCCTCAATTGTTGATTCGTGTTCTATTGAAAGATCTTTAGTCGTCGTTTGAGTAGTCGCATCGTCGAGTATGTAGATATCATTTGTAAATTGCTATGGTTGGCGGAGATGATAACTTCATAAAAACAAGATTTCTCTTGTTTTAAACAAATAATTGCACTGACACGTACATAAATTCGTGTTAGATTGTGTTATTACGTAAACACAATTCCTTACATGGTTATAAAGTAAACCATGCCCGAGAAAATTAATTCCCGTTGTTGAGTCAATGCTTTCCGGTGAAATGCTTGACTTGATTATGAATAGCGGGTTACTATCGAAAATTATAGCAAGCCATTTTGAGCATGTTTTAAAACATTTGAACTTCTGCTCGAACTTTATTTACAACCCCGTGTCATTATTGAATGACATTTCTAGTATCATAAATATTATCGATTCCAGAAGA
The DNA here is from genome assembly GCA_025667525.1 of Glebionis coronaria. Taxonomy (NCBI): domain Eukaryota; kingdom Viridiplantae; phylum Streptophyta; class Magnoliopsida; order Asterales; family Asteraceae; genus Glebionis; species Glebionis coronaria. The sequence continues at coordinate 265,243 of JANFOE010001874.1, read as the reverse complement.
CATGCTCTTTTTATCAAAACTTTTTTGAACACACAATTTTGAAAGATTTCGAAAAACCTTTTGAAAAATTCTTGAAAAATTGTGTCCAATGTTTTGAAAACAAGTTACTTGAGCTTAAGATGTTGAATATCTTACAAAACGAGCTCAAGTTCGAGAAGTTGTGAACTTACCGTTGTTTTGGATAAGTTACCATCGGCGATAAACTTTCCATTTAATTGAAGAACGAGTCCTAAGTTGACATTTACTTAGAAGTCGTGTTCATGAGCTTGAAACTTTTGAATGTTTTAACGGAAAGCTCATGACCGAAAAATATGAATTTCTCGTTATGAGGAAAAGTTCTCTTAATTAAAAGATACACTTTCCTTTCTGAGCTTAAAACTTGGAATGTTTTAATACAAGCTCATGACCGAGAAAATTTAATTTCCCGTTACGAGGATAAGCTATCTTTAAAGATAAGGTTTCCTAAATATGAAGTCCAAGTTACAGTCTGATATTTAACTGTAAGTCATTGTGCATGAGCTTAAAAACTTCGAATGTTTCTAATATTAGCTCACTGTTGGGTCAAAAAGTTGATGTGGCAGAAACTCAAAAACGAAGAAAATATGAAGGCATTTGTCTAAGCGTTGTCAAGAGCAAATCAGGCGTTGTCAAGAGCAAATCAGGCGTTGACAGAAGTCAACATTGACAAGCATTGTCATGTGCAATCCAAGCATTGTCACGTGCAATCCAAGCATTGACATAAACATTGACAAGTGTTGTTGGAAGCTTCTATTTAGATAAGTATGCAGAATATATTCTGTATTAGTTTATTTGAAGAGAAGATTTACATGTTTATTCATTCTTATCTCTTGTAAACCCTATTCCTTACACTATAAAAGGAACCAAGGGTATTAGGTTTTATTCATAACTTCATTCACAATGTAAACCTGAAAGCGTGTGTCGACTAGGTGTGGGATTCAATGTACACACACCTAGTGATTGTTTATTATCAATATAATGAGCAATCCGTTTAAAGTAATTCATGTGTTTTGTGCCTAAACACCTTGTTAATGTGTCGTGTTCTAATTCCGCTTTGATTATCTAATCATATGAACATGATGCATTCCTAGTAGCTAAAAGATCAAGGAAACCAAGGTTTCCACAGTTGGTATCAGAGCCTCGTGGCTCGTGATGCTAGGACCAACAAGGTGTTCGTGTATTGTGAAGAGAAGAAAAATTCGTCTAGGGTTTTTCTGGACGTTTTTGTGTGCGCATCAGTATTCAGGAAGGCATAACTTTTTATTGGATCGTCACGAAATTTCTTGTGTGTGTTCTATACACATATATCTAGACATCCACCGGAGGGATTGTCGAGTTTTATTCCCAATCAAAAGTAATTAGGCGTCAAAGTTGGCTGTAATGGTGGTTTTCATATTTTCTGATCTACATAAAATAATGATTTAGGGTTTCTCCAAACCCTAGATCGTTTTCAAACAGGAAATTGAAGTGTTTTATTGGTTGTACTTATCTATCATGCTATCTTGGGTGAGTGGTTCTTGCAATCGCGATGAACCCTAGCATGATATTATATGCTCATGGCTGTGGTGTTGATATTTAGGGTTTTCCAACAAACCCTAGATCAATTCAAAACAGAAAAAGATGATTTGCAGCAGAGTTTTGTAATGAGTAGCAGCAAGAAAAGGGTTTTTCAAAACCCTAGGTTGACGTTGAAGCTATCATATTACTAAATCTGCCCACATGTGATAGTAGCAGCAGGGGAAGAAGATCTTCACGTAATAAGTCACTGATAATCAAGAAACTTGGTCCAGTTCTTATCATACGACGCTAATCGATTGTAAGTTGCTGGTCACAAGGGTATCTCAAGTGTGTTTACTGTCAAACGTATGTTTATTTCCTTTTCACGAGGGGTTCAATGTATCTGGTGGACCCAGAAAAACTGTAGCAATCATAATGTTAACATCACGTGATGTTAGAGTTTTGATTGTATAAAGCGAGAAAAGAGGATGTGTTGATCCCAGTTGTTCTTCACGTGCGGTTGATGTTTCTAAATAAGAAAGTGACAAAGGCTTATTATGGACGTGGAGATTTGATATAGCGAAGATCACATAGGATACAATTGAATCATTGATTTGATTCGCTGCATTGAATAGTACTATCCATGTGTGGTCCTACGATAAGGTATTCTTTTACTTTTATATGGTGTAGATCACGTAATGACAAAAGGATAAGAATAGGGTAATATATTTGTGTCAAAGTGATTGTGGTCTACGATTGGTTGAATGACAAAAGTCACACATGATGGGGTATTAGCAGAAGGATGCCTTACATATTCTTGTTTCTATGTTCACACGGTGAATATTAAAGAATTCCTGTTTTATATGAGGTATTAAAGGATGATTATCATATATGAATATAGGCAGGATATGTAACTAGGTTTTTGCCTAATTAAAAAGATTATTTGATGTGTGTCTAATCGAATTGATCTAGGTTCTATGTGTAACTCAGTCGTTCTTTGGTGAAACAAATAGTTGTGTCGTTGTAGTATTTAAAAGTGCAAAACAATTAAAGTAAAATGACTTTAAAGTAAATCTAACTCTAATTTAAAATATAAAGGGCGAGTATTTAAAAGCGTGACGAGAAATTAAAAGCACTTAAAGTAAATAACGCAAACTTAAAACTATCTAAGGCAAACTTAAAACGCAACTAAAACTTAAACTAAGGCAAGGCTAAAATAAATCTAAGGCAAGTAATCTTAAAGTGCGACTACGGAAAAAGGCGGGAAAAATAAAGCTTGAAAATTAAAAATTAAAAACAGAAACTAAAAAGAACCTGAAAATACCTAACTTGGAATAATTACTCGTTCGGAATGTCACCTTCACCCGGAACAATTCTTCTTCGTTCGGAATAAATCAACACAAAACACTAACTTTCTTGATTCGGAACTTTGGTTCGGAACTTCCTTGGTTCGGAACTTTGGTTCAGAACTTCCTTGGTTCGGAACTTTTGCTTGGTTCAGAACATTTGCTTGGTTCAGAACTTTGGTTCGGAACTTCCTTGGTTCGGAACTTTGGTTCGGAACTTCCTTGGTTCGGAAATTTTGCTTGGTTCAGAACTTTTGCTTGGTTCAGAACTTTGGTTCGGAACTTCCTTGGTTCGGAACTTTGGTTCGGAACTTTGGTTCGGAACTTCCTTGGTTCGGAACTTTTGCTTGGTTCAGAACTTTTGCTTGGTTCAGAACTTTGGTTCGGAACTTTGGTTCGGAACTTCCTTGGTTCGGAACTTCCTTGGTTCAGAACTTTGGTTCAGAACTTTCTTGGTTCAGAACTTTGGTTCAGAACTTTCTTGGTTCAAAACTTTTGCTTGGTTCAGAACTTTGGTTCCTGGGCAAGATACAGTAACAGCAAAAACGAAGAACACGGAGGAACAAGATAGCATGAATCTAACCAAAACTAAATCAAATCAACCACAAGATTAAACCAAACTAATAACAAAACATCTAATAATCATAAACAAACAATCCAAATCAATAAAACTAACAAAACTAACCACAATAATCAAAACCCACTTTGATCAAAATAAGAACATGAACATGAACATAAACATAAAAATCAAAGATTAAAGAAAGGTAGGATGAGATCAAACAATAAAGATAAAAATTAACAAGAATTAAAAGAACACTTACTTGAAATTAAATGGTAATTAAGGTGCAAGACAAGTATTTAAATTTGACAAGTAATTAAATGACATGGTAATTAAAAGTGGAAGAACTAATTGTCACTATTAGCCAACCAAAGAAAAATGCTAATCTCATCTAATCTATATATAGGGGAGGATTAGGGAATGCTTAGGAAGCTTCCTCCCCTCCTTCATTTCTTCTTAATTGCACAATTAAGTCCTTCCCTTCTTAATCTTTTGTTAATCTTGGACTTTAATGACTTTTGGCTCGGGATTTCTTTGAACTCGTCTTTTAATTCTTCAATAAATAAGACTTGAGTTCTTCGGCTTTTAAGTAAACTTCTGTCTTTTGACTTTTTCTTCGATAAATCTTCAGAATTGGTCTTGGACTTCCGTTCTTTATGCACTCTTGACTTCTTGACTTCGTCTTTCATCTTTTTCTTCAATAAAAGCCCGTGAATGCCCGTGTTTTCTCCACTTTTCACCTTTTCGTCCTAAATCACAACAAAAACACAAACCACGCATAACTCCGACATAAAAGACATAAAATACACGTTTTGGCTCGGTAATTATTGTAATTAAGTGGTAAAAAGGATGAGTGTTTACACACCTATCAAATCCCCTACACTTGACCATTGCAATGTCCTCATGTAATGCATTAGTTACAAAGCACGTTTACATTTTTCATCAAAATCAATCCATCTTGGCCTTTATTAAAGAGATAGAAAATTATAAACATTCAAAGTAAAGAAATCAAAAGCATACCTTGGGTTTTGGAAATGTTATGAATGATCATCATCCTCAAGTTTTCACTTTCTCCAAACCAAGCTTAAAAATGAGATCATTGTTATTATAAGTTAGTAAACTAACACGAACTCATGTGGGCCAATTATTCACTTAGACTCCCTTATTCCTAGGTGTATCTCTTATATTTTATTGTTGTCTTGAATGATCACGAAGATGCATTGTTGACTTATTTCGATAGTTATTAAGGCCAAAAATAAAGTGAACGATTTAATCAATAGTTAGCTAAAGGACAAAATCTTTTAAAACTGCTTCTCGGGACCTCATAAAGTTCATATCTTGGCATAACTCGCTTCGCGATTTGAGACCTTTCTCGGACCGATCTTTGGCAGCGACTTCATACTTCAAACCTTGAGAGACGTTCATGAAATAATGGCCTTCTCTTCATATAGGAATTTCTTCACTTGAAGTTTTGAGAGATTCATACTTGGACCACGACTTCTTCATTTTTCTCCAATATTTATTTTGGACTTTGATATACAACGATCCGCCTCCTTTTTGGACTTGGCTTTATTTATCCTCATACCTTGCTAGGGTCTTTTCGGATAGACTTCTCCATGACTTTTGGGGAGTTTTTGCTTTTCGTCGTGTGCCTCGATCCTTCATATTGATTTTCGATAAATGATTCTTCACATCACTTTTGGATCTTTAGCAACAAAATGTAGCCCTCATGTCTTGTTAGGACCTTTTTGGACTCGCCAATCTTCGCATCCCGCTTCAATAAGTTATGCCTTGGCTATGAACTCTAATCCATACCGAGCAACTTTTAAACAATCTTGGGCTAGAAGCTAAGTAACTTTTCAAATCGTACAACCTTATTTATTGCAGATAAATTTATTAGCAAACGATGGGAGAATAGGCTTATAATCAACTCACATAAATTCACGAAAGAATACCAAACTTATAATTGGCTCTATCATCTCTCGTTCTCCACAGTTTAAAATCTCAAGGAATGATATTCGTGGATACTTAGCCTATTAAATCAAAGTTTTGGGTTTTCGAGTCGCCTATAGGATCTTGCAAACTCTTAGACTTTTTCAAGTTTAGAAATCGCATTTTAAAGTTCCCTTGATAAACGACTCTCTAGGATCAATTATAGGAACTTGCGAAAAGTTCTTGTTCTTAACCCGTGAGAGTTAAGACTTTCGCGTTTTATAGCTCCCTATATAAAAAAGCCTAGCAAAACTTGACTTAAACATGTTAAGGATATTAGCTAGAGTAAACTTAGATAAGTAAACTCGGGTTGAGTCAAAAGATTCACAATGTTTGAAAATTAAAACCACTTTATTAAACATTTATTCTAATAAGGAAAGAAAATAACTATAAAAAGAGAAAAACTAATAGGCCAAAATAGATCAAAAATTTTGAAAAATATCGAAAAATTGATTTTCCGGTTAAAATGAGGACAAATACAAGGAAAAGAGCCACTTAACATCGATAGAAGTCCCCCTACACTTAATATAAACATTGTCCTCAATGTTTAAGCATGTGGGAGTAAACTCCCCTACACTTAGGATATTGTGCACTTTGTTTAAATCTCGCTAAGGAAGAGACAAATAAAGAGATTCCTATTTTAATATTGAGAAAATATAAAATAGTGAATCGAAAAGAGTTTAGGATAGAACCGAGAAAATGGAACACGAAATCATGGGTCGTCAAGAATCATCAAGAGTGGATCATTGAGCGGGAATCCATGATTAAGAGAGGAGAGGAAATAGCAAACACCAACGGGTCTCCCCTACACTTAGGATAAAGAAAGCGAAAAGATAGATACATGGGGTATCGGAAAGGGTAAAACCCTTTTCCGATTTGTTTATTCCGACGAGCACACCCCATTTTTCCGATCATTAGATCGGAAAAGGGTTTATGTTTATTCCGATTTTGACTTATTTGCATGATATTCCGGTTAGAGCTGTTTGCTAAGATTCCGATTAGTGCATTTTTCCAATTATTCCGATTGGGGATTTTTAGTGTATTCCGATTAGAACTTTTCTCCCATATTCCGATTAGACTAAGTTTACAATTATTCCGAGTGGGTCTTTTTGTGAACATTCCGATTTGGACTTTTATCCATTATTCCGATCATGTTGATTTTACTGGATTCCGATTGAGGTTATTTTGGTGTATTCCGATCTGAACATTTTTTCACATTCCGATTGGGGGTGTCTTATAATATTCCGATTGTGCATGTTTTGTGGCATTCCGATTGGTAAGGTTTTACATCATTCCGATTAAGGAATTCTTGCACATTCTGATTGGGGGTTCTTATTTAACATTCCGATTAGTGGCTTTTAGCATATTCTGATTTGATGAGTTCATGTTTCTACAAAAGTTTCTAAGTGTTAATTTTATTTAGTGATCAAGTATTTTTCTTATATTGCCTTTAAGTTGTCTAGCATTTATTTTTAACTCGTTAATTTAGTATTAATCCTTAAAGCTTTAATTTTACTCTTCGACACTTACTTATTTGTTATTAGTTCAAAATAGATAAACAAACCAACACCTTTTTATTAACCAAGAACAAATCATTCCACTTAGAACCGTGATCAATTCGAGGAGATACCGAGAACTAAATCTAGAACCCATACAAAACCAATGTATCAAATGGCACCGCTGCCGGCTCTTCTCGCTAAGATCAACAGTTTTTTGTGAGAACTTGGATTTTGGGATCCGTTCGCCGTGAACGTTACTTTTTCCTAAAAACTTTCAAAAACACTAAAAAATATAAAATTTTCAAAAATCCAAAAAAAAAATTAAAAAACATAAAAACAAAAGATATTTCCGCTTTGTTTTTGCCTTGTTAGTTCTTTTGCAGGTGCATGCGTACACGATCGACGTCTTATCAAGAGCCAGAGCCTCTCGAAGACTTAGACATGGCCGGTGTACAAAACAACAACAATAACCCACCTCTCAACAACAATAATAACAACAACAATAACAATCCACCTCTCAACAACAATAATAACAACAATGAGCCTCTACCGGATAATCGCCCGATGATTGAACTTCTGCAAGCACATGTAGATGGCAACAATGATCCAATTGTCATACCCGCAATTGCAGCCAACAACTTTGAGCTCAAATCCGGCTTTATCCAGATGGTCTCTGCTCAACCATTCTTGGGGCGTACCATTGATGATCCTCATGACCACATCAAGAGATTCTTGCAACTCACAAATACGGTCAAATTCAATGGTGTTCCACAAGAGGTAATCCGTTTACAACTTTTTCCTTTCTCCCTAGAGGGACAAGCCCGGCATTGGCTTGCTAAGGAACCGCCACAAAGTATTCTTATGTGGACGGATTTGGAGACCAAATTTATCAACTACTTTTTCCCACCCTCTCGTACTACCGCTTTGCGGAATGAATATATCAATTTTGAACAAAAGTACGATGAGTCTTTTAGTGAATCTTGGGATCGTTTCAAAGATCTTTTAAGAAAATGCCCACAACATGGTTCTACCAAAGTGCACCAAATTAATACTTTTTATAATGGTTTAAGCATGAATGACCAAGATTCACTAAACAGTGCCTCGGGGGGTAATATTTTGGTTAAGACTTCCAATACCGCTTGGGATATCATTGAGAATAAGTCTCGTGTGCAAACCAAGAGTGTGCGGACCAATGCCGCTACTGCTAGTACTAGTGACAACGACAAGCGACTTGACAAAATCACTGCGCTTCTTGAATCGCTTGCTACCCAAACCGCCAGCAACACCAACAGCATCAACGCTAAAAACGCTCAAGTCAATGCTGTCAGCCAACCATGTGAAATCTGTGGGGGTCCTCACTCTTACACCACTTGTACCGCCACCCAAGACTACCCTTATGAGAATGTGAATGCAGCATACGGTACCTATCCTCCGGCCGCTTATCAAGCTCGTCCTCAAGGTGACCGCAACTTGCTTAGCTACCGCTCAAACAACTATCTCTCACCACCCAGTTTTCCTCCTAACAACCCAAACCAACAACAAAACCTCAATCGCCCTCCTCAACAACAACAACAACATCGTGCACCATACATACCACCTCACAAACAACCATATCCACCTCAAAGAGACAACCAAGTTTACCAGCAACCTGCTTATCAACCACCCGCATACAATGCTCCTCCCAACCAACCCACCGCATTACACCAAGACATTGGAACCTACATGAGGACTAATGATGTGATCATGAACAATCTCCAACGAGAAGTGCTTAACTTGAAAGCAGACCTGGTGAAACAAGGGAACGATCTGAGAGCTGATATGTGAAACACTTTGGATAGTCAAACGAATGACTTAAGGAACATGATGGCTAGTTTCTTCCAAGGTAATCAACCCTCTTCTTCGGGTAATCTTCCGAGTAACACCGTTGCGAATCCAAGAGGGGAGATGAAAGCAATCACCACTCGTAGTGGCAAAGGTACCAAGGAACCCGAGCTTCCTATACCTCCACCGGTGATTGTGACTAAGGAAAACGAGTCACCTGCTCCTATTCCTCATCCTTCTACTTCCCCAATTTCTCCACCTCTTACTTCTACCCCTCCTCCACCCAAGGATGTAAGTGATCCTTCGATCCCAAATACTTCCTCTTCTTCTGATATACCTTATCCCTCAAGGTTGAGGAAAGAGAAGCTCAAAAGCAAGGATGATATTCAAGTTTTGAACTTTCTAAAAATGTTTAAACAATTGAATTTCAACATCTCCTTCGCTGAGGCTCTCGCTCACATGCCTAAGTATGCAAAAATGTTCAAAGATCTTCTTAGCGACAAGGATAAGCTTCTTGATATTGCTAACACCCAACTTAATGAGAATTGCTCTGCAGTGCTCTTAAGGAAATTGCCAACCAAGCTTTGTGATCCGGGTCGCTTCTTAATCCCTTGTAACTTCCCGGGAGTAGAGAATTACATGGCCCTAGCCGATCTAGGTGCCAGTATTAACTTAATTCCTTTAAGCGTTTGGAAGCAATTATCTCTCCTCGAGCTAGTCCCCACCAAGATGACTTTGGTTTTAGCTAACCGTACGGTTGCTTATCCAGTGGGGATAGCCGAAGACGTCTTTGTAGGAGTCGACAAATTCACTTTTCCTGCCGATTTCGTCGTCGTTGACTACGAGATGGACCCTCGTGTGCCATTAATTGTTGGTCGTCCATTCCTGAGGACCGGTCGCACTCTCATCGATGTTGAAGCTGGTGAGCTTATCATGAGAGTGGGTGACGATAAAATTGTCTTCAACATGGGAAAGCTTTCTAAACAGCCTTATTCTAACGAGAGTGTTAATTGTATTGACGTTCTTGATGAGGCTTGTGAAGAACACTTCAAAGATGCTTGTAAAAGTATTCCTACCTCTCTTCCCAATGTTGAGACCGTTTCCTCTATTGACTCATCACTATCTCTATTTGGAGAAAGTGATTTCCTTTGGAAAGATTTGGAAGCCACCATGGGAGATGTGAACTTAGAACATGCCGATTCTCCCACTGATTGGGATGAAGATCTTCGCCTCATTGAGAACCTTCTTAAAGGAGACAATATTTCACCACCATCTCCCACGGTTATTGCTATCGATGCTCCGACTTTGAAAACGCCTCCCATCAAAAATCCTCCGGATTTAGAACTTAAGGAGTTGCCGCCTCATCTCGAGTACGTGTTCCTTGAAGAAAACAAGAAGTCGCCTGTCATCATCGCGAAGGACTTGAAAGAAGAAGAGAAATCTCGCCTCATCGCCGTGCTTAAAGATCATAAGAAGGCAATTGCTTGGAAAATTTCCGATATCTGCGGAATTGATCCGAACTTTTGTACTCACAAGATTCTCATGGAAGATGACTTTAAACCCGCAATCCAGAGCCAAAGAAGGGTTAATCCTCGCATTCATGACGTCATCAAACAAGAGGTTATCAAACTTCTTGATGCCGGCTTGATTTACCCTATTTCGGATTCGCCGTGGGTAAGTCCCGTCCATTGCGTGCCCAAGAAGGGCGGAATAACCGTTTTTTCCAATGAACACAACGAGTTGATTCCCACTCGTCTCGTTACTGGGTGGAGAGTTTGTATTGATTATCGCAAGCTCAATGATGCCACGAGAAAAGATCACTTTCCTCTTCCTTTCATGGATCAAATGCTCGAGCGTCTAGCTGGTAATGACTATTACTGCTTTTTAGACGGTTTCTCCGGGTATTTTCAAATTCCCATCGATCCCAAAGACCAAGAAAAGACCACATTCACTTGTCCCTATGGAACATTTTTTTACAAACGCATGCCTTTTGGTTTATGCAATGCTCCTGGGACGTTCCAAAGGTGTATGATGGCTATCTTCCATGACATGGTGGAAGACACTATGGAAGTATTCATGGATGATTTCTCGGTTTATGGCGATTCTTTCTCTGCTTGCCTTGCCAATTTAGAAGGTATGCTTAAGCGGTGTGAAGACACTCGCCTTGTTATTAATTGGGAAAAATACCATTTCATGGTAAAAGAGGGCATCGTGCTAGGACACAAGATCTCCAAAGCCGGTCTTGAAGTAGACCGTGCTAAAGTCGATGTTATTTCTAAGTTGCCTCCACCTTCAACCGTGAAAGGTGTGAGAAGTTTCCTCGGTCATGCGGGCTTTTACCGACGTCTCATCAAAGATTTTTCTAAAATCGCTCGCCCGATGACCCACCTCTTGGAAAAAGATACTCCTTTTATCTTTTCCGACGAGCGTATTGAAGCCTTCAACTTGCTTAAGGATAAGCTTACTAAGGCACCCGTCTTGGTTACCCCTAATTGGGAGCTGCCTTTCGAATTGATGTGCGATGCTAGCGACTTTGCTATTGGAGCGGTTTTGGGCCAAAGAGTGAACAAACACTTCCAACCAATCCATTACGCTAGCAAGACAATGACTGGGGCTCAATTGCATTATACGACAACCGAAAAAGAGCTTTTAGCTGTTGTCTATGCCTTTGAAAAGTTCCGCCCCTATTTTGTCCTTTCTACCACCATCGTTTATACCGATCATTCCGCATTGAAGTACTTGTTAACTAAACAAGATTCTAAACCAAGAATTCTTCGCTGGGTTTTACTACTCCAAGAATTTAAAATCGAAATTCGCGATAAAAAAGGAGCTGAAAACCTAGCCGCGGACCATCTCAGTAGACTTGAGGATCCTTACCAAGGGGATCATCCGAACAAAGAGATCAATGACTCTTTTCCCCTGGAGACCTTAATATCTATCAACTCGACTTCTGATGAAACCGCGTGGTTTGCGGACATTGCAAACTACTTAGCGGGTGGAATTCTCGTTGACGGGTTAACATCCCAACAAAAAAAGAAGTTCTTCAAAGATATTAAGACTTACTTTTGGGATGACCCGTATCTATTTAAACAATGTGCTGATTTGATTATTCGCCGATGTGTTGATGGACCGGCAGCTTTAGAAATCCTTGACGCTTGCCACAAAGGACCCACCGGTGGTCACTTTGGTCCCAACTACACCGCCAAAAAAATGTTTGACTCAGGATTTTATTGGCCCACCATTTACCGTGATGCTCACGAGATGGTTAAACGATGTGATGCTTGCCAAAAACAAGGCAAGATCACACATAAAGATGAGATGCCTCAAAATTTCATACAAGAATGTGAAATCTTTGATGTTTGGGGTATCGACTTTATGGGGCCATTCCCTTCATCTAAAGGAAACAAATACATCCTTGTAGCCGTTGACTACGTCTCCAAATGGGTTGAAGCCAAAGCTTTACCCACTAATGACGCAAGGGTGGTTTGTAACTTTTTGAAATCGCTATTCGCTAGATTCGGTGTGCCTCGTGCCATTATTAGTGATCGCGGGACTCATTTTTGCAATGATCAATTTGCAAGAGTCATGGCTAAGTATGGTGTAAATCATCGTCTTTCCACCGCATACCACCCACAAACTAATGGCCAGGGTGAAATCTCTAACCGAGGATTAAAGCGAATTCTTGAAAGAACCGTGGGAGAGCATCGTGCCTCATGGGCTGATAAACTTGATGATGCTTCGTGGGCTTCGTACCGCATACAAGACTCCGATTGGTTGTACACCATATCGTCTCGTGTACGAGAAAGCGTGCCACCTCCCCATTGAGTTGGACCACAAGGCTTACTGGGCCTTGAAGTGGGCTAATTTTGATATCAACAAAGCCGGTGACCTACGCAAGATCCAACTCAATAAGCTCAATGAACTCCGTAATGAGGCTTATGAAAATTCTTTGATCTATAAGGAAAAGACTAAGCTCATTCACGACTCCAAGATTAAAAACCGAGAGTTCCAAGTTGGAGACAAAGTTTTACTCTTTAACTCTCGGTTGAAAATCTTTTCGGGCAAGCTGAAATCTCGTTGGTCCGGCCCATTCACCATTGCCCAAATTTTTCCATATGGTACTCTCGAGCTCGCTCAACCTAATGGACCTAATTTTAAGGTGAATGGCCAACGAGTGAAGTTGTACTTTGGTGAGGACATCTCTCAGGAGATGATTCCATCCCTCACCACGTTTCCCATGAACTAATTTTGGGTCGAGTCAGGCTCGTGACTCGGTTATCAAAAACAAGCGCTCCTCGGGAGGCAACCCGAGTATCTATCCTTTTTTGTTTTAACCTCTTAAGTGTAGGGGGGCCTCTATAGGTGCTTTGCTTTTGTGTGGTGATGTGATTACAGGGATGAATGCACTTTTGGAACCTTTGAAGAACCGTGCTCCCGTGTTATCCGAAATCCGGTTCTATCTCTCAACTATCGTGATTCAATTTTCTTCATATCACATTTGAAATTGATCACGTTAGTCGTCTCTTCCTTAGCTCGATTTAACCAACGTGCACAATGTCATAAGTGTAGGGGAGATTTTTCCCACATGCTTAAACATTGAGGATAATGTTTATCTTAAGTGTAGGGGGGACTTCTATCGTAGTTTTAAGTGGACTTTTCCATGAAAATGCCTTCATTTTAACCGGAAAATCATCTTTTTCAACATTTTTCAAATTTTTTATTAACTTTGGCCATGTAGTCGTAATTTTTAAATTTTTATCGTTGCTTTCATATGTATATATCCCGCAATAAGTCAAAAATATTAATAAAGTAGTGTAGCTAGTTTAGAAATCTTGGACATATTAGGCCCGTTGCGATTATTTTGACTCAACCCGAATAGACTTATCTAAGTTTATTCTAGCTAGTATCCTTAACCATGTAGACCTTAATTGGACTATTAGGCTAAGCATCCACGAGTCTCATTACTTGAGATTTTAAATTGTGGAGAACGAGAAATGATAGAGTCAATTATAAGTCGGTATTCTTGCACAAGCTCACTTGGTGTAATTATTTGCCTATTCTCCCATCACTTGCTAATAAATTATCTGCAATAAGTAAGGTCGTACGATTTGAAAAGTTACTTAGCTTCTAGCCCAAGATCGTTTAAAAGTTCCTCGGTAATGATAAGAGTTCATAGCCAAGGCATAACTTATGAAGCGGGGCGCGAAGATTGGTGAGTCCGAAAAGGCCCTAACAAGGCATGAGGATTCCATTTTATTGCTGAAGATCCAAAGTGATGTGAAAAGCATTATTCCCAAAATCAATATGAAGGATCAAGACTCACGACGAAAAGCAATCAACTCCCATAAAGATCATGGAGAAGTCTATCCGAAAAGACCCTAACATAAATAGATCCAAGTCCGAAAAGGAGGCGGATCGTTGTATCTTAAAGTCCCAATTAGAGATTGAAGAAATAATCATGAAGTCGGGGTCAACAAAGTTGGAGTACCCCTCAAAAGTCTCCAAGTGAAGAAACTCTATTAACGATGAGAAGACCATTATCTCAAGAACGTCTCTCAAGATATGAAGTATGAAGTACATGCCAAATATCGGCCCAAGAAAGGTCTCAAATCGTGAACCAAGTTATGCCAAGATATGAACTTTTTGATATCCCGAGAAGCAGTTTTAAGAGATTTTGTCCTTTAGCTAACTATTGATCAAATCGTCCTACTTTGCTTTCGGCCTAAATAAACTATTGAAATAAGTCCAAAAATGCATCTTCATGATCATTCTAAGAAAAAAATAAAATATAAGAGATACACCTAGGAATAAGGGAGTTTAAGCATTTAATTAAGCCATGTGTGTAAGTGTTTGATTTGCTAACTTATAATAACAATGATCTCGTTTTTAAGCTTAGTTTGGGGAACGTGAAACTTGAGGGTGATAAATCTTCGCAGCACCGAAGCCCTAATGTAAGTCCTTGATCTCTTTGCAAGTTATTTCCATATAGCTATTTTCAAGTGAAAATGGTTTTCTATCCTTTTGATTACTTTAAAGTTTTAATTTCTCTTAGTACTTTAAGTTTTGTAGTATGTTAATAAGGCCAAGGTTGATTGATTATGAGAGAAGTGGAATATTGCTTTATCACTAAGCATTGCATGAGGGCATGGCAATGGTAAAGTGTAGGGGATTTGATAGGTGTGAAAACATCCATCCTTTTACCACTTATTTCTGGCTAAAACGAAACCAAAACACGTATTTAATATCATTTGTTTGGAATTATGCGTGGTTTTTGTGTTTATTGTGTTTCCAGAGTCAACCGGATGAATATTGAAAAAAACATGGGATTGCACGGGTTTTATCAAAGAAAAAGACTCAAGACGAAGTCTATTGTCCAAGAGATGCAAAAGATTTGAAGTCATTGTGCCTATTTGAAGATTTATCGAAGAAAAGGGCCAAAGATGGAAGATTCATATATGTCGAAGAACTCGAGTCTATTAAACAAAAGATTATAAGACGAGTTGGAATTATTCACCGACACTTCTCAAAATCCAAAGTCGGAAACGTTTATTTAAAGAAACGTAAAGACTAAAGAAGAAAGAAGAAAAGAAGCCCGAAACCAAAGCCCATTCACAAGCCCACAAGAGACGCCTATATATAGGATTCCACTTCACAATTTTGGAGGGTAGTTAGTTTTTGTTTTTTTTTAGTTTTTCATTCTCTCTAGTTTTAGAGAGAGAAAGTTCTCAACTTTCTCTCACTATGTTTTCATCTCTCTTTCTTTTAATTTTCCAAGATCAAACCTTTGAATTGTTTCTTTCATTAATCAAGTTTAAATTCAAGCTTTTAATCTTTAATCTCATTCTACCTTTCTTTGATTTTGATTCACTTTTGGTACAAATTACTTATGATCCGTGTTGTTCATCTATGTTTTCGTGCTTAAAAAGTTAATCGTTTTATGTTTCCTTAAGTTTCTATATGAATAAGCTTTAAGATCTTTGTGCTTATTGGCTTATTTGTATGTTTAGCTTATTTACTTTTTAAAGTTTTCATAAAAAGTTCATCTTTTTTTTGTTTGATTTATAATTTTGCTTAATCTAAGTTTAGATAAGTTGTTATTTAAGCTTATTTGATTTGTTTCATATTTGATTCGTGCAAGTTTTGGAGTTAAATTATTCCATAAGCTTATCACCTTGCTTATAGTCTCGGATCAAGAAGGTATCGGAAAGGGTAAAACCCTTTTCCGATTTGTTTATTCCGACGAGCACACCCCCTTTTTCCGATCATTAGATCGGAAAAGGGTTTATGTTTATTCCGATTTTGACCTATTTGCATGATATTCCGATTAGAGCTGTTTGCTAAGATTCCGATTAGTGCATTTTTCCAATTATTCCGATTGGGGATTTTTAGTGTATTCCGATTAGAACTTTTCTCCCATATTCCGATTAGACTAAGTTTTCAATTATTCCGATTGGGTCTTTTTATGAACATTCCGATTTGGACTTTTATCCATTATTTCGATCATGTTGATTTTACTGGATTCCGATTGAGGTTATTTTGGTGTATTCCGATCTGAACATTTTTGCACATTCCGATTGGGGATGTCTTATAATATTCCGATTGTGCATGTTTTGTGGCATTCCGATTGGTAAGGTTTTACATCATTCCGATTAAGGAATTCTTGCACATTCCGATTGGGGGTTCTTATTTAACATTCTGATTAGTGGCTTTTAGCATATTCCGATTTGATGAGTTCATGTTTCTACAAAAGTTTCTAAGTGTTAATTTTATTTAGTGATCAAGTATTTTTCTTATATTGCCTTTAAGTTGTCTAGCATTTATTTTTAACTCGTTAATTTAGTATTAATCTTTAAAGCTTTAATTTTACTCTTCGACACTTAATTATTTGTTATTAGTTCAAAATAGATAAACAAACCAACACCTTTTTATTAACCAAGAACAAATCATTCCACTTAGAACCGTGATCAATTCGAGGAGATACCGAGAACTAAATCTAGAACCCATACAAAACCAATGTATCAGTTTCCCGTGTTCGTTTTTGCATGATTCTTGTGATCTTTTGTCATTTTCTCAATATCCGTACCTAAAATACACAAGCAGCAAACACAAGCATATATTTGGATATTTTGATGATATTTAATGCATTTTAAGCCCTATTTGGACGATGAGACTATGTATAAAAGCAGTCTCATCATTGGTCATTGCGATGAGAAGTTTGGATTTATTGCGATGAGTACTCTGAAAAACATTGCGTTGGAGAAGGTGATTTTGAGATATTGCGACATGGTACCTTTTGAAATATTGCGATGATGGCCATTTTGAAACTTTGCGACGAGATCTCATCAAAAACATTGCGATGAAAAAAAAAATTTACAAGAAGCATTTTTGTGTTCCGAAACCATGACCTTATTAATATATACCAAAACCCATCTATTATCAATCAAAACTTAGACTCAGACTCTATCTTAATCCCATCGTCACACTAGACTCTCATCTTCACATCTAGACTAGAAAAATCAATTTAAATAGATGATCTCAGATTAGCCTCGAGTGTATACAAACAATATTGTATCGAGACCTTAAAAGATCTATTCACCCAACTTAATTCATCACAGATCCTTGTGAAGGAATATACCCTCAATTAATTTTCGAATTCAAAAGATAAATCAAGAACAAAAATGTTCTGATTATTATTTTTTATTCGATTTGGTTAACAAAAACTACCTACCTTATATCTTATCCAGATCTTCTAGCCAAATCAATGACATGCATGTATAATTTTACCTACCCGAGACCTTAATCATAAGATCCTTAAGCCTATCTTTCTCATGTTCTTCATGATTACAAGATTTGAACAACCAAATATTATGTGTCTGTTTGAGTTCGTGATATACTTGAGATGAAAGACAGTTTGGGCTTGTGTGATGAACGGATTTATTCGGATGAAGATATTGGCAGAATGGGATTCTTAGGATTGATAAAGCTTGGCTGAGAGGGGTATATGACAGTCGTACTGTGAGAAGATTGAGAGATGGGGGCGCATGATTTCAATTAAGATTGTAAGATGAGATCTAGTTTGGGATAAAGATTAGGAAGGAGACGATGTTTACTATGAAAGAGATGTGAGTTAAGTTTAGTTATGAGATATACTAGGGTTAATGCTCTTTTTATACCCCTAATCTAATGTTGTGGATCAGGTATTCTAATGATGATGGACCGACTGTATCCATTTGGTTTATACAATGAAAATCCGGGTTGTACAGAACAATTGGGCTGTGATATAACTTAATATGGTGCAAGGATTATTGTTGGGCCATTTTTGGTTAATACTCGGAAATTAATATGGGCTTACATAGTTTCATCAAATCGTCAATGGAGTGGATTTAGTTAATTATGGGCTGAGTAGATATGTTTTGAAGTGGACCAGGTTATCTTTAAATGGGCTAAGATGATATCATTGATAAGTCGGGTATTCGTTATGTCTCGATCGAAAGTGCTCAATTGACAAAAAAATTCTTGGTTTAAAACCTAATATTTTTTGAAAAATTTCGACGACCTCACCGTGGAGGTCAATCCGCGCATCAGGTGGGCATGTGACTGACGTTGAGCTTAAATGACAAGTTATTTAGACAAATTATCCTTTAATGATATTTTATCATTTGTTCTAGATAACGACATTCAACACACAACACCAATGCAAACAAAACACTTAACCCTAAAACGATCCGATATAAGATTCACTTTAACGACAATGGCTAGTTTTGATTCTACAAAGACAAGTGATCACGAAGTGGATTTGGTATTCTTTATTTAAAGTTGAAGTGGGATTTCACGAAGGCGTCTACCTATTTCATCATCGAGCCTTCCTTCTATTTTTCTACCCCTTTTCTTCAAACCCAGTCTATCGATTGATGACTTGCTTGGGCGATAAAATTTATGATTGAGACTTGAATTATCTAGTTTCCACTGTCAAGGGGTGGATGGTCGACGACATGGATAACTATCATTTTTGGGTGTCACACGCAGTTGCTCGTGCGGATAACTTCAAGAGGTATAAGAGACTTGTTTCTGCACTGTTCTTCAATCGACATAAGTGCAAGCTTAAGTAACAAATTTGGGGGATTATACTTCAGTTTCAAGTTTGGAATATCGGGTTTACTTCACATGTGGTCACAACAAATACCCGAATGAATTCGAGGTTGGTAAGTTAGACAGAGAGAGATGGAATCAACAATCAATTCTCACGGGATATTTATGAGCCTTATAACGACAATGGTACTTCATAGTCTAAGCAAAAATATTTCAAATTTTATCAATGACTTTCAAAACTTCTCAAGACATTTGCTTAAGACTAAGAACTTCTCGAGTATATGGACGTCCACGATAATGATGCTTCCGAGAGTTCGAAATCATCATGGGGAAGATCGTGTACTTTGAGGTAATCGGATCAACTTCCAAGGGGAAGTAGTGTACATGGAATGGTATCTACTTACTTTATATGATTTTTATCAAGTATTCTGCAGGCGTGAGAAGAATTGTTGCTGATTTCCTGCATGTTACCCCAAACGGATTATCACCAAAACCTTAATGACATGAAACAGTATAGAAGCAGTGTTATTTGGTGTGGTTCTTCTACAAATTTCTGCTGTGCACTTAAACCGATGAGCTAGAAGATTGTTCAAACTACATCAAAGTGTCATAATCTGCTTAAGATACGGATATTGGTTTGGGGGGAAGCTGATTCAGAAACTTCGTCAAAAAGAGTCTATGAAGAAAGTTTTTTTAAATACATGCTGCATGAATTGGGGGGAAGTTAATCCAAATCATGCTTATTACAATTGTTCCACAACAAGCAAAGACAAAGAGGATTCAAGCTGAGGTACAAGTTATGAAGACAAGAAGAATTAAAAGACATCCTTAGCATTGGAAGTGCCTTGGATGACTTTATTTTGTTGTATTTTTACTTGTTAGGAACATTGTAAGTAATTTCGTATGTCTTCACATTGGGGGAAGATTGTTAGCCCTAAAATGTGAGCGCCATTTACGGAATTACATTTTATTCAGATAGGCAAACCACGGAGGGAATACTATTGACATGTTGTCAAAGTGACCTCTTTTCTAGCCTATATATACCCCTCCATACTTCCATGGAGGGGTGAGGATTATTCTTATTGTGTATTTCACTTCTCTCTCTAAATACACACACTCATTTCAAGCTTTAACTTTCTCTCTCTAAAAATGTCTAAATACTTATTTTATCCTCCCCGACCTCCGGATCACCCCCTAATTAGCTTTGAATCTTATGTTTAACAGGTTCACATAAGGTCATACCATGCTTTTGGATTATCAATTGATAATACTTAGCTTGGTTAATAAAGATACCACTTGGGGATTGGTGAACTTGAATTCCTAGAAAGAATTTTAGTTCGCCCATCATTGACATTTAAAATTTGTTGTCCATGACTTATTCAAACCATTTTTAAAGTTTTGTTTTTGTATACCCGAAAATAATGTCATCAACATAAATCTGCACAAGCAAAATGTCATCCCCATATTTATAAGTGAACAAAGTTAGATCAATGGAACCTTTTGAGAAACCTTTGGATACCAGATATTTAAAGAGCTCGTCGTACCACGCCCTTAGAGCTTGCTTGAGTCCATAAAGTGCTTTGTGGAGACGATACATCTTGTCAGTATAATGAGGATTAACGAATCCTTACGGCTGCGTGACATAGACTTCTTCCTTTAAAGGACCGTTAAGAAATGTTGTCTTCACGTCCATTTGATAAACAGTGAATCCCTTATGTGCCGCATAAGCAAGGAAAATCCTAACCGCTTCCATGCGAGCAACTGGTGAAAATGATTCTTCCAAATTAATTCCCTCTTTCTGGCCATACCCCTTAGCCACGAGCCTATCTTTGTTCTTGATGATTGTGTTTTCTTCATCCATCTTGTTTTTCTAGACCCAACGAAGATTTAATGGAATTACATCGTATGGTCTGTCAACAAGTTCCCAAACTTTAAAAGTATTTCAAATTGAAGAAGTTCATCTTGCATCAATTCAATCCAAGCATGATCAGCCATGGCTTCTTTGATGTTTTTCGGTTCAGCTGTACTCACGGCGAGTGTGAACATACAAACATCGCCATCGGTTTCTAATTGTCGTCTAGTACGAAAAAGCTGTGAGGGGTTTCCAATTACTTGTACCAAAGGATGATCTCAGGTCCAATGATGTGTTGAAGGATGTCGTTCGTAGAATGTATACATATTTGACGGATCAACATGCCGAGCAGAAGACTCTCCAGTTTCATGTACCGATGTACCGAATGGGTTGTGAAAATCATCATCGTCAGATAATGCATTGTCTGCTTGATTTGTGTTCTCTAGAGCAATGACAGTAGGTGTGGATGTTGTAGGATTGATTGTTGAAGTGATATTCTGAGGAGGTAAATCCGCAGCAACGCGTGTTAAAGTAGATGAAGTTGTATCTTTTTGTTGATGATGATCAGTATCATCATTCTTATCATGAGAGACAGTGGAAGACTTTGATTCAACATGTTTCTCCCCCGTGTAATATTCATCAAACATTGGTCCATATAACATTTCCAACTCTTCAATGGTCGTGTCTACTGTCATATCAGCTCTTGGAACATTTCCTTGAACCAACTTTGAACTTGACGGTTCATTGCTGTGGTCTTGAGTTCCGAGTTCCGTGCGTTTGTGCACAGAAGTCTTTTGTCGTTGTTGATCAGGACTTAAACTGTTTTGTTCAAGTGCCATTTCTTGTAATTCATCAAATATGATATTAATAGTCTCGACTATCAATTTTGTTCTCTTGTTGTACACTCTATATCCCTTAGACTGAGTTGCATATCCCACTAGAATGCGTGCATCACCTTTTTCTTTCATCTTGTCCAGATTTTCACCATCTCGAATAATGGAACACGTACATCCAAAAACATGAAGGTGTTTGAGTGAAGGTTTTCGATCATGAATTATGTGATATGGTGTCTTTTCGTGTCTTGGGATAATTAAGGATCGGTTTTATGTGTAGCATGCGGTTGACACGGCTACGACCCAAAAGAATAGTGGAAGTTTTGATGCGGATAATAATGTTCGAGCAGCCTCAACAAAAGTACGGTTTCGTCTTTCAACAACGCCGTTTTGTTCGGGTGTTCGAGCAATAGATGTTTCATGTTCAATCCCTTCGGCTTCAAAATAATTCTTTTGAGTTGAATTCAAAAATTCTGTTCCTCTGTCAGTACGTACCACTTTTACTTGAGCTTGAAGACCACGTTGTATAAGCTTAAGGAAGTTAATGAGAACCTCAGGTGTTTCATTCTTGGACCTCAAGAAGTGAGTCCACGTGTACCTTGAGTAGTCATCGACAATTACCATAACGTATTTCTTCCCATTGATGCTTTGAACACGCATGGGTCCACACAAATCGATATGAAGAAGATCTGACCGTCCTTTAGAGCTTGGTGTAGTCTTTGTTTTGAAACTACTCCGTTTAGCTTTACAAAGCTCACAAGAAGAACAAAGATGATCTTTGACGAATTTCAAGCTTGGAAGGCCTCTCACAATATCTTTCTTGGAAAGCAAGTTGATGGTATCAAAATTAAGATGAGATAGACGTTGATGCCATAACCATGCCTGAGTCATTGAAGCTTTAGCCATGAAGCAAATTAGAGTTGTAGAAGTTGTGTCTTTAAGTGAAATAGTGTAGAGATTACTACCTTGTGAACCGGTAAGTAAGTCATTCCCATCATAGTCACGAACAAAACATGCCTTCTTTCTGAAAGCAACCTCCAAATCTGCATCACAGAATTGACCAACCGAGAAAAGATTGTGATTGAGTCCTTCGACGTGGTATACCATTTTTATCGTTATATTCCCTTGAACCAAATCTCCATATCCTAGGATCGGTGCAAATTGATCATTTTCGAATCGGACCGTACCCAGGAACTTCTCCACGAAGTTAATTAGAAGCTTGAGATTCCCCGTCATGTGCTTTGTGCATCCGGAGTCCAGTATGAAGAGAATTATTTCGATCACATGCAGAATAATTAGAACACAATGGATCATTTGCTAAAGTGGATTCCATGTTAGTTGTGATTTCCGTTTCATTAGTTTCCCTAGTTTCAGTACTTAAAGGCACACTAACGCTCGTTGTCACGTTTTCGTTCCTAACCTTAGGCATCCATTTATATCTTGGAGGACAAGGATTAGCAAACCACCATTTCCAAGACTTGATAGCAGACTCATATAATTCCCTAATTCTGCTTCTCGGGTTCTTAGTGGTGGAGTATGATGCAATACTTTTCTTAGTGGGGGTCGCACCAGAATGGTTCACTTTGCGTTTGGGTTTACTAGCACTAATAGGCATCGTAATTTTCTTCTTAGTTCTAGTATCTACGCCTTTCACATTATTCATAGTACACATAGAATGATCAGCATTAGCACATTTTCCACATTTCATACAAACAAACTTAACATTTAAAGCATTCAAAGCAGTCGAATCATTCAAATCGTCATTACATGCGATTACAGACGTTTTATTCTTAGAAACATGCAAATTCCTAGGGTGTTCTTCTACTTCCTTCATCTTCCCTTGACTCTTCTGTTTCCAAACCTTATGATTCACTTGAGTGCTCTTAAGCTGAGGCCGGCTAACACTAGTAGTGGAGACTACTCCTGTAGTAGAAGACACATGAGTATTATTGTTTCAAGAAGTTTGAGGTTATTGAATAACTTTGTGTGTGGGTTTAGTGGTTATTCTATACATTCATGGTTTAATCACATTATTATGCTTAACTCTTGGTACTAGAGTATTCCTTATGGGTTGATTATGTGGTAACCTTTCCTTTCCATCCATCTTGGGGGGCAAACACAGGTTTTGCAAACGAGGAATTTGAGAAAGTGGATGGTTTTCCCAAGATAGAGGATCTATTCACTTTATAGGCATTGGGTTGTCGAACAACAAATTTCTTAACGCAGGTTCCACAACTTTACCACCTATCTTAGCAACGAGTTTCTTCAACTCTGCTATTGCTATGTCTTTTTATTGTAACTGAGCTTTCAAATCCGCAATATCAAGACTTTTTTCGTTGAGTAATCGACACGACTCAAATAATTTTACTTCCAAAGGTGTATCATTTGAAAAACTGCGAACTTTGTTTTGCAAAGCAAGTTCAAGTGAATGAAAATGTTTTTGAAGAAAATCATATCTATGTTAAAGTAACGAAAACTCTTTTTGGTCAACTTTATTCGAAAGCTCAGTTTCAAGACGTTCACACTCTTTGACTTGATCAAGATATTTGCATGCAACATCATAATATTCATCGATATCAGCACAAGATGTAACATAGACACACATAATATCTTTTGAGACGCATTCTTGCAAGAGTAGATCATATGCTATAGAAAAATCGTCTCTTTCAGGTTGATGGTCGTCAATTTCTTTTTCAAGAGATTCCACATATTTCAAATCGTCAAAAATTTCTTGCTCTATTAACTTTTCAAATTCCAAAGCATGTTTCTTTGTTCTTTCCCCAAGAGGAATCAAAATAGTTTTCACAAGAATAGTTATATCGTGAGGAATTTCTTTATCACCTTTCAAAAGTTCACGTTTTTTCTAGTCATCATCAACAACCTTTTTGAAAATTTTAATGTTAGTCTTAAGAATACTAAGTGCTTGCTTACTCTTGCTTATAGAAGCTTGATGAAGCAAGTACCCAATATATTTTGAAACATTAGTTTTCTTAGTGGCAAAACTTGTCTCCATTTAATTCTTATTTGTGCACATTCGTAAAATATTTGCTCACGAGACTTCTGTTTTTCTGGTTTGAAAATTTCATAAACACTATTTTCATAAGCATAATTATATGGTTTCATAAAGTCGTTATTCACTGGGCCTCACAAGAAGACAATCAAGGTCGGTCCATTGGGACTCCTCAAGATAGAGTCGCGGGTTCTTAGATTGAGCTTGCTCGAGGTACTTAGGACCAGCAAAACTAGCTTTACCCTTGAAAATCGAACGAGGTGCCAACATTCGCATGGTTTGAATAGATTGATTTGTTTTATAAACAATTTTCTTATAAAAGTCAATTTGAACTTCAAGTTCCACGACATTGTCGATGTCTTTTGCTTGTTCAATTTTGAATGATTTTTGCAAGTTAGGAACCTCTTCCGTCTTCGCATTGACTAGTTTAGTTTTATCCTCTTGAATAAAACCAATATTTTGAGTTAACTCATTCACTTTAGTGGTAGCAAGATACGTTTTGTGTCGTTCAGTACTTAAAGAGGTGTTATAATTACGTTTCTCTTGTTCTAAAAGCGTAAGAGTTTCGTTGTATTTAGTTTCAAACACATCCTTAACAATAGTAATGACACCCCCTTTGTACCTAGCCAGCTCTTTGTCTTTTTGAATAAGCTCAGCTCTGTAGCTTGCAAGAAAATCACTAGATTTTATAACTGTAGCTTTGCTTTCTTCAAAATTTTGAGTGAGTGTAGCGTTTGCCTTCTTTAATTGCTTTTGACTCTTTTTATTTTCTTTGACATCTTTTTGTAAAGAAGCAATTAAGTTAGCAAGCGCAATACGCTCCTCATCAGCATCATACTCGTTTGAATGTTGATCATCCTCAGACTCATTAATGCACATGTTTGATGAATCAAGTGTGGTATTGCTATCAACCGTTTCCATCATACATGTGTCAGTAATGGTTGTTGGAAGCTCACTATGCTCATGAATATCACCAAACACATTATATTCGTCGTCAGTATATACCTTATCGATTGGATCAGTATCAAAGATAGGACCATTGTCATCTTCAGTGACTTTGAGAACTTCTTCAATATTTGCCATGTATGAGTAATGTGCTTCAAGTTCTTGGTCAGAGGCTTCATCATCAATGTTATCAAGCATTTTTCCTTCCTCAGCCGACAATTTAAACCCAGCTTCCATCTTCTTGCATAGCAGCATCTTTCCCTTATGATAGACAGAGTCTCGAACCCGTTTCGGCTTCCTACATTCCTTTTCCATATGCCCATAACCTTGACAATTAAAGCACTGAATCCTACTTTGCTGAATCACTTGAGTTCCAACAATTTCCCTATTCCTAGCAACAGTAGCAATCCTCTGAGTATCATACTTAGCAGTTTATCGATCATACCGTGCAGAACACTCAACATGTGTTGGATGACGTCGATCATACCTAGGAGGACTTTCATCACGTCGACGTGTGTCATACCTTGGAGGACGCTCAACATATCGTTTCATTGTGTTAGATGATGTTCGAAGATTGTTGTTGGTGGGTTTGTATATCTTCTTGTAAGACTTCATTATGAAAGCAATTTGTTTTTTCATTTCTCTATCCTTCTGAGCTTGTTCTTCATCACTATCCTCTTCAGATGATGGCTCAGATGATGGTGATGGTGCTCTTGGTTCTTTGCCTCGTGATCTTGTGGGAGCTGAACACTTAGATGAAATGGAATATCTTGGTGAGGATGACTGAGTAGCGTATGACTTCGGAATACTAGAGTGATGATCTTGGACGTGTTGAGTGGTAGACACCAAAACAAGTGGATTAGCAGTCTTTGCTATCCTTTCAGCTCGACGTTCATTCGCCTCATTCTGAAATTGTTTCAAAATGTCCAAGAGCGTGTGATAGTTGACCTCGTCTAACTTACTATGTTGTTTCACCAAAGTTACAAACCTTGTCAACTCTGGTTGAAGTTGCTGTAGAAATTGCACATTGATTTGCATGGTGGAGACTTGCAAATTGTTTCTTGTCTTGTCATTCATCATCTTGTAAAATCTTGAGTAATATGAATCAATTGTTTCTCCATCCAATGAAGTAAACTTGCCAAAGTTCCACAACAAGTTTGTTTTGACATCTTGCTTGTTAAGTGATTCTCCTTGTTACAAGCGTTCAATAGCAAACCACATTTCTTTTGCAATAGAGCACGCATCAACCGTTGAGTAAATATCATCCCCAATCCCCCTTAGAATCAAATAGATTGCTTCCTTCTCTGCATCAATCCAAGCACGTTTCTCTTTTGAAGTGTTCTCATATGTTTCCTTAATTGTTTGCTCACCGGAACCGGGCGTCAAGTCAGTTGCTGGAATTGAAGGAATGGTTATTGTAGTCGGAGTATAGGGTCCTTCTTTGATGAAACGTCGGAGAAGATCACCATTTGGTTTAGTATCAAGATATCGAATAGAACGTGATTTGTTGGGTCAAAATTAATATGAGTTGATGTGGCAGAAACTCCAAAACGAAGAAAACATGCTAGACGCTGACACGCCATGTTTGGACGCTGACAGAAGTCTACGGCGCTGATGGAATTTCTATTTACGGACTATATTGGATATATTCTAAATAATATATTCAATATATATCTATAGAAATAGAATATTTAGATGTTTATTTGATATTATCTCTTGTAGATTCTGTTCCTTCCACTATAAAAGGAACAAGAGTCTTAGGTTTTATTCATATATCATTCATTCACAATGTAAACCTAAAGTGTGTGTCGCACTAGACGTGGGATTCAATGTATACACGTCTAGTGGTTGTTTGTTATTAATATAATGAGCAACCCATTTGTTTTAATTTATGTGTCTTTGTGCCTAAACACCTTGTTATGATCATTGTTCTATTCCGCTATGTTATCATATGAACAATGATCAACCTAGATATAATGGTTCTTAACCATTGAGTCTAACGATCAATGGGATCCACAATTGGTATCAGAGCCTAAGGCTCATGATATCTAGGTCCGACGAGGTGTTCGTGTATGGTGAAAAGAAGAAAAATCCGTCTAGGGTTTTTCTGGACGTTTTTGTGTGCGCAGCAGTATTCAGAAGGTCATAACTTTTGATTGAACCGTTGGATCGTCACGAAATTTTATATGTGTGTTCTACATACATAGATCTAAACATCCACCGGAGGGATTGTCGAGTTTTATCCCCAGGCAAAAGTTATTAAGCGTCGAAGTTGGCTGATGAATGATTTTCAGTTTTCTGCTTTTACATAAAATCATGAACTAGGGTTCCTCAAACCCTAGATCTACTTAAAAAGCAGGAAGAATTGAAATTGGAGGCTGTTATAATGGTGTTTAAATTCGAATCTGATTAGGCTTAAAACCCTAATTAGGGTTACGAATTAAACAATCTCTGTTCTAGGGTTTTCAATGCTTAAGCTTTTCTGATTTAAAGTAAAATCCTAGATCTGGTCGTATGACAGAAGCAGTGACAAGGACGTGTGACTGATTTTTAGCAAGGACGTAATTGGTTTCTCCAACAAGCGAATCTGATTGGTGAAAATAGTTGTGTTCACATGATGTAAACGACTCTATTGGTGGAACAATTTTGTTTCACACGATTATATATATCTTTGTGTTCACACGGTTTGACAGATATGATTGGTGGAAATCAATATGTATTCACACGGCCAAGGTAATACACATGGATGCAGTAACGTAAGCTTCAGTTTGTGTTCACACGGTGAAGAGGTGTTCATTGGCTATTCAAGATATGTGTTCACACGAAGCAAGGATTTTCATTGGTGGAAAATTCTCATGTTCACACGGTCAGAAAACAAAGATGTGAAACGAGATATTAGCATATAATTGGAGGAAAGATTTTGTTTCATACGGTTGTTTAGCTTTGGAGTTCACATGATTAAGTTTCCAATTGGTCAATACATGCGACTGTATACAATGCATTCACATGATTATGGTGTACTTGAGGTCACTTGATCAAAACCCATTCAAAAAGGCATGGAGAGATCACGGTTTAAATTTGGATGTGGTTTATTGCTTCACTTATTTAATTCAACGTTGATATTTAATTCAACGTTGACAAGTGAAAGAGACGAGACGCTGACAAGATTTAAGGTTGGCGCTGACGTTTGTTATTTAGGCGCTGACAGGAAGGGTTTCGACGCTGACAAGGAATAAGTCAACGCTGTCAAGTTGACAGTGTTGTCCGATATATGCTATTTCAACGCTGATAAGTGTCATCCGATATTGGACAATACACCTGTCAAAGATATTGGACAGAAGAGGATATTGGACAACACACTGATTGCTGCTGTTTGAGAAAATGGGTACGTTTTAAGCACACAAAAAGGAGGATTATACACACAAAGGTACATGGAATCTCCGTTTTTATTCAGAATATCATGATGATATTTATGGCTCGGATATTTTGAAAGGGATTAATGGTTTTAATGCGAGTTGACAACAATTCGTGAGGAAATTTATTGGATTTGATTATGTAATCGGGGTAGCCTTGTAAAAGAGTTATCAGTCTTAATGCTTTTACATATGATATGAAGATTAAGATTCTTCATGAAGAGGTGTTAGCTTAAGGGGAAGAATTCTTATGGTAAGTTTGATGATAGAAGAAGATTTTCGCGAGTTTGTGTTCTATCATATCTTAAAGTCATGCACTTCCAGCCACTGACTTTAAAGGTAACTTGTTCGTGCTTTACATGGTTGGTGACGAAGACTTGTCATAACACTTGAAGGAGTTACATTATCGTGCTCAGTGTCTCACAAAGGATGAGAATATTGACAAGGGATCGAGGTCTACTTATATTTAGTCATTTGTATAAGTTCTTCATCACGTGGATAAAACAAGACATGGAACACAAGGTTGGGTTATTCTACTTCTACATCAAGAATACTTTATTTATTTTTCTTCAGGATCATTACACAGAGCCTACATTTGGAGAATCTTCAAAGATTGCATACATTGTTTACTTCCTTGTTGATGTGACAAAAAGGGGAAGAAAATACGTGCTACACTTGAGGGGAAGCAATCTGAAGATCATGTACAACTTACAAGAGATATACAAAGAGTTTTGCCGACATCAACTAGGGGAAGATTGTTGGGTCAAAATTAATATGAGTTGATGTGGCAGAAACTCCAAAACGAAGAAAACATGCTAGACACTGACACGCCATGTTTGGATGCTGACAGAAGTCTACGGCGCTGATGGAATTTCTATTTACGGAATATATTGGATATATTCTGAATAATATATTCAATATATATCTATAGAAATAGAATATTTAGATGTTTATTTGATATTATCTCTTGTAGATTCTGTTCCTTCCACTATAAAAGGAACAAGAGTCTTAGGTTTTATTCATATATCATTCATTCACAATGTAAACCTAAAGTGTGTGTCGCACTAGACGTGGGATTCAATGTATACACGTCTAGTGGTTGTTTGTTATTAATATAATGAGCAACCCATTTGTTTTAATTTATGTGTCTTTGTGCCTAAACACCTTGTTATGATCATTGTTCTATTCCGCTATGTTATCATATGAACAATGATCAACCTAGATATAATGGTTCTTAACCATTGAGTCTAACGATCAATGGGATCCACATGATTGCCATTGTGCATATCGACCTGACATAAGCATTGGTGGTCTCTCTTTGTTGCCCGCCACCATGATGTTGTCTGTCACACGATACTTTGTAGTAGAATCCATCTTGAGAAGCTTTCAATTTAGAAATGAATATGGATCTTAAGTATATGTTATAGTGATTGTTGTTGACTTGAAAAAGTGTTGAAATCCCTTAAAAAATGTTCTCGAAAAAACCAAAAAATTCTCCAAAACCAAAAAACACACGAAATTTTTTAAGTGTATTTTTGGAATTTTTCAAGAAATCCTTCAATCTGTCGCAATGTCTAAACCTTGTCACAATAACACACCATCTTTGTCGCAATGCCTCAAAGAACTTCTATCGCAATGCCTCAAAATTTAATCCGTCGCAATGTCGAAATAATATCTATCGCAAAGTTGGATCGGAATTTGGATCGGAATGTGTATCAGAATACCTGTCGGAATGTTGGATCGGAATACCTGTCGGAATGTTGGATCGGAATACTAATAAGTGGGAAAACACTTATCCTTTTACCACTTATTTCCAGTAATAACAAGTCCAAAACGTGTATTTTATGTCGTAAAAGTCAGAATTATGCGTGGTTTGTGTTTTTATTGTATTTTAGGACCAAATGATGAAAAAGGAAGAAAACACGGGCTTTCACGGGCTTTTTTCGAAGAAAACGAGAAAAGACGAAGTCAAAAGATCAAGAGTGGAAAAAGAACGGAAGTCCAAGGCCTATTCTGAAGATTTATCGAAGAAAAAGTATAAAGACGGAAGTTTAATGAAGTCGAAGAACTCAAGTCTAATAGAAGAAGAAAATTACAAGACTAGTTCAATATACATCGACAAATCCCGAGACGACGTCGAGAAAAGACAAAGAATTAAATCAAGTCGAGAAGACGTGAAGAAAGAAAGAAAGAAGAGGCAACAAATGCACTCCTTCCCATTTTCCCTATAAATACCCTCCTAATACACATTAGGAGGGTGGTTGGTTTTTAGTGTTTAGTTTCATTTTTTTACTTTTCTTTCTAGTTTTAGAGAGAGAAAGTTCTCAACTTTCTCTCACTAAGTTTTCATCTTTCTTTCTTTTAATCTTTCAAGATTAAACTTTTGTGTATTGTTGATTTCATTAATCAAGTTCTAGTTAAGCTTTTAATCTTTCATCTCTTTCTACCTTTCTTTGATTTTAGTTTACTTTTGGTGCGAAATCTATTTTATCCGTGTTGTTCTTAATGTTTTCGTGCCTAAAAGTTAATCTTTTTATGCCTACTTAAGTTTTCATATGAATAAGCTTTAAGATCTTTGTGCTTATTGGCTTATTTATATGTTTAGCTTAATTACTTTTTAAAAGTTTTCTTAAAAAGTTCATCTTTTTATTGTTTGATTTAAAAGTTTGCTCATTTTAAGTTTGGATAAGTTATTATTTGTGCTTATTTAATCCTTTTCATATTAGATTCGTTCAAGTTTTGGTGTTAGCTTATCATTTTAGCTTATCACCTTGCTTAATTTTCGAATCAAAAGGTGATCGGAAAGGGTAAACCCCTTTCCGATCTAGCATTCCGATCACCACCCCCTCATTCCGATCGTTTGATCGGAAAAGGGTTTTGGCTCATTCCGATTGTATGATTTTTACTATATTCCGATCTGGGGGTTATTATTGATATTCCGATTGTGGGTTTCATTATTCCGACGAGAGTATTAGTGGTATTCCGATTTGGTCCGTTTCCAACATTCTGACTGCTCTCTTTTTCTTTATTCCGATTGGGCATTCCGATTGCCTTATTTGGACACCAAGCTTTAATTATTCCGACCAGTATTGCTTGTTTGCATTCCGATCAGCCTTCTTTCCGACCTATATTCCGATCAGATTCCGATTTGGCAATTTTCCGATGGTTTAGTTTCTTGTTTTTACAAAGTTTCCAAGTTCTAGATTTATTAAGTGTTCAAGTAATTTTCCTAATCTTGTCTTTAAGTTTTCAAGCATTTATTTTTAACTCATCATTTTAGTTTATCTTTAAGCTTTTACTTTACTCAACGACATTTACATTTATTTGCTATTAGTTTAAAATAGATAATCAACCAAACCATTTTCATTTCCACCAAGAACAATTGAGTCGCACTTTCTACCTATAGTCAATTCGAAAAGATTCAGACGATAAGATTTTATACTCGGTTGCAAAACCTTAGTATTAAATGGCGCCGCTGCCGGCTCTTTTCGTTACGATTATAGGTTTTTAGTGAGAGACGCGTTGGATTTTGGGATCCGTTCATCTTTGAACGTTATTTTCCTTGCTTTAAAAATTTCAAAAATCCTAAAAAATATAAAATTTTCAAAAATACAAAAAAAATTGAAAAACCATAAAAACCAAAAATATTTCTTTTCTATTTTTCTAATCCTTTTGTAGGTGTGCATGCGTACTCGTGCTCATAAGAAGAGAGTAGCTCAAGCCGAAGTCGTTACTCAACCAATTGTCACCATTCGACAATCAACCAATGATCGAGCTTTTGCAATCGCACGTAGAAGGCAACACCGATGCAATTGTAATCCCTGAGATTGGAGCCAACAACTTTTTACTCAAATCTGGCTTTATACAAATGGTCTCTGCTCAACCTTTCTTGGGCCGCTCACTTGATGATCCTCATGACCACATTAAAAGGTTTCTTCAGCTTACCAATACGGTTAAGTACAATGGGGTATCACAAGAAGTGATTCGCTTGCAACTTTTTCCTTTCTCTTTAGAGGGACAATCCCGTAATTGGCTTGATAAGGAACCACCACAAAGTATACTTACGTGGACGAATTTAGAGACCAAGTTTATAAACTACTTTTTCCCACCCTCACGTACTACCGCTTTGCGGAATGAAATTATTACCTTTGAACAAAAGTACGGTGAGTCTTTTAGTGAATCTTGGGACCGTTTTAAGGAACTTTTAAGAAAGTGTCCACAACATGGTTTAACAAAAGTACATCAAATCAATACTTTTTACAATGGTTTAAGCATGAATGACCAAGATTCACTAAACAGTGCCTCGGGGGGTAATATTTTGGTTAAGTCTTCTAATGTTGCTTGGGATATTATTGAGAACAAATCTAGAGTTCAAACGAATAGTGTTAGAACTAATGTAGCAAGTGCTAGTACTAGTGATACCGACAAAAGAATTGATAAGCTTACTTCGCTTGTGGAATCGCTTGCTTTACAAACTGCCAACAATGCCAAACAATTCAATGCCCAAGCTAATGTTTTGAGCCAATCTTGTGATATATGCGGGGGATCTTACTCATACACCGATTGTCCTTCGACTCACGACAATCCGAAAAATGTGTATGCCGCCAACGATACCTATGCTACGGGAGGCTATCAAGCACGTCCTCAAGGTGACCGCAACTTGCTCAGCTATCGCTCAAACAACTTTCTTTCACCTCCCGGTTTTCCCCCACAAAACCCAAACAACCTCAATCGCAACAATCAAAACCAACCACGTGCTCCAAATCAAGATCCAAACCAAAGAAACCTATATCCACCTCAAAGAAACAACCAAGTTTACCAACAACCTGCTTATCAACCACCCGCCTACCATGCTCCTCCTCTCAACCAACCCACAGCCTTACACCAAGATGTTGAAACCTACATGAGGACTAATGATGTGATCGTGCAAAATCTTCAGCGAGAAATGGCCAACATGAAAGCAGATATGGTTAAGCAAGGGAATGATCTTCGAGCTGATATGCGAAACACTTTGGCAAGTCAAACGAATGACTTGAGGAATATGATGGCTAGTTTCTTCCCTAGTAATCAAGCTTCTGGATCGGGTTCTCTTCCGAGTAACATCGTTGCTAATCCAAGAGGGGAGATGAAAGCAATCGCCACTCGCAGTGGAAAAGGTTTAAAGGAACCCGAGCTTCCTACACCTACACCGGTGATTGTGACAAAGGAAAACGAGTCTCCTTCTCCGAATCCTCCATCTTCTATTCCTCCAACTTCTACTTCTCCAATTCCACCACCTTCTACTTCTACCCCTCCTCCACCCAAGGATGTGAGTGAGAATTCTATCCCAAAGCCTTCATCTCAACCCAATATACCTTATCCTTCGAGGTTGAGGAAAGAAAAATTGAAGAACAAGGATGATATTCAGGTTTCGAACTTTCTTAAAATGTTCAAACAACTGAATTTCAATATCTCCTTTGCTGAGGCTCTCGCTCACATGCTGAAATACACTAAAATGTTTAAAGATCTTCTCAGTGATAAGGAGAAACTTCTCAATATTGCTCAGACCCAAGTTAATGAGAATTGCTCTGCAGTGCTCTTAAGGAAATTGCCCACCAAACTTGGTGATCCGTGTCGTTTCTTGATTCCTTGCAACTTCCCGGGAGTAGAGAATTGCATGGCCCTAGCCGATCTAGGTGCTAGTATTAACTTAATGACATTAAGTGTTTGAAAGCAATTATCTCTCCCCGAGCTAGTCCCCACACGAATGACTTTGGAATTAGCTAACCGTACGGTTGCTTATCCAGTGGGGATAGCCGAAGACGTCTTCGTTGGTGTCGACAAATTCACCTTCCCGACGGATTTTGTTGTCGTTGACTACGAGATGGACCCCCGTGTTCCATTAATCGTTTGACGTCCATTCCTGAGGACCGGTCGCACTCTCATCGATGTAGCCGCGGTCGAATTAATAATGAGAGTTGGTGACGATAAAATCGTCTTCAACATGGGTAAACTTTCTAAGCAGCCTTCGGAAAATGAGAGTGTTAATTTCATTGATGTTCTTGTTGAGGCTTGTGAAGAACATTTCAAAGACGCTTATAAAAGTGGTTCTTCTTCTCTACCCAATGTTGAGACCGTTGCCTCTATTGCTCTGTCATTGACTCCTTTTAGAGAAAGTGACTTGGATGATTTTGAACCTAGCTTGGGTCCTCTCGATCTTAAGTATGATGGTTCTCCCACCGATTGGGATGAATACATTCGTACCATTGAAAAACTTCTCAATGAGGACCATACTTCTCCCCCATCTCCTAAGGATATCTCTACCGATGATCCGAAGTTGACTACGCCGTCCATCGAAAATCCTCTGGATTTAGAGCTTAAGGATCTTCCGTCTCATCTCGAGTACGTTTCCTTGAAGACAACAAGACGTTAGGTCATCATCGCTAAGGACTTGAAAGAAGAAGAAAAATCCCGACTTATCGCCGTGCTGAAGAATCACAAGAAAGCGATTGCTTGGAAGATCTCTGATATTCGTGGAATTGATCCTCACTTCTGCACATACAAAATTCTCATGGAGGACGACTTTAAACCCACTATTCAAAGCCAAAGAAGGGTGAATCCTAAGATCCATGACGTAATCAAAAAAGAGGTTATCAAACTTCTTGATGCGGGAATGATCTATCCTATCTCGGATTCATCGTGGGTTAGTCCCGTCCATTGTGTGCCTAAGAAAGGCGGAATCACCGTTGTTCCCAATGAAAACAACGAGTTGATTCCTACTCGTCTCGTTACAGGGTGGAGAGTTTGTATAGACTATCGCAAACTCAATGATGCTACGAGAAAGGATCATTTTCCCCTTCCTTTCATGGACCAAATGCTTGAACATCTAGCGGGTAATGACTATTACTGCTTTTTAGACGGTTTCTCCGGGTATTTTCAAATTCCCATCGATCCCAAAGACCAAGAGAAAACCACATTCACTTGTCCTTATGGAACATTTGCCTACAAAAGGATGCCTTTCGGCTTGTCCAATGCTTCTGGGACATTCCAAAGGTGTATGATGGCTATCTTCCATGACATGGTTGAAGAAACTATGGAAGTCTTCATGGATGATTTCTCGGTTTATGGTGATTCTTTCTCTGCTTGCCTTGCCAATATAGAACGTATGCTTAAGCGATGTGAAGACACTCGCCTTGTTCTAAATTGGGAAAAATGCCATTTTATGGTAAACGAGGGCATCGTGCTAGGACACAAAATCACCAAAGCCGGTCTTGAAGTGGACCGTGCTAAAGTCAATGTTATTGCAAAATTGCCTCCACCTTCAACCGTGAAGGGTGTGAGAAGTTTCCTCGGTCATGCGGGCTTCTATCGTCGATTCATCCAAGATTTTTCTAAAATCGCTCGCCCGATGACCCACCTCTTGGAAAAAGATACTCCTTTTCTCTTTTCCAAAGAGTGTCTTGAATCCTTCAATCTTCTTAAGGATAAGCTAACTAAGGCACCGGTCTTGGTTACCCATAATTGGGAGCTACCTTTTGAGTTGATGTGTGATGCTAGCGACTTTGCTATTGGAGCGGTTTTGGGCCAAAGAGTGAACAAACACTTCCAACCAATCCACTATGCTAGCAAGACAATGACGGGGGCTCAATTGCATTATACGACAACCGAAAAAGAGCTTTTAGCTGTTGTCTATGCTTTTGAAAAATTCCGCCCCTATCTTGTCCTTTCTACCACCATCGTGTATACCGATCATTCCGCGTTGAAGTACTTGATGACTAAGCAAGATTCTAAGCCAATACTTCTTCATTGGGTTTTGCTCCTTCAAGAATTCAACATTGAAATTCGTGACAAAAAGGGAGCTAAAAACCTAGCCGCGGATCATCTCAGTAGACTTGAGGATCCTTATCAAGGGGATCATCCGAACAAAGAGATCAATGACTCTTTTCCCCTTGAGGACTTAATGTAATTCTAATCTCGATGACACCCCGTGGTTTGCGGACATTGCAAACTACTTATCGGGTAGGATTCTCAAGGAAGGGCTCACGTCCCAACAAAAGAAAAAGTTCTTTAAAGATATTAAACATTATTTCTGGGACGACCCTTACCTTTTCAAACAATGTGCGGATCTGATTATTCGTCGATGTGTTGATGGGCCGACAGCGGTACAAATCCTTGACGCTTGCCATAAAGGACCCACCGGTGGTCACTTTGGTCCCAATTACACCGCGAAGAAAGTTTTCGACTCTGGATTTTATTGGCCCACCATCTATCGGGACGCTCACGATATGGTTAAACATTGTGATGCTTGCCAAAGACAAGGCAAGATCACACATAAAGATGAGATGCCTCAAAGTTTCATACAAGAATGTGAAATCTTTGATGTATGGGTTATCGACTTTATGGGGCCATTTCCATCATCTAAAGGGAACAAGTACATCCTCGTCGCCATTGACTACGTTTCTAAATGGGTTGAAGCTAAGGCTCTCCCTACGAACGATGCGAGGGTGGTTGTGAACTTTTTGAAGCAGCTTTTTGCTCGATTCGGCGTTCCTCGTGCTATTATCAGTGACCGCGGGACTCATTTTTGCAATGATCAATTTGCAAGAGTCATGGCTAAGTATGGTGTTAATCATCGTCTTTCCACCGCTTATCATCCCCAAACCAATGGTCAAGCCTAGATATCCAACCGTGGATTGAAGCGAATTTTGGAGCGTACTGTGGGAGAGCATCGCGCC
This sequence comes from Glebionis coronaria, assembly GCA_025667525.1. Classification (NCBI taxonomy): domain Eukaryota; kingdom Viridiplantae; phylum Streptophyta; class Magnoliopsida; order Asterales; family Asteraceae; genus Glebionis; species Glebionis coronaria. The sequence goes on along the minus strand of JANFOE010001874.1, from coordinate 227,655 downwards.
GTGTGGGCAGATAAGTTAGATGATGCTTTGTGGGCTTTCCGTACTGCTTATAAGACCCCGATCGGTTGTACACCTTATCGTCTTGTGTACGGGAAAGCATGCCACCTCCCTATCGAGCTGGAACATAAGGCATACTGGGCCTTGAAGTGGGCTAACTTCGACATCAACAAAGTCGGTGATCATCGCAAGATTCAACTCAACGAGCTAAATGAACTAAGGAATGAAGCTTATGAGAACTCGCTGATCTACAAGGAGAAGACCAAGATCATCCACGATGCTAGATTTAAGAACCAAGAGTTCCACATTGGTGATCAACTTTTTAACTCTCGGTTAAAGATCTTCTCTGGCAAGTTGAAGAGCCGCTGGTCTGGTCCATTCACCGTCGCCAAAGTCTTTCCATATGGGACCATTGAGCTTTCTCAGCCAAATGGGCCCAATTTCAAGGTGAATGGCCAGCATTTGAAGCTGTACTTTGGTGAGGACATCTCGCATGAGATGATTCCATCCCTCACCACGTTTCACATGAACTAAATTTGGGTCGAGTCAGGCTCGTGACTCGGTGAACAAAAACAAGCGCTTCTCGGGAGGCAACCCGTGAACTATCCTTTACTGCTTTCATAATAAGTGTAGGGGGAGCCCCGTATGTGTTTGTTGTCTTGTTTCTTATCTTATGCCGGGATTCAAGCTCCAAAGAGCACCTTGATGACTTTTGACGAACCGTGATCCCGTGTTCCCATCTTCCCGGTTCTATCCTAAACTCTTGTGATTCAATATCTCATATTTTATATGTGCACATTGAAATCACTATAGTTGTCCTTTCCTTAGCAAGATTTAAACAAAGTGCACAATGTCCTAAGTGTAGGGGAGTTTACTCCCACATGCTTAAACATTGAGGACAATGTTTATCTCAAGTGTAGGGGGGACTTCTATCGAAGTGAGTGGTCTTTTCCATGAATTTGCCCTCATTTTAATCGAAAAATTTGATTTTTCGATATTTTCAAAAATTTTAATCTATTTTGGCCTAGTTGTATAGTTGTATTTTCCTTTGTTATGATTATTTTCTTTCCTTGCTAGAATAAATTTTCAATAAAGTGGTTTTAAATTTTTCAAAATCATGAATATTTTGACTCAACCCGAGTTTACTTATCTAAGTTTACTCTAGCTAGTATCCTTAACATGTTTAAGTCAAGTTTTGCTAGGCTTTTATATAGGGAGCTTTAAAACGCGAAAGTCTTAACTCTCACGGGTTAAGAACAAGAACTTTTCGCAAGTTCCTATAATTGATCCTAGAGAGTCGTTTATCAAGGGAACTTTAAAATGCGATTTCTAAATTTGAAAAAGTCTAAGAATTTGCAAGATCCTATAGATGACTCGAAAACCCAAAACTTTGATTTAATAGGTTGTACGATTTGAAAAGTTACTTAGCTTCTAGCCCAAGATCGTTTAAAAGTTGCTCGGTATTAATTAGAGTTCATAGCCAAGGCATAACTTATTGAAGCGGGATGCGAAGATTGGCGAGTCCGAAAAGGCCCTAACAAGGCATGAGGGCTACATTTTGTTGCTAAAGATCCAAAAGTGATGTGAAGAATCATTTATCGAAAATCAATATGAAGGATCGAGACACACGACGAAAAGCAAATACTCCCCAAAAGATCATGGAGAAGTCTATCCAAAAAGGCCCTAACAAGGTATGAGGATAAAAAGATCCAAGTCCTAAAAGGAGGCGGATCGTTTTATATCAAAGTCCAAAATAAAGATTGGAGAAAAATGAAGAAGTCGTGGTCCAAATATGAAGAATCTCTCAAAAAGTTCAAATGAAGAAATTCCTATTGTGAAGGGAAGACCATTATTTCATGAACGTCTCTCAAGATTTGAAGTATGAAGTCGCTGCCAAATATCGGTCCGAGAAAGGTCTCAAATCGTGAAGCGAGTTATGCCAAGATATGAACTTTAAAAGATTTTGTCCTTTAGCTAACTATTGATTAAATCGTTCACCTTATTTTCGGCCTAACTAACTATCGAAATAAGTCAAACAATGCATCCTCGTGATCATTCAAGACAAAAATAAAATATAAGAGATACACCTAGGAATAAGGGAGTCTAAGTAAATAATTGGCCCACATGAATTCGTGTTAGTTTGCTAACTTATAATAACAATGATCTCGTTTTTAAGCTTGGTATGGGGAACGTGAAACTTGAGGATGATAAACGTTCATGGCAGCCAAAACCCAATGTAAGTCTTTAATTTCTTTACTTGTTTCTATCTTCTTATGTTTAGTATTTAATAAAGGCCAAGGTGGGTTATTTATGATGAAAAATGTAAACCGTGCATTAAAATTAATGCATTGCATGAGGGCATTACAATGGTCAAGTGTAGGGGATTTAATAAGTGTGAAAACACTTATCCTTTTACCACTTATTTCCAATAATAACAAGACCAAAACGTGTATTTTATGTCGTAAAAGTAGGAATTATGCATGGTTTGTGTTTTTATTGTGTTTTAGGACCAAATGATGAAAAAGGAAAAAAACACGGGCTTTCACGGGCTTTTATCGAAGAAAACGAGAAAAGACGAAGTCAAAAGATTAAGAGTGCAAAAAGAACGGAAGTCCAAGGCCTATTCTGAAGATTTATCGAAGAAAAAGTCTAAAGACGGAAGTTTAATGAAGTCGAAGAACTCAAGTCTAATAGAAGAAGAAAATTACAAGACTAGTTCAATATACATCGACAAATCCCGAGACGACGTCGAGAAAAGACAAAGAATTAAATCAAGTCGAGAAGACGTGAAGAAAGAAAGAAAGAAGAGGCAACACATGCACTCCTTCCCATTTTTCCCTATAAATACCCTCCTTGTTGGGAATAAATTAAGGCCAGATCACTTGAGCGCTGACAAGAACAAAACAAGCGTTGACAGGAACAAAGCAAGCGCTGACAGCTCAAGCGTTGACAAGTTAAAGTCAAGCGTTGATAGATTGAAGACAAGCACTGATGGAAGAAATAAGCTACACGTTTATTATATTCTAGAATACTTCTAGTAAGGATAGAAACGACAATGTATTTTCTATGTTTATCTTTACCTAGAATAGTTGATACGTAGCTTATTGTACAAGGCTTCTTAGTCTATAAAAGAAGGCCTTTAGGTTAATGTTCAATATCAAGTTTTATATAAGTTTTCCTTCGTAAACATCTTTCATTGTAAGCAAGTTTGACATTCATAATCAAAGTGAAAGTTTTGTTTACATCTTGTGTTCTTGTTTAAGTGTTAAATTCCGCATAACACTTAGATTCACAAAGCATATACAAAGGTTTCTCTACGTGCTATACTTGATCTAATCTCGTATACACAAAGCTAATCGATCTAAGTTTGGGATCAACAAGTGGTATCAGAGCTTGTTGAGGAACTTTTGATCTTTGAAGAACACCAAAACCCTAATTTTCTCAGAAACCCTAAAAACACCAAAACCCTAACAACATCATGTCTGAAGCAATAACCACCTCCAATTCACCCTTACCAAACATCAGGATTCCCATGCTTGATGCAACCAACTTTGACTTATGGAAGTTCAACTTTGAACAATATATGGGGATCTAGGACTACACACTCTGGGAGATTATTGAATATGGAAACTCATTCAATAATGCTCAAAAGATTCTTGATGCCATTACTCAAAGATGAGCTGTTGAAGGATGCCCTGATGAAGATAAGAAAGAAAAACCTGGAGATGGTAGAGCTGTAGGTGCTGAAGATATTGCAAAGAAAAGGGTTGACATGAAAGCCCTAAATATTCTAAAAGTCTCCTTGGGACAAGAAAACCAGCACAAATATAGAGGCTATGAATCTGCTAAGGATCTTTGGGAAGCACTTGAAGTTGCATATGGTGGAAATACAGACACTAAGGAAGAAAAGAAAAAGCGACTTCTGCATGATTATGCTGTCTTCAAAGCTCAACCCAATGAGAAACTGAGTAGTGTGAGAAGCAAATTGCTTGACATCACAAGCAAGTTGTCCTTCATGGGGACACAAGTTGGTGATGTTGACACCAATGCTACCTTTCTTAAAAGTCTTGGTGAGGCATGGAAGATTGAGGCAAGATCTATTCTTGCCAATAATACTTACAAGAGCTCCTCGTTTGATGACATCTACAACAAACTAAGACTATTGGAAGATGAAACTCTTTCAGCACATGGATGCAAACCTAGCACCAACAACATGGCCTTCTTCTCTCATAGTGAAGGTCAATTCAATCAGAAGTACTCTTTTATGCATCCAGTTACTCGATCATCATTTGTCAGCGCTGGAACAAGTCTTGTCAACGTCTCCTTTTCAGACGCTGACACATTCATGAATGACTCCCCAAGAGTTAAACCTGCTGGTTTGGATTTGGATACTGTGTGTGCTTACATTTCTTCTTTGCCCAATGGTTCAGTGATTACATATGAGGACCTTGAGCAGATACGTGATGAGCACTTGGAAGAGATGGACATCAAGTGGAACATGGCTCTTGCTAGTATAAGAGCAAATAGGTGGAATAGAAGGTTCAAGAAGAAGATGACCTTCAATGCTAAAGACACAGCTGGATTTGATAAATCCAAAGTTGAATGCTACAACTGTCATCGTATGGGGCACTTCATGAGGGGATGCAGATCTCCTAGAAGATCTGATGCTGGTAAACCCTCAAGTCAGGTTGTTAAAGCTCAAGATTCCAAAGCCATGGTTGCAGTTCAAGGAATTGATGGTACTGGATGGGATTGGAGCTATCTGGCTAAGAATGCTGAAGAGGACAAAGCTTTGGTTGCTGATATTGAAGAAGAAGAGCATGTTGAATATGCTCTCATGACACACTCCTCCTCTTCATCTGATAATGAGGTATATGATGATGCTTTTTGTAGCAAAGGTTGTAGGTTAAACACTGATAGACTTAACAAAGAGGTGTTAAAACTAAAAGATGATATGAGTACTGAAAGGTGTAAATTATCCAATTACCAACTAGCTCTTACTGAAACTGAGAAAACCGTTTCTGATTACAAGAAAATGGAATTTGATTTAAAAGATAAGATTAATATCTTAAAACATGAGCTAGAGGGTAGTATGGATATTAAAAATATCATGACAAAGGTCAATAGAGACCTACAGGGTAAGTTAGATGAGGCCATTAAGAATAAAGATAATATTGACCTCAAGATTCAAAGATTTATAGAGCCACCCAAACCCTAGGAGACTGTGTAGCTAAACAAAGGGATCCTAAGGACATGACTGGGATTGGGATGAATGATTACTCTCTGGTTCCACCACCAGCTGGTGACTTCTATGGTGTCCTTAGAAAGGATTTATCTTGGACTGGTATACCAGAATGCCAAGAAGAGGAATTCATTCCTCCACCAAGAGTTGTCACTCCAGTGGAAGAGTATCAACAAAAACTGACTGACCTAAATGAGTGGAAGAAAGCTAACCCTACTTTATTTGTTAAGGGAGGTTTGCTATGTGAAAGTCCCAATGAATCACCACCCATTAAGGTTACTCACCCAGTCACTGGTAAAGCTGTTTACCTAGGCTCAAACACTGTTAGAAGACCTACCATTAAATATGCAGAGATGTATAGGAATAATAGGTCACCCAAGAGCCAAGTTAACAACCATGGAACAGGTTTCTTCTCTTCTAGACCTAAGAGTGTGTCTAAGAAAGCCTGTTATAGTTGTGGTAGCTTTTCACATTTGGCATACAAGTGTGTCAACGCTCCCAAAGCCAGCGCTGATAGGAACAATTTCAGCGCTGATAGGAAGAAAGTCAACGTTGTTAGGAAGTCAAACGTTGTCAGACCCAAACCTTGTGTGCAGCAAAGTCCACAAGTGATTAGACCTGCCCCATTCTTCTCTAGAAGGTCTAACACTCATGGACAAAGACCTTTTCAAAAGACAAACACCTGGTCAAATAGGCAATGGGTTCCTGTAGCAAACCCTAGGTTCAACGCTGACAAGGGTAATTTCAGCGTTGACAGGACAAAATCCAACGCTAACAGAAACGTGACCAGACCTAAATATTTGCAGCCACAAGGTAAGGGGTCTAAAGCTTCTTCAAGCTTAACATGGAGACCCAAGAAAGATCAAAACCCCAATAATAATGGAATTTCAATGACTTGCAATAGATTTAATTACATTTCAAAGGTCATTACAAAACCTATTGGGGTTAACTAGGTTTTTCATCCTAAAAAGGATGAGAATGGGGTTGTTGTGAGAACTAAGTCTGTTCTTGTTGAACAACCAGATGAATCCAAGTCTTCTGAGACTTGGGTTCCCAAAGAAAACTAATTTGTTTTCTTTATGTGCAGGGCATTCAAAAGCAGATCAATGATTATGGATATTGGGATAGTGGATGCTCAAGGCACATGACAGGAAAGGAAGACTATCTGACGAACTTCACTCCTATTAAAGATGGTGATAAGGTATACTTTGGAGGTGGCTACGGCACCATTACAGGCAAAGGAACCCTTCTCACCAATAATCTACGTTTTGAGAACGTCTTCCTGGTAAAAGAACTGGATTATAATCTGTTTAGTGTATCACAAGTTTGTGATAACAAAAATAAGGTTCTTTTCACTGATACTGAGTGTTTGGTGTTAAGCAAGGATTTTAAGATCCCTGATGAGAAGTATATTGAGTATAGAACACCTAGGCATAAGGACATATATAATGTGAATTTAAATGGGATTAAAGTGAATACAAATATGTCTTGTTTTTATACTAAGGCCTCAGTAGATGAAAATAATTTGTGGCACAGGAGACTAGGGCACATAAATTTTAAAAATATAAATAGACTTGTGAGGCTTGGTTTAGTTGATGGTTTGCCTGAGAAGGCCTTCCACAATGACCACTCTTGTGTTGCATGTCTTAAAGGCAAGCAGCACAAGGTCTCATTCAAGTCCAAGCAGGTGCATACTAGTTCCAGACCTCTTCATATGCTTCACATGGACCTCTTTGGTCCAACAAATATAGAGAGTTTGAATGGCAAGTCATATTGTTTTATTGTAACTGATGACTTTTCTAGGTTTACTTGGACATTCTTTCTAGCTATGAAGAGTGACACAGCTGATGTTCTTATTGATTTTATCACTCAAATTGAGAAAAGGTCTGGCAATGAGGTTAAGATGCTTAGGACTGATAATGGTGGAGAATTTAGGAACAAGAAGCTAGATGATTTTTGTGCCAGGAAAGGAATTACTAGGCGATTCAGTATTGCTAGAACCCCATAACAAAATGGGGTTGCTGAAAGGAAGAATAGAACCCTAATTGAAGCAGCCAGAACAATGTTGGTTGATGCTCACTTTCCTATAGCCTTTTGGGCTGAGGCTGTTAATACAACATGCTATGTGCAAAATAGAGCATTGGTTAACAAAATTCAGAACAAAACACCTTATGAGTTACTTTGGGGTAGAAAACCTAATATTGGTTTTCTCAGACCTTTTGGTTGTCATGTAGTAGTTTTGGACACTAGTGATGCCTTAGGGAAATTTAGTGCAAAAGGTGATGAAGGTTACTTCATGGGGTATTCAGTGCAGAGCAAGGGTTATAGGGTTTATCTTAAAGAGGACAAACGTATTGTTGAGAGAATACATGTTAGGTTCTTAGAGAAAAAACCTAGTGATCCTGAAAGTGGTCCAAATTGGTTGTTTGATTTGGAACCCTTATCTAGAACTTTAAATTATATGCCTGTCACTAATCCAGACATTGTGAAGGTAACTTCAAATGTTGTGGAGGAACAAGTTGTTAATGTTTCAGGTACTCAGGTTAATGAGAAGGTTGGATCACAAGCAGAAAAGGCATCTCCTACATTTGAATATGTCACAATTCCCATTTGGACAGATGCTTTTGCTGCTGCTGCTGCTGCTGGACAAGATAATGGTGGTCTCCAAATACCACCAGATACAAACATGCATGGTTCTTCAGGCGCTGACAAAGGCAAATCTAGCGCTGACAAGACCAATTCAGACGTTAACAACAACATTTCAAGCGCTGTTAGCCCAGACGCTGACAACCAAGATTCAAACGTTGACAACACTTATGGGCATCTTTTCTATTCCAGTTTTGAACAAGGTGGACCTTCCAATGTTCATGAAGAGATTCCTGTTGCTCAAAGAGAGTCTGATGAAGAAGATATTGGCAACATGGAGCATGAGGTTGAGGACACCAGACTTTTTGAAGGAGGGGTTCTCACCTCCACAATGAAAAATCACCCCACATCTCAGATCATTGGTGATATTATGACTCCAGTTCAGACAAGAAGATCCCATCAAGGTCTTGGTGGATTTATTGCCAATATACATAAGAAGGTTGATACCCCTCTTGTGCAAGCATGTTTATTTGCATGTTTTCTGTCACAAGAAGAACCCAGGAAGATATTTGATGCTCTCAAAGAACCAAGTTGGGTGGAAGCAATGCAGGATGAGCTTCACCAATTTGCAATTCAGGATGTTTGGGAGCTGGTTGATTGTCCTAGATATGTCAGACCTATAGGGACAAGATGGGTTCTCAGGAACAAAAGAGATGAAAGAGGTATCGTGGTCAGAAACAAGGCAAGGTTAGTAGCTCAAGGTTATACACAAGAGGAGGGGATAGACTATGAGGAGGTCTTTGCACCAGTTGCATCTTGCATGGGCTTCACAGTCTATCAAATGGATGTCAAAAGTGCATTCTTGTATGGCACCATTGTTGAGGAAGTTTATGTCATGCAACCTCCTGGTTTTGAGGATCCAGAGCATCCAGATAAAGTGTATAGAGTCAAAAAGGCTATGTATGGCCTTCATCAAGCCCCTAGAGCATGGTATGGTACTCTGTCTACCTATTTGGTGGACAATGGATTCAAGAGGGGCACCATAGATCAGACACTATTTACTAAGAAGAAAGGCAAAGATGTGTTGCTTGTGCAGGTCTATGTTGATGATATCATTTTTGGGTCTACTGATCCAAAGATGAGTGAGGATTTCTCCAAGCTTATGACAGACAAATTCAAGATGAGTGCTATGGGGGAGATGAACTTCTTTCTTGGTTTACAAGTTCAGCAGAAAGAGGATGGTATCTTCATCTCCCAGGACAAATATGTTGCTGAGATCTTGAAGAAGTTTGGCTTTTCTCCACATGAAAAGAGGGCTACTACTCCTATGGATAGAGAACACCCTTGGGGAAAGATTGGAGATGGGAAAGATGTTGATGTCAGGCATTATAGATCCATGATTGGATCCTTGATGTATCTTACTGCTTCCAGACCTGATATCATGTTTGCTATGTGTGCTTGTGCACGTCATCAAGTGACTCCCAAAGAATGTCACCTTTATGCTGTAAAGAGGATCTTTAGGTACCTAAGATGCTTTCCCAGTCTTGGTTTGTGGTACCCAAAGGATTCACCATTAGAGCTGATTGCATATTCAGATAGTGATTATGGAGGTGATAAGTTTGATAGGAAATCCACAACTGGTGGATGTCAGTTTCTTGGGAGCAGATTAATATCTTGGCAATGCAAGAAACAAACAGTGGTGGCTAACTCTACAACTGAAGCAGAGTATGTGGCTGCAGCAGCATGTTGTGGTCAAGTGTTATGGATTCAGAACCAGCTGTTGGACTATGGGTATAATTTTATGCATACTAAGATATTTGTTGACAATAATAGTACTTTATGCATCATTAAGAATCCTGTACATCATTCTAAAACTAAACACATAGAAATTAGACACCATTTTATAAGAGATTGCTTTGAGAAAGGTTTAATACAACCAGATAGGGTTGACACTGAGGAAAATGTGTCAGATTTATTAACTAAACCTTTTGATACTGGAAGATTTCAATACTTGGTAACAAGTATTGGAATGGTTAATCTCTCTCAATATGTGTTTTGGATTCTTTTTGTAAAAGTATGTACAGGATGATGCATTATTATTGGTCTTATTGATGATTTAGATTTTCCACTATATTTTTCTAACACTGACAAAGGTTGTTTGAACACTGATAAGTGTTTTTGCAACGTTGTCAGCAATATAATTGTCTAACGCTGACAAAGCTTCCTTCAACGCTGTTGTGTGTTATCGGGGCGTTGTCAGCAATAAATGTTAGTTTTGTGGTTTTCAATCTAAATGTGCAGATGGTGTTAGCAGTATACCATTGGATACAGAGTTGCTTATGGATCAATGGAGTAGCATTTGGACAAGTTTTTATTTATGGATGATGGTTGGAATGTTTCATTCCTATCTTGACATAATTTTTTATGTTCATGCATGATTTTAAAAAACTTTTTGTATCATAGTTTAAGGGGAGGTTTTAGGAACCTTTAGGATGTTTGGGTATCCATATGATACTCTTATCACAATTCTAGATTGTGTCCACAGGTGAGTATGGGTTAGTTTTACTAAACCATGAGGCACTGTAGCATGCATAGTATATCAACTTTGCATGCCGCCAAGACATTTTTGGCCTAGAATTGGTTGTGGTCTGTTGGGAGACTTGGGAATGATTTTGATATGGGATTTACTTGGGAGTAACAAGGATTTTATAAGGTAACTTTGTTGTTAAGAGTTTTGGTTAGCAAGGGACACTAGAGGACTGTTATGTATATCTTGCTTATGCAAGTGTGCATACCTGGACAGTGCTTGCCGCCCTATAATAATTATCAGCTTTTGGTTATCTTCTCTAGGATAAATTACTTGTTAAGGTCATTTTTCACTTTTTAAAACAATTTTATTTTTGGACGCTGACAAGATTTTTCCAAGCGTTGTTGTGACCAAATTGGACGCTGACATGGCTTTAGGCGAACGTTGACAAGATTATAGCCGTTGGGCGTTGATAGGTTATTTTTGACCGTTGACACTCAATGGGACCTACCCAGTTGTTACTTTTTGACATATTTTCAAGCCGTAATTTTAGGAGTTGTTACTTTCATTAAATGCATGAGATAACTTATAACTTTTTCAATATTTTCATGATTAGTTTTTGAAAATCTTTGCCTATTTTTGGGCCAATCACATGCATTCTTTATCTCCTATAAATTTGGCTCCTATTTTTAAACAGGGTATCTATAATTCTTGTCTAACAATTTTCTCTTAGCAACTTCATCTTCTACACTTCAAATTAACAGCTTTCATCAATGGCACCAAAGTTTAACTCAGCAGAATTGGATTTGGGGTTCAAGTCTCAACACAACATGATTGCTTATCTTGTTACTGATAATGATTTGTTTCCCTAATACACACAAATGGTGGCGTATTTGAACGCATACCCATTAAGGTATGCTCTTTCTCATGCACCACTCATTCCAGTCACACACATTAAGCAGTTTTGGAACACTGTCAGTTCCTCAACAGTTAATGGAGTGACCACATTGACTTCTATTATTCATGGGAGATCTTGGGTGGTTACTGAGGCCTTGGTACGCCAGGCCTTGCATCTTGATGATGCTGATGGTATAGTCACCCTTCCCATAAATGAAATAGAACAAGGGCTTAGGGCTTTGGGATATCCTTTTCCTGATGAAGGTACTCTTAATAAGTATCATAAGCACGAATTTCCCCCAGCCTGGAAGTACCTCATCCACATCCTCCTTCAATGTTTGAGTCCCAAATGTACTGCACACAATGAGATCAATAGATCCATTGCCAGTGCTATTGTGTGCATTGCAACAGGGCAAAAATATAACTATTCTAAAATGATTTTTGAAGGGATGTGTAAAAACAAGGGGACAAAAATGACTTTAGCTTATCCCCGTTTTCTTTAAATGATTTTTGATGATCAAGGTTATTGTTCAAGGGATCACAATGATTTTTATAAGATCCCTGAACAAAAGAAAGCTATTTTTACAAAGATGAATTCACCACCTCATAGAGACTTACCTTTAACCCCAGCCATGCTTGCTGTTATTGCAGCAGCACAACCCCAACCAGACCCTCAACCTCAAATTGACCCTCAACCACAACTTGAACCCATTCCTGAACCTTTACCCTCACCTGAACAAATGCAAATTGACCAAGAACCCTTTGACGCTGACACATCAAATGTTGGCGTTGATGTGCCTATTTCCAACGCTGACACACAACCATCACAATCCCAAACACCCATTAACCAACCCACATCTACCCATTCTTCCACACCATCTTCCACACCACCTGAATATAGGTTGATAAAACGCCAAAGGACTACTGGAGTGTTCTCCTCTGGTGGTCCTAGCCATGAAGCAGAGAGAACCACCACCACAAGTGTAGCTGGTGACCTGGATGAGGCTGGGACTATTGGTTCTGGCTTAGATGCTGGCCAAGGCAGTCCCACCATAATTAAGTCCTCATCCATGCCCAATGAACCTGACTTGGGAGGTAAAATCCCCATTTCAGAAGAGGGCAGACTGGAACCAATGACTCTTTTGGAATTGACGGCAGTCTGCATTAGCTTGCAAAAGCAAAATGCAGACTTAGTACAAATTGTCAGCACACAAGGCCTTGAACTCAAGCAATTGAGGGAGAGGATTGTTGTTTTGGAAAGTGATCATGCTAGGAGGGGTATGGAGGAGTCTTCCAAAGGGGAGGAAGATCAAAGAAATCTGAGTGATAAGGGCAGCCAAGATGGTCAATCAATGGATGTTGTTGAAGCCCTTACAACTTTGAAGGAACAAACAGGTTTTGATACGTCCTTAATCTCTCCAACCAATCTAAATTTATCATTTACAGCTATGTTGAGAGAGGTTACACAAGGCGCTGAGGGAAAATATTTGAGCGTTGACAAGACAAATTTGGACGCTGATAGAAGTATTTTGGGCGCTGATAGAAGAAATTTGGGCGTTGACAGACCTGCACATGAAGGTGATGTATTCCAGTCATCATCTATCATCAAAGAAGTTTCTACTCAGGTATTACCATCTACCTTACCAACCATTGCACCATCAGATAAGGGTAAGGGTAAATTGGTAGAAGAAATTGTTCCAAAGGATGCAGCCCAAGTTGAATTTGATAGAAGATTGGCTGAACAAATGATGGAATAAGGTGAAAAGGAAAAGTCACCATTTGTTGTGACTTCTGAAGAAGAAAGTGATGGAGCTAGCTCAGACTCAAGTGTGATGATTATAGAACCAGAAAGGCTTGAGTATGGTGATGAGCTTGCTAGGGAAAAGTTGAGAGATTTAAAATTGCAGGTTGACTTTGACATGCCAGAGGTGGTTCAAATGTACAATTCTTGGGAAGAAAGCTGTATGGATAATCCAGACTTGACCATTTCAGATCAAATATGGGGTTTGGAGCTTCTTCTTAGAGTTCAGAAGGATTGTAAGGTGATTTTGAAGCACAAGGCAAGCAATATTCTCTCCGAATTGAAAAGGGATAGAAGAGAGCTCTACTTTATGTTGCTCAGATGTCATGGAGTTGGATGGACACATCAAAAGTTGAAGGCTTTGACATTTGATGAGTTGGAACATAGGGCTTATCCTATTTGGGTGAGAGTGCAGGAAGAAAATACTCTCAGACTTCTTTCACATGAAAGAAAGGAGCAACTTGCAGAAGAGATGGAAATCAAGAAAGCTATGATAGTTCCCAGGCCAGTGAAGAAGGGATTTAAACTTGAGTTTCCAAAAGATATGAATCCACTATATCCAAGTGAAGCAGTTATAAGAAAGAGCCTCAAGCTCTCCCCATTAGAAGCTTCAGATATGGTGCAAGTGTTACCATTAGATACCAGCAATCCAATTGTGAGTTATGATGAGGATGAATGTGGATTCTGGAAGATTGGCAGATTTGGCAAGGAGGTACACACTTTTACCACTCTCATATCTTTATTTGCAAGTTGTAATAGAGAAGACTTGGTGGACCTTTGGAGGTTACTAGAGACCAAGTATGAGGCTGAAGCACCAACTTCAGCTAATGGAATAAAACTTTGGACCACATTTAAAAGAATGTGTGGGACAAATGAGGAAGATCCTGAAATATGGAAGGATCTTGAAGATGACCTCAGTGGTCTTCAATGGAGGTTATATTCAGCTGCTGGTGTATATCATTTGAGTTCTACAAAGTTTGCTGAGTATCTACTTGTGGATGCTCAATATTTCATATCCAAGGCTGTTTTGGAAAAGATGAAGGACACCCAGCTGGAGATAGATTATTCAAGTGACGTGGCAAAGAATTTGATCAGATTTATTCATTACCAATATGAGAAGGTTTGTCAGACTCCTCCAAGTTCTTAATGCTTATTCAGAAACTTGATCATAAGAGTGGATATCAAGTTTAGGGGAGGATTGTTGGGAATAAATTAAGGCCAGATCACTTGAGCGCTGACAAGAACAAAACAAGCGTTGACAGGAACAAAGCAAGCGCTGACAACTCAAGCGTTGACAAGTTAAAGTCAAGCGTTGATAGATTGAAGACAAGCACTGATGGAAGATATAAGCTACACGTTTATTATATTCTAGAATACTTCTAGTAAGGATAGAAACGACAATGTATTTTCTATGTTTATCTTTACCTAGAATAGTTGATACGTAGCTTATTGTACAAGGCTTCTTAGTCTATAAAAGAAGGCCTTTAGGTTAATGTTCAATATCAAGTTTTATATAAGTTTTCATTCGTAAACATCTTTCATTGTAAGCAAGTTCGACATTCATAATCAAAGTGAAAGTTTTGTTTACATCTTGTGTTCTTGTTTAAGTGTTAAATTCCGCATAACACTTAGATTCACAAAGCATATACAAAGGTTTCTCTACGTGCTATACTTGATCTAATCTCGTATACACAAAGCTAATCGATCTAAGTTTGGGATCAACACTCCTAATACACATTAGGAGGGTGGTTAGTTTTTAGTGTTTAGTTTCATTTTTTTACTTTTCTTTCTAGTTTTAGAGAGAGAAAGTTCTCAACTTTCTCTCACTAAGTTTTCATCTTTCTTTCTTTTAATCTTTCAAGATTAAACTTTTGTGTATTGTTGATTTCATTAATCAATTTCTAGTTAAGCTTTTAATCTTTCATCTCTTTCTACCTTTCTTTCATTTTAGTTTACTTTTGGTGCGAAATCCATTTTGATCCGTGTTGTTCTTAATGTTTTCGTGCCTAAAAGTTAATCTTTTTATGCCTACTTAAGTTTTCATACGAATAAGCTTTAAGATCTTTGTGCTTATTGGCTTATTTATATGTTTAGCTTAATTACTTTTTAAAAGTTTTCTTAAAAAGTTCATCTTTTTATTGTTTAATTTAAAAGTTTGCTCATTTTAAGTTTGGATAAGTTGTTATTTGTGCTTATTTAATCCTTTTCATATTAGATTCGTTCAAGTTTTGGTGTTAGCTTATCATTTTAGCTTATCACCTTGCTTAATTTTCGAATCAAAAGGTGATCGGAAAGGGTAAACCCCTTTCCGATCTAGCATTCCGATCACCACCCCCTCATTCCGATCGTTTGATCAGAAAGGGTTTTGGCTCATTCCGATTGTATGATTTTTACTATATTCCGATCTGGGGGTTATTATTGATATTCCGATTGTGGGTTTCATTATTCCGACGAGAGTATTAGTGGTATTCCGATTTGGTCCGTTTCCAACATTCCGACTGCTCTCTTTTTCTTTATTCTGAATGGGCATTCCGATTGCCTTATTCGGACAACAAGCTTTAATTATTCTGACCAGTATTGCTTGTTTGCATTCCGATCAGCCTTCTTTCCGACCTATATTCCGATCAGATTCCGATTTGGCAATTTTCCGATGGTTTAGTTTCTTGTTTTTGCAAAGTTTCCAAGTTCTAGATTTATTAAGTGTTCAAGTAATTTTCCTAATCTTGTCTTTAATTTTTCAAGCATTTATTTTTAACTCATCATATTAGTTTATCTTTAAGCTTTTACTTTACTCAACGACATTTACATTTATTTGCTATTAGTTTAAAATAGATAATCAACCATACCATTTTCATTTCCACCAAGAACAATTGAGTCTCACTTTCTACCAATAGTCAATTCGAAAAGATTCGAAACTACGAATTTTGATACTTGGTGTAAAAGCCTAGTATTAATACCTATCGAAATGTTGGATCAGATTACCTGTCAGAATGTTGGATCGGAATACCTGTCGGAATGTTGGATCGAAATGTAGAAACCCTTAGGCTTTGCGATGGAATTCAATAAACTTCTGTCGCAATATAAGAACAATGCCGAAACTTTAGGTAAAAACTTGAGATCTTTTACAAGAAATCCGTGATTTTAACCAAACCAAAACAACCAAATCCCTACCACAACTATGTAGGAGATGTATATCAAGATTTAGAGCACGGACAACACAAAAATATTTTAATTCGAGAGATGATATATGGAGTAAATCATACGAATCAAATAAAATCACAACAACCAATCACAAATCTACCCCATGGCGATTGATACCAATTGTTGTCCCTAATTTGTGATGACCAAAACAAGAAATAAAGGAAGAAGATAGATGAAAAGTAGATAAATTCTAGAGAGAGAAAGTAGAGAGATAAAAGAGAGAGAAGTGTGTGAAACTTATGGAAGATTAGATTAGGAAAATGAACAATCAACAACACCTCTACTAACATGCTAGGAGAGGTATTAATAGCCTTGCCTACATGTGGCATAATGGGCTATATGTTTGATTGGGTCAGGCTTGAATAAAATGCTTAGTACCTTGAAAGAGGCCTTTTAAGCTAACCATCAAGCCCGTAATGTCACGACTATTTTAACTAACTATTACAACGTTCTAATAAATGTTACAATATAAACCTATGATCGAACATTCTTGTTTGACTTAATATTTTGAGGCTAATAATTCTCCTCATAAGCCTTCAGCTGAAGTGATGCATATGCAATCACCTTCCCATCTTGCATGAGTACACAACCTAATCCTTTACCCGAACCATCGCTGTAGATCTGAAATCCACCTGTGCCAGATGGGAGAGTAAGAATAGGTACAGATACTAACCGCTGCTTGAGCTCTTCAAAGCTCTTCTCCCGCTCATCAGTATAAACGAATTTCTCTCCTTTCCGTATCAACATGGTCAAAGGTAAGGCTAGTCTTGAAAAGTTCTCCACGAATCTGCGATAATAACCAGCTAAGCCCAGAAAACTATGAACCTCAGTTGCAGACGTCGGTCTTGGCCATTTAGTGATAGCTTCAACCTTCGCAAGATCCGTAGTAATCCCTTCTACGAAGACAATATGGCCTAGAAACGCCACCTTGTTTAACCAAAATTCACACTTAGAAAATTTGGCATACAATTGTTTCTGACGAAGAATTTGTAGCACAATACGTAGATGTTCTTCATGTTCTCCCTTGGATTTAGAGAAGTTGAGGATGTCATTGATGTAAGTAAAAATACGACCTTTTAGGAAAAAGGCGTAAAAGTGGCAAGTATTAAGTGTCGGTTTAGGAAAAGCAAGCACTAATGACCCTTAGGTGAAAAAGTTCGTTTCCCAAGGAGGCAAGTGTGTTGTGTAAGAAATGATTAAGTGTTTGTGATTATAATTATGAGAAAAGAAAATAGCATAGAAAAGGATGACGGTTACGATTCTAACTTAAACTAAGACGAAAAGTCGTGCACGTAAAACCGTAAAATATGACGAAATTTAAAAATTAACCTAAAAATTCCTAGAAAATTGCAATAAATCCTAAAAAATGTAAATAAAGTTTACAAAAAATCAAAAATCACTCTAACCTTTTATTTAATTCAATATTAACTTTTAATGCTAATTAAAGCCCAAAAAATCAACTTAATTAACAAAACGGCCAAAATGAAATTTTTCCCTTTGTAAACCTCTAAAATGACTTAACTAAATTTACAACTATTTTTGAAAAATTTAAAATTAATTAAAACTATTTAAAAATGATTAGAATCTATAAAATCTTTAAATAATTCTAAAAATTAATCAAATGACTCTAAAATTAATCTAAAATTTTAAAATTCCTAACATAATGTATTTAAACTAGGAAAAATTAAAAGGTTGCAAAAATCTAAAATTTAATTTTTAATAATAAAATAATATTAAAAATCCAAAATCGATAAAAAATTATAAAAAGTTGCAAACTAGTTTATTTTAACCTAATAAACACAGAAATGAACTTGAAATTACCAAAATACCCCTATTGGGCCTTCAAATTGGCTGAAATGAAAAATAGTCCACTAAATTGGGCTTTTTGGCCCAATAAGCAAAAAGTTGTCCAAATAAGCCCAAAATCACCTACTTGACTCAAAATTTGATTTTAAGAACAAAACTCTAATGCTATGTTCTCGAGTTATTATTGAGTAGAAAAGAAAAGAAGTAAAAACTAGAGAAGAGAAGAGAAAAGAAGAGAAGAAGAATCATCCCAAAAGTGGGAAGAAGATTTTGTAGCCAAAATGGCTTGAATCTTTCTTTCTCTTCTTTTCTTTTCTCTTGTTAAAAAATCTCAAGAACGCAAATAAATTTTAGTTTCTTTCCAAATCATTTCTTTTCTTCCCAAACTAAATCTTGAGAACATAGTGTAAAGGCCCAAAAGTTGAAAGTGAGCTTATCACAACTTAATTGTCAACAGCTTATTCTTAATGGGCTTTTTGGCCCATTAAGCCATAAGCTAATGCCATAAGCTCTAATTTGACACACAACATTTTTTTGGGATACTAAAGAGATATGTGAAAAGAAATTTTTAAAAAGCCCAAGAAATAAGCCTGAAACAAGCAAAAGCTCTCTACAAAAAATGACAAAATAGTCGTTTTTGAGTTCTAGGCCACCTCAAGTGCTGAGTCACCTTGCAAAAGGTTTTAAATGACAAAACTATGCTTATTTATAAAAAAGATTTCAAATAAGCACAATGAATAAGCTGGAAAAAGCAATAAGCACTTAATGTAAAAGTCAACTTGCTTAGTTTTCTAGTCAAACCTAAAAGTCAAACCCTAATATGCTCCAGATTAGTTCAATGGGTCAAATAAGGAAGATTGATCACAAAAAATAAGTTTTTGCAAGTCTGGATAAGCTAAAATAGCTTATGAATAAGCTGAGTAAGAATTAACATTAGCAGTGGCTAGTTTTGGGTGTCCAGCAGTGGGAAAAGTTTCCACTGCTTGACTTCTTTGACTTTTTGTCTTATATGGATTTTTGTTGGATTCAAGCCACACAAAGGCACCCTTATAACCAGTGGGTTATAAGGAGTCAATAGCAATCACAAAATCATTAAAACAACAAGCCAAATGATACAGTTAATTCAAAAGATCACCAGATATCACACAGACATGAACAATAAGCAGATTTCAACAAATAACCAGTTTTAGCAAGAATAAGGCAACCAAACTGATCCAAATGCACACAAAAGCTTATATTAATTGAAAGGAACATAAATTAACTAGTTTCATGCAATGATTCAAAGTTTAGAACAAGATTTAAGCTTAAAAAGTTACTGATGAACAAAGAACAAGGAGATTATGAACTTTGCTGATGTACTTGACCACAAATCCAATTTCAAACCCTCAAATCTCTTAAATAGGTTATATAAACTTTGTTTAATCACTTGTTAGCCATAAACATGCATACACTCTAGGTGTTTCCAAAATCTTAGGTCAAAACAGGCAAAATTCAACAAGTTATAGCACAATTAAGAAATTGATGTTCAAAAGATAAAAACTTTCAGATAATAGCACATAACCAAGTATTAAGCAGGTATAAGAACAAAACAACCCTAAACAATAACCTAAAATCAATTTGCAAGCTCAAATCAGTAAACCCAAACACCCCTTTCACTTTTTAATCCAAGATTTGACAAAGCAATTGTGTGATTCAGTTTTACCCAAGCCTAATCTAGCATAATAACAACAATATCATGTAGTATCAAGCAAATTCAAGCCACACGAACAACGCTTATAACAGCAGAACACAAATTCACAAAATATCACTTTTTTAACTGATTTTTGGGAAAAGAGACTCAAACCTCATGAATGTACATCCACACTCATGAATTCTTGAGCTGATGTGTCTAGCTAAACAAGAAACAAGCTTCCAATAACACCTGCTAAGATTCAACAAGGTTAAAGGCATAATTTATATAAAACAAAAAAATGAAAAAATCTTGATTAATGCAACCTTGTTCCCACTCCTTGATTATCCCCAAACCACAAGCTCACAACACCTTGATAATCTTCTTATAAGGGTGTTATAATCACTTGCAATCCAAAAATTCCAACAGCTTGAACCAAGAACTTAGTAAAATATCAAGTTTTGGAAAATTATGCAATTTCTTGCACAATGTTTAAAAACAGGTTTTATAACTTAACAATCACAAACATATAACATAAACAAGCAAAGATTAAGGTTGGCACTTGGATTTCTTCAACAATATCAAACACTTTTTCATAAACTGAAAGAAGGATTTACAGATTTGTGAACAATTGAAAAACCAAGAGCAAATGTAAATGTTGCAGCCCTATGCCTTTATATAGGCTACAATGATACTAAGATACTGAATAAAAACGTAAACCCTAAGTGCTTGATCTTCCAAATATGCCCTTGCAGAATTTGAATTCTCTTTAACATGTGAAGTTATCTTGGACTTTTGTGTGAGGTGTAAAGGGTGGAATTGTAATCAAGGGTTCCCATGAAGCTTAGAATGTAAGCAGCATTATAGATGGTTGGATGGGTGGCACTATTTTTGCTTCTTCCCCAAAACGTGTATATGGTAAGTATCATGTGAACTTTGAGGTGATGATGTGGCAGGTTTAGTAGTTGGGTTATGATTATGGCCATCTTAATCTTAAATCTGGACAAAATGGTGGTTTAATTTTAGCTTAAACAAGAATCCCCAATTCATGTTCTTGGATGAATAGTGCAAGTTTTGATTCATATTTTGGTTTAAAAATGTGTTAAGCGCCATAATTAAACTAACTAATTAAGTTAGTTTAAAAATCTAGTGAGTGGGAAGTGACATGGCATGAGGGTGAAATATGATTGGTGGAAAATGTGAGTGGGGCACATGGCAGCCCACCACTGGTCTAGGTAACTTCTTTGTCTTGGCAGAAAATGCCCCCAATCTTTCTATTCCCTTTCAATTCAATTTAAATAGGCATAAATCCGAATCCCTTTGTTAAGTAAGTTTCATTTTTCATACTTTTGCCCCAAAAAGTTTCCAAAAGTATTGTCAACGGTATTTCTTGCCAATTCATGATATTTGAAGGGTTTAATACAGAGATTTCGTATATAAAAAGTTATCGTCTCATCTCGATTCGAATTGAAAAAGGTTGAAAGTGTTACTCAGTCGTCTTTGGTGGATAAAAGAAAATGTTGTCGTTGAGTATCTATTTTAAAATACAAAGCTTGAAAAGTAAATGACAAGATAATAAAAGAGATAAACAAAATAAAACTTATATAAAAGACGTAAACGAATTAAATATAAAAGCTTGAAAAAAAGTAAATGACGAAAAAATAAGACTTACAAAAAATAAATGACGAAATTTTAAAACTCGACAATAAGTAAAATTTGAAACCTTTCAAATAAAACTAAGACAAAACAATTTTAAGAATAACACTAAGTAAAAATGGCGGGAAAAGATTAATTTGAAAACTTAAAATAAAAAAGGAAATAAAATAAGTACTCTTGGATCGCACTCAGTGATCACACTCAGTGATCTTACTCAGTGATCTTACTCAGTGATCTTACTCAGTCATCTTACTCAGTGATCTTACTTAGTAATCTTACTCAGTGATCTTACTCAGTGATCTTACTCTGTGATCTTAGTCAGTGATCTTACTCAGTCATGTTACTTAGTGATCTTACTCAGTAATCTTACTCAGTGATCTTACTCAGTAATCTTACTCACTGATCTTACTCAGTGATGTTACTCAGTGATCTTACTCAGTGATCTTACTCAGTGATCTTACTCAGTAATCTTACTCAGTAATCTTACTCAGTAATCTTACTCAGTAATCTTACTCAGTGATCTTACTCAGTAATCTTACTCAGTGATCTTACTCAGTTGTGACAATCCATCAATTTATGGTTGATATTTTATTCTCAATATTTATTTGAAAACATTATTTTAATGTTACAATATGAACTCACTTATTTTTGGGAAGTAATTTGAACTTACGTCTTGAAGTAGCATCGACTACGTCTAAACCGGAGGATTCAACGTTACGTGCTTACGTTTACATACACCGTCTTTGGTGACAGTCCGACATTTCAGAAAATAAATTTATCCGTGAATATTATTTTGGGATTTTAATTTTGAGTTGGTTCATAAACTCACAAATTAGGAGAAGAAATTAGGACTTACGATTTTATTTTAACGTCCTTTACGACTAAACCGGAAACCTTAGGATTACGTATTTACGTTTTCGAACTCCGTTTTTGATGAGACAATTTTTATTGGATTCGTTTTGTGACATTGATTCATAATTTATAAAAACGTTTTTCGTGAAACGACCCGAGGGCACGCAAATCGAGAAAACAAGAATCGAGGAATACCCGTAAACTAGTGAGATGGGACAAAATACATTTTCCCACCCCACTAGCTTAAATGGGACGGCACACATGACACCACATCTAAGGATGTGGCATCATGTTAGCTAAGTACTTACAAGTGTAAGACTAAGCTTACACTTTAAGCCACTAGTAGCTAAAACCATCAAACCATTCCACCACTTCTCATTTCCATCTTTCCATACATGCAAAACTACTTCAATGCCTCTCAAAAACTCCCACCCTTGTCGTCCATATTGAAGCTACAAACACCCCTTTTGATCTTATCTAGCCATGAAATACATGTTATCTAGCTCTATCATGGAGTTATCTTGAAGTCTTGATCATTTGGTGGCCATATTAACAACATTGGAGGTGATTTTCTTGTGTCCTAGGGCTGATTTCTCAACTATTGTTCTTGGTGTTTGATGATCTTGGAGTTACTTTTGGTGTTCATCAAGTTCTTGTCTTCCAAAAACAAGAAATACACTTGGTTGGTAAAGAAGATCATCCTCTCCATTTTCTCTTGTTATTTTTATAAAGAACAAATGTATTTTATTTCTTATTGTATATGTATATGATGAATATATGATGATAAAAATGTTGTGTGAGGATCAAGTGTTGATAAATATGCTTAAAAAGGTTAATAACTATAAGAAATAAGGCTAAAATCATGCTTATTTAGTTGGCTGTATAAAAACAGTATATAACTAAAACTTAAACCGATAAACTTGCATGGTATGATCCATTTACAGTAAGTACAAGATGTTATACACATGTGAGAGTTGGCCATGCAATGGAATCAATATAATGATTGAGATATGATCAAAACAAGATGAGAGTGCTAATCTGAATAAGCTGTTTTGTAAGGACTGTTAAGCATAGATAAACTTAAAATGAGCAGTAGCTATAACTAAGTTAAATGTAGCACATAATATGAAGATCATTCCATCCAAAAATGAGCTTCTAATTCATTATATAACTCTAGATATGATAAAAATGGTGAACATGAAAATAAAAATCAGATTTTGAGAATTAATGTTTATTATTATTATATAAGCACTCAAATTTTATTGTATAAAATGTAAAATAAAAACCCACTAACTTATGAAACTTATTTATATAAATATGTAAAAGGTTAATAAATGGATAAATTATATAAATGGTAGTGGAATAATACTTATAAGTAATAAAAACTATAAACTTGATTTTTACGACTTTTTCGGCTATTACCGTAAAATTAACGTTTTTCGCCAACTAAAACTTAGACGATCAAACCCGTCTAATGTAAAGTTTTTAAAAGTCATATACTGATATATAAGTAACTAATACAAGTAAAAACCGATAAAACCCGAACTATAGGACATACGGACATTAACGAGCTAACTAAGCATATTGGACTAATAATACAACAAAATGGACTAAAACACTTATAAACTTATTTATTGGGCTTAACCCATTTAGGCCCAACTTGTAAAGTATAGATACTGATAATATAAGTATAACATGGATTAATACAAGTTAAATAACTTATAATAAGTTTATTGGACTTAAAACACGTAAATAGGTAAAACTAGTAAACTAGTATAAAAGTTATCGACATATAACACTAAAATGAGTAAACGAGAATATGTAAACCCACTTGATCATCATATATATATAATCATCATATGTATACATAATTGTTATTTTTATAAAGTCATTGGACATGAGTCTAAGACGAGTATTATTTGTCTAGGTTTCCGTGATTGAAGCACGTACCGTACGTCCGAATTGCCGATAACCCGCCTTCCCACATCAACGTGAGTTCATAGCCTCACACTCTTTTAAATGTTTTTATGAAATGTTTTATAAACCCGCGAGGGAGATAACATGTTAGTTTTTATAAAATAGGACACCATTTGTCCCGATTGTTTGTTTATTGATTTGGACCCGAATGATTGTATGACCCGATTGTATGACCCGATAAATGATTAAAGGACCCGATAGATGAAATCAAATGGATTATTAAAGTTAGGTTATGTCACTAAAAGTACCATTAGCATGAATTGTGGACTACCGAGATTTGGTAGACACTTATGCATATAATAGTACTATTTGGGGACGATCACCCCAGTTCGCGCCTTGACGGTTGATCCCCGTCGTGCCACATTGATTGGTAAGCGAATTTATGTATGAGAAGATTTCCATAGCGTGGCCTTTGTGACGACACGCTAATTTAGATGGGCAAATTGAGTATCGGGTTAGCTACCCGTTGTTTGGTTTAGTAAGGTAACAATGTCATGCGGCTTATAATAATCCAACTAACGAAATACTACTAGACGCACCGAATTACGATGTATTGCCTGACTAGCAATACAGGGTCATACCATTGATATTATGTTCGTGTTTTGGTTTTCATAACCATATTCATATAACGGTTTTTATTTTCATACAACGTCATAAGACGTATTGTATGATGTTTTTACGACATTGGCTCGTATAATGATTTTTAAGGCAAACGCCTATATTATGATTTTATAAAGATTTGTATAAAATGATTTTGGCTATTTTATGGCCTATTACAATGATTTGTACAAAATGATTTTTGGTAATAATTTTATACCAAAGTTATATTGATGGAATTTATTAAACTCTATGAATTCACTCGGCGTTATCGTTGCCCTTTTATTTTAACATGTTTTATCTCAGGTACTTGAAGGTAATTCTCAGGAAGACGACAAGAATTCATGGCCCGCACTTAAACAATATTTTCCATTCAAATATTTTGTAAAACTTTGTATGAAATGTAATGACTTGGGACCGATGTAACTTTAATATTTATGAATGGAAATGCTTTTATTATTAAACGATGCGATTTTTATGCGTTGTGTTAGAAATACGTTTTAACGTATATTAGAAGTATCGGTCATTCCACAATATTATTTATGTTGTAATAGCTCGTAGTTAATGTTACTTATTAAGTTAAGTAAGAAACTGACCCATGGGCTTGTCATGGGTCGGCCCAAGCCCAAATAGTGGCCTTGGATATAAATACCCTTTTCCACCATGGAAAGGGTTTGGTTGTTGACATTCTATTTTTCTCATTTGAATAAAAACACATAGTTTCTCTCTCACTTTCTCTCACTAGTTTCTCTCTCTAGAAATCTTCAACCCACTTCATAGATTGATAGTTTATCAATATTCTACATTTGGTATCAAGAGCTATGGGGTGATTTAAGGTAATGATTTGTGTTGTTATTTAGTTTTTGATTGTATTAGTGTTCTTTAAGAAGATCCATCTTGATTCTTGGAGTTTTCGGTGATTTTGTGAATGGGATTAGTAGATAAGTATTAGTTTTTACTTATTTTAGTTGAAATCACAAAACTTTTTGGGTAACTTGGTAAAAATATGGGTTTTTTCTTCATATTTTTTATCGACTGTTACTCGAACAAGGTTTCTGTTTCCCAGTAAAAGTTCCGAACCAAAAAGTTCCGGATCAAAAAGTTACGGATCAAAAAGTTCTGAACCAAAAGTTCCGGATCAAGAAAAGTTCCGGATCAAAGGAAAGTTCCGGATCAAGGGAAAGTTCCGGATCAAGGGAAAGTTCCGGATCAAGGAAAGTTCCGGACCAAAAAGTTACGAACCAAAAGTTCCGGATCAAGGGAAGTTCCGGATCAAGGAAAGTTCCGGATCAAGACAAAGTTCCGAATTAAAAAGTTCCGAACCAAAAGTTCCGGATCAAGGAAAGTTCCGGATCAAGGAAAGTTCCGGATCAAGACAAAGTTCCGAATCAAAATCTTCCGAATCAAAAGTTCCGGATTAAGGAAAGTTCCGGATCAAATCTTCCGAACCAAAAGTTCCGGATCAAGGAGTTCCGAGCCAAAATCTTCCGAATCAACACTTCCGAATCAACAAAAGTTCCGAATCGAGGGATATTTTACTTGTTTTTTCGACGATTTTTTAGAGGATTTAATCTTGGTTTCTTACAACAAAAACTCAACACAACTCACAAACTTTACTTCACTGCTCGATCAACCGATAATCTTTGTCTCTTTGAAGTGAACAAAATGAATCCGAATTCATTAATGCCTCAGATGACATCACTTACGGACATTTCCGTCATTACGGGAACGGATAATCGCCCTCCAATGCTCATTAAAGAAGTCTTTGAAGCATGGCAAGGCCGTATGATGTCATACCTTAAGGGAAAACTGATATATGGGAGGCTTATGGTTAAGTCAATTCTAAATAGTCCACTTGACTATGGTACCATCGTGGTTAACAATGTGACTCGACCAAGAGAGTTTGAAGAACTTACACCAGCTCAACAACTTGTTGCCGATGCAGACGAAAAGGCTCTTCAAACCATTCTCCAAGCTCTTCCACATGACATCTATCGAATGGTAAGTCAGTATACGGTTGCAAAGTATTTATGGGAACGTCTAAAGGTGTTGCTACAAGGTACGTCTCTTACCAAACAGGAAAGGGAATGTCAGTTGTATGATATGTTTGATAGATTCACGTACAGCCCAGGGGAAACGCTTCACGACTATTACTTCAGATTCACTACTCTCATGAATGATCTGAATGTATACAATCTCGTGATTGCTCCATTCCAGGTTAACACCAAGTTTTTGAATACTTTATCTCAAGCTGAATAGGGTGAGTATATTACCGATGTTAAGTTAACCAGGGATTTGCATAAGTGCAATTTGGATCAACTCTATGCTTTTCTTCAGCAGCATTAGAAACATGTGATCATGCACCGTTCGCCTGGAGGTATGTACCCTGATTCTTTAGCTTTGATGGCGAATCAACCAAGCTTGTCACACAACAACACTCCTTATATCTTGGGACACCAAGCCTTGGGTATCGACTTTGAAGAATCTTTTGCTCCTGTTGCAAGATTGGAGGTTATTAGACTATTCCTTGCGAATTCTGCTCATATGAACATGATCGTCTATCAAATGGATGTGAAGAAGGCATTTTTGAATGGTGAGGGAAGAAGTCTATGTTAGTCAGCCGGATGGGTTCGTTAGCACGGAGTTTCCTAATCATGTGTACAAGCTTAAGAAGGCTCTCTATGGGTTGAAACAAGCTCCACGCGCGTGGTATGATCTCCTTTCAACATATCTCATCTCGGAAGGCTTCTCCAAAGGCAAGGTGGACCCCACTCTATTCACTCTCAAGGAGGACAACGACATGATACTGGTACAAATTTATGTTGATGATATAATATTTGCTGCCTCTAACATAGAATTGTCAAAACGCTTTGAGAAGATAATGTCCACACGCTTTTAGATGTCAATGATGGGAAAAATTTCTTTTTTCTTAGGATTACAAATTTCTCAGAATCCTAGAGGCATCTTTATTAATCAATCCAAATATGCTCTAGAATCTTTAAAGAAATATAACTTAGAAAATTGTGACCCCGTGGACACTCCAATGGTGGAGAAATCCATGTTAGATGAAGATAGGAATGGGATTATTGTCGATCCAAAACTTTACCGTGGGATGATCGGCACCCTTCTCTATCTGACTGCTAGCAGGCCTGATTTGCAATTTGCCGTATGCATGTGTGCCCGGTATCAGGCTCGGCCTACCGAAAAGCACCTACATGTTGTTAAAAGGATCTTTCGGTATCTAAAAGGAACACTTCATCGTGGTCTATGGTATCCGAAAGATTCCTCTATTGCTTTAATATCATACGCAGATGCCGATCATGCTGGATGTCAAGACACGAGGCGTAGCACTTCTGGATCTGTGCAACTCCTTGGAGACAGATTGATTAGTTGGTCTTCAAAAAGGCAGAAAAGCGCTGCAATTTCTAGCACGGAGGCTGAATACATCGCCATGTCCGGTTGTTGTGCTCAAGTCCTTTGGATGAGATCACAACTAATTGACTACAGTTTGGGATTCAACAAAATCCCGATGTATTGTGACAACAAGAGCGCCATTGCCCTTTGCTGCAACTATGTTCAACACTCCCGGGCCAAGCACATAGACATTCGCTACCATTTCATCAAAGAGCAGGTGGAGAACGGAGTGATCGAGCTGTATTTTGTCACTACTGAGTATCAGCTGGCAGATATGTTCACCAAAGCCTTAGATCGAGGACGAATTGAGCTTTTGATCGACAAGCTTGGCATGAAATCATTCACTCCAGCGACTCTCAAAGAATTGGCAGAAGAATCAGCTGAATAGTGGTGGTAAACTATTCAGGCGTATCCTTTGTTCGTGATCATGTATATTATCGTATATATATAAACCACAAAAAGAAAAATACAAAAATATAAAATCAAGAAAAACCATAAAAAAAAATATAAATAAAAAATATAAAACCTACAAAAACCATAAAAATTATAAAATCAAGAAAAACAAAAAATATTTTTCGTTTTTTAAATCGGGCATGTCTTTTAGTACGGTAATATTTACGGCTTTAGAAATGTCGATCAATATTGACACGACGCCATAAATAGAGTCCGTATGAAAGTTGTACATTTTTAAAAACATGCCCATTATGGCTTGTAGTTATTTCAGACTGCAACCCGATTTTCATATTAAAGTTACGTATTTCCTTGGAAAACGTTGGCTCACAACGGGAATTAATTTTCTCGGGCATGATTTACAAGCCAAATCATGCAAAGGGATCAAGTTTACTTTACAACTTGGTCTAACACGAGTTAGTGTACGTCTCAGTGCATTAATTTGTCAAAATAAGAGAAATCTTATTGCCACCACGAATCAATCTTTTCAAGACATTAATTGGAAATGCTTTCATCAATATTTGACTCTTTAAACAATGACTACAACTCTTTAAATAGAAAACGGGTCATCGTTTAAGGGGGAGAAAATATTAAATCATCCTCGTCATCAAAACGATTTTCAAAAGTGTTAGTGGAAAATTAATTGGCTAAATGGTTAATGAGTGGTCTTGCTTTAGAATACGACTTGTGCTCGTTCAATGTGATAGGAATTGCTTTAAGATCTTGGAGATTTGCTAATAGGTTGCGATGCTCAAGTTTTGTTGGCAAAATTTAACAATGGTTAAGAAAAATGAAAAGATAAGGAATAAAAAGGGAAAAGGAAAGAAAAGTGTAGGGTTAAAAAGGACTAAGGGTGAAAGTTGTAAAACTTTTTGACCTAAGTCAAACCAAACACCCCCCCTCGTTTATTCTTTCTTTTTCTGTGTTTCTATTTCCGCCATTAACACACACACTCAACACACACAAGCTATCACAAACTCTCGTATAAATCGTTCAATTCGTTTCATTCGATCTAAAAGGTAATAACATCGAATCTTTAACTTTTAATTCGCCTAATTCATCATTTAAATCAAGTTAATTGATTCGGGTAATCAAATTTATCAAATTAGGGTTCGTTTGCCTAATTAGGGATTAATTGACTAGGGTTTTAGGTGGGTTTTACTCGGAATATCCTTAGAAAGATGTTAAGTTGCCTTAGATTGCCTTAAATCTCACACACGCGCCTAGAATAATCATTTAGGGTGTGTTTATAACTTCCGGATGAACAAGGATTATGAACTTCCGAATGAAGGAAGTTCCGGATGAACTTCCGAATAAAGGAAGTTCCGAATGAACTTCCGAATGAAAGAAGTTCCGGATGAACTTCCGAATGAAGAAGTTCCGAATGAAGAAGTTCCGAATGAACTTCCGAATGAAGAATTTCCGAATGAACTTCTGAATGAAGAAGTTCCGGATGAACTTCCGAATGAAGAAGTTCCGAGTGAACTTCCGAATGAAGAAGTTCCGAATGAAGAAGTTCCGAATGAACTTCCGAATGAAGAAGTTCCGGATGAACTTCCGAATGAAGAAGTTCCGGATGAACTTCAGAATGAAGAAGTTCCGGATGAACTTCCGAATGAAGAATTTCCGAGTGAACTTCCGAATGAAGAAGTTCCGGATGAACTTCCCAATGAAGAAGTTCCGAGTGAACTTCCGAATGAAGAAGTTCCGAGTGAACTTCCGAATGAAGAAGTTCCGAATGAAGAGTTCCGAATGAAGGACTTCCGAATGAAGAGTTCCGAATGAAGGACTTCCGAATGAAGAGTTCCGAATGAAGGACTTCCGAATGAACTTCCGAATGAAGAGTTTCGAATGAACTTCCGGATGAAGAGTTCCAAATGAAGGACTTCCGGATGAAGAGTTCCGAATGAAGAACTTCCGGATGAAAAGTTCCGAATGAAGAGTTCCGAATGAAGAGTTGTTGGATTAATAGTTGTTTGCCTGTTATAAGTACTTGTTGAAATGTATTATGCTTAGAAGTCATGATGATATATATCTATACATTTTTTGTGCATCAACCTTTTATGTCTTATCTTAAGCAGACACGATGACTAATCCAACAGTACAAGCACTCCAAGATGCTAGAGCAGCCGAAATTGCCGAAGCAAGAGCCCTCAAGTTCATACCAAACAATTACCGGCTGAAGCAAGTCTCAAAATCCACTCACCATGGATTTAAAGTAGCCATAGCAATCCTTGATCACTCTCACTTTAAGAATGCTTTAAGGAGTACTGCCTCGGTGCCATATGATTACATGTATGAGTTCTGGGCTACCAAGGAGAGTACTTCAAACAAGATCACCTTCACTCTCGACAACAAACAACAGACACTCACAGTTTCAGACTTCCGCAAGATATTTAGAATACAGGATACACCCAAAGGTATGTCATTTTCTAGGGATCCTACCAAAGATGAACTCATGGAGATGTTTGATGCTCTTGGATGTCCTGACATACGAGTTGTGTCTGAGTTTACCACCGCTAAAGTAGGTCAACCTTGGAGAGCAATCTTGGGTATTGTCAGTAGATGTCTTACGCCTAAAACAAGTGGGCATGATGCTTTGCGAGGTCCAATTATGAACATCTTCCATGGAATGTACAAAGGCTCAAATGCAGATTATGAATTATTGTTGTGGGAAGAATTTAACTTTCAACTTTTCTAAAACAAGAAGCTGAAGACTAATTTCTTTCCTTACCCTCGGTTTATCAAGCTTATCATTAATTATTTTATGAAGAATGATGTTACTATTGATAAACGTGCAGCAAGTCGTCATCACACTGAAGAGGCTGATCACACTGTGGATCTAAGGCATGAAAGACCGTCTGGTGCTGTTATTCCTGGTCCTATTCCCGATTACCTTCTGACGGATAAAATTAAAGCTTCTGCTGATTACAAACTACTGCTACTAGAAATCAAGAAGCTAAAAGAAAGTCTTCAGACAGGAGAAGACTCGTCTACTACGGTCAAGAGTAAAGGTAAACGCAAGCAACCAGCTGCTTTATCTGAACTCGAAACCAAGAAGAAGAAGACTGAGGCTAAGAAGGGAAAGGGTACGGCTGATGAGTTAGTTCTCCACGACGAAGAAGATGTTGATGATCCTACTCTTGACAAGGCTGAGAGAAAATTAATGAAGATAGCTATTGAAAAGAGTAGGAGAGACACGGGCGGTAGTGGTTCGGGTGCACAGATGAATATTGAAGAAGAGTACGAGGAGCCAGAGGATGTTTATGAGTTTGGATCACCTGAACGGTATTCTACTTCGAAGGAGACATCCATCCCTGTTTCAGTAAGTGTTGAAAAGGAGTCCGGTGCTCCTACAATCATGGTACCTACTCAGCCTTTAGTAACTCAACCTCCACCAATACAGCCCTTACCAACCCGACCGGTACCAACACCATTCCTTCCACCTCCAATAACTCCCATCCTCAGTACTGTGGTCACAACCGAGCCTCTTCAACCAACCCAGAGTAGCTCTGCATCGTCTTCAATGGCTGCATTTGTAATGGCAGAAATGTTGGATAAACATACGGATAATCAAAGAAAAGAGATGGATGATCTTCGCCAAGAGCTACTTAGACGAGTTCAAAGTGAAGAAGCATCTAAGAAAGCCCAAGAAGAGATGCTTGCTAAGTTCGCTGCAGAGATGGAGTTGACACGTAAAGCTCATGCAGAAGAACTAGCTCAAGTTAAGCAGGCTGAAGCTGATAAGTATGCTGCACGAATTACGAGACTTCAAGCTATGAAGGATAAATACAAGGAGCAGAAAGAAACACTTGAAGCTTCTGTTGAAGAGAGAGTGAAAGAGTCCGTTGAGTCCCTTATGCCAAAATTGCGTGATGAGATGAAGAAACTTGCAGCTGATAACTTGATGATCAAGTCATCCAATCCTTCTCAATCCGCCTACAAAATTGCATATGACTTGACGGATTTTGAATTAAAGAAGATCCTTAAAGCTCGTATGAGGGAAGTTGGATCTTTTGATAAGTCTAAAGTTCAACGGGCTCTCTACAAATCACTCAATGACGCTATCATGGAGGATGATCGGTTATTTAAAACGTTTGGAAGTGTGGTACCTTACCACATTCTGCCTGAGGAGGAAAAGGATGATAGTGAACAAGAAGAGGGTGATGGTGAAGAAGAAGAAGGAGAAGAAGAAGAAGAAGAAGATGACGATGATGGTGACGATGATGGTGATGATGATGAGGATGATGATGGTGATGATGGTGATGATGGTGGTGATAGAAATGAGGAGAGTGCTAAGGGAAGCAACGAGGATGACGACGAGGATGATGATGGTAAACAGCCTGAAACGGGGGATAAGGTTGCCAGCACAAAGAAACCATCTAAGTCTGGTACCAAGTCTAAGAAAGATGCTGCGGAAAAGGAAAAATCTACCTCAACGGAATCAAGACGATCCAAGTGGCGCCATGATTTGAATGCTACTACGGCATCATCGATTCCCGGTACATCTATTGCTGTGTCTATACCTGTTACCACTAACCCTGTTAGTTCGTTTGTTGCTCCTGTGATTGCAGAATCAGTAACTGAACCTGAAGCTGCACAACACTCGCCTGTTCATGACACCGCCGAGATGCCTGAATCAGAACCAGCACGTGTTCATGTCTCTACTCCTCTACAACAAGAACCACAATCTACTGTTCCTGAGTCAAGCACACGGGACTGGGCAGACACATTGGAGATTGACGAGACTGCACCGCCACAAGCTTGGATCACGGCAGCGGCTCAATATGATCCAATCACAGACGCTGACAGAGATGTTCTATATCTCCGTATCCGTAGTCCGATAGACTTGTGTGCATTTCTGGCTCATGAGTATAAATCTTCGGTCACTCCGTCGTTGGTAAAGAGAGCACTAAAGGATAAGAGAATTCGCGCCAAAACCAGGTTAACCCGAATGGAGTACGAGTATTATGCTGACGAGGTCCTGAAAGCTCTTAATACCGTTCAACGTCCAGGTCTTCATGAATCAGAAAGAGCTCCACCTCCACTTGATCCTTCTCAATATAATCAAATTGCTCTCGACTTCTTCGTCACCTATGATCTTGAGTATCTCCTGAAGGGTTCATCAAAGTACGCAACCTCCCTGACCTTACTGAAAGCTGCTAACTGGGCGACAATACCCTGGATCGAGGAAAAGGTAAACCGACTCTGGGTCCCAAAGGTAACTCGTAATTATGATATGTATGCTGTTATAGGTGCATCTCATTGGGACGAACGAGTCCGAAGGGCGTATAGAGGTTGCTGCTTAGCCAATTCAGGAAGCGACGTTAGATCCGACATTCGCATCTCCAGCATTTTGGGACTGAAAACTGAAGCCAAGAATGGCTATTATCATGTGACGGAGATTCGTCTAAAAAGGGAGGATGACAGAGAATACAAAATCCAGCAGGGAGATTTTTCTATCATTCGCCTTGAGGATATCGAAGACATGTTGCTTATGATGACCCGGGATCAACTCACCCATATTGCTCGTGAAGACATCATTGCCTTGAATACAGCACTTCGTATGTTCACACGAAGCGTTGTTATCAAGAAACGAGTTGAAGATCTTCAATTGGGAGTCGAAAGCTACCAAAGGAAGCTTAACCTCACCCGTCCGCTGAATCAAGTTCTACCTCAACATGTCGCAAGATGTCCCTATACCGGCATTACTGTTCCGAATTATGGGATTTTATACTTGAACAGCCGTGGGATAATGAAGTTTATGAGGGTAGGAGAGCTTTATAAGTATAGTGATGGGACTCTCCTATACGTCAAAGGAAAATTGGAGCATCTTAATTCTGGTGGGTCTTTACCAGAGATGACTGAGGATTGGCATCAGGGTTATCGGCAAATGGCGAAGTATGTGATCAAGAAGATTGATCAAAAGCTCCGTGAACGTAGATTGATGAGGAGCTTAGAAAGATTCGTTGGTGGAAGACCATATGGAGTGCACCACAAGTTACTACAACGATCCATCTAATGGTTCGTACATTTCAGGTCTACTCTATATTGGTTTTTAATTGTGAATATGTAAATTTGTGAATATTGTGCTTCTACGGCTTGATGTAGTGTTAAGGTATGATAATTTTTCAAGAATTTCTCACGAGATTCTAAATCTTTCAAAATATATCATACTAAAGCACTACAATTATCCCTTATTAATTTAAGGGGGAGCATTAACATGTTCTATGGCCAAACATCGATTTCATTTTTTACCCAAAGACCGGTTAATCCATTCAATATCCCAAATATTAATGGTTAACATTTTGGATAAGGGGATAAAATGGGATTAAGGAGACTTAAATGATACTTGGCTAAAAGATGAAAAAGACTTAACGATAATCCAACTTAATATGTGTAAAGCACGTGTTAAGGGGGAGCGTTTTTTATGAACAAAACACTTAAGGTACAAAACTTTTGATTTCAATATCACAAGTACCTTAGGTGATTTTCAAGGATTTTTCATGGTGGCTATACTTTCCCAAAACACGCTTAATTCACAACGGATGTGGTGACAAAAGGGTGGTAGGAATAGGTTTTAGTCCAATGATTCATCAGAGCCGATGGAATCTTCCCAAGGACAATTCCCTAGATAGAATTAAAAGTCCTAGGAATGATGGAGAAAAATTGTGAACGTAGCTGAGTACCGACTAATTACTGATGCTAGCACTGGAACAATCACAACAAGGTGCTAGTGATGATGTATTGGTAAGTACTGAAGGGGTTGAAGAATGAAAAAGAAATGTAAAGATAAAGGGTGTAAAGAAAGAAGCCCTCCTTACAACTTTAGGCAGAAACCGGGTCAATACATATGCTATTGAGATCATTTTTGTTAATGATTCTCGATATTGAAGAAAGACATCATGGACCCAGTGATGCAATGCACAACCCTTCCCAGCTAACTCAAATATCTCTCAAAAGGTATTTGTTTTAATCACACGGAGATCAACACGTTATCTATTGGTTTCTTCACTCCGAATAGACTGATATTGAAAAGGTGGCACTCCTCTCCAGCCATCGCTCACTAAATCAAAACGCACTATCGAGTCTAGAGCCAAGAGATCATCAAAAGTCTCATTAGGACACTTTCCATTTATTCCTTACTTTCTAACACACTATGAAAAGTAAGAGATTTTTATGAGTCCTACGCAGTATTCTTGTAATATTGCCAGAACATTCGAGTAATACGCAAGTATTACAATGAAGATGGAAATCCTGTTTGAGCCAACATCAAACAAGCTCATGGTAGGTTACACGTGCGGTTCTTTAAGAACCAAACTTGTGAAAAACTAGAAAGAAACAGTGGTTAAATTCTTAATTGAACTTAAACTCGTTCCAGGCCTCTACGCATTATCATATGATCTTGCCAGAACACTCAGAGTGACTCTTTATTGATCACAGTGACGAGTGGAAATCCTTCTAGTGTTAACATCAAACAGCACTTGGTCGGTGACGTGCAAGATTCTTTATGAATTGAGCTCGTGATAACTGGAAAGCAACGATGGTGAAAATCTTAATTGAAATTCACTTGTTCCAGGTTTCATGAATTGACGGCTTCAATCATAAGGATTCTTAATCCAAATGATTCACTCTTTATGTTCGCAGTCAACTTTGGACGGTCGAATAAAGAGAACGGGTTTACCCGCGAAATCCTGTCAGGAAGTTACTTAATTGAAACTATCCGTCACGGGTACGATATCTAATATCGTCCAACGGTCTTCACCGACCGGAGGTAAAATGCTACCGAATTAGAATAAAATGTCAAAGCCATTTTATTCGTGTCGTTGCTGTGTACCTGTTGAAGACGGTGGCGTTGCTGTGTACCTGTTGAAGACGGTGGCGTTGATGTGTACCAGTTGAAGACGGTGGCGTTGCGGTGAACCAGTTAAAGTCGTTCCCACATGCTTATGTTTTTCTGCATCAAAGTTCAGCAAAAAATTCAAGAAAGTACAAAATAAAGTCTTCCGCTGTACCAAACTCTGAAGCTTTCGAGAATTTAACAAAAGACATAAGTGTGTGGAACATGGAGTCACGAGGAGGCAAGATTCACAAGAAGGCAAAGATCGCACGTGATTGGTCAAAAGAACAATGCTCTCAAGCCAAAGCCTAAAAGATCAAATAAACATATTCACAACAAAAAGAAAGAAGAAAAGACTACGAGCTGAAGAATGAAGACTTAGTATAGTATGCTAGGTTTAGAACTTTGTAACGTGGAGTGACCTCCCTTAGGGGGAGATTGTTAGAAATACGTTTTAACGTATATTAGAAGTATAGGTCATTCCACAATATTATTTATGTTGTAATAGCTCGTAGTTAATGTTACTTATTAAGTTAAGTAAGAAACTGACCCATGGGCTTGTCATGGGTCGGCCCAAGCCCAAATAGTGGCCTTGGATATAAATACCCCTTTCCACCATGGAAAGGGGTTGGTTGTTGACATTCTATTTTTCTCATTTGAATAAAAACACATAGTTTCTCTCTCACTTTCTCTCACTAGTTTCTCTCTCTAGAAATCTTCAACCCACTTCATAGATTCATAGTTTATCAATATTCTACACGTTGTCTATGATGTGAGTAATGTACTATCCCGTAACACCAACGAGTCTTCCGCTGTATTGAGTTGTATAAATTTGGGGGTGTTATAGTTTGGCATTAGAGCTCTCGTTATAGAGAACGAAAGATTTTTAAAATTTAGGTTTTGAATAAAACGTTTCAAAATCTTTTAACTATAAACATTTTTCTAAAAATGTCTAAAAATCTTTTGACTATAACGGTGCCGAAGAATTCCCGAGTTACCGACAAGGCCAGACTGAGAAGTGTTATTTTAATATATATATAACTTGGATTATATATATATATGATGTAATTTGATTACATGATTGTTTGATGATTATTTTTATACGAGTTATTTATACGACGTAGATTGTCACAAGAAACCCTAACTCCCCTAGTAAATCAATCGAAGCTATTCTCGTAGGAATTCTAGCTATCCTAGATCTAAACCAAGTTGTTGATATTTATGATCCTAACAAATGGTTGATATTCGTAGAAATGAAGATATTAGTTGATTGTGATATTGAAGAAGAATTGGCGAGATCAAATCTGATATCGATGTCATGACAATCTTTCCTAATATAGTGGAGTTTGACAAAACGTTACCACCTAGAAAGATGTCATCTGATTCGTTGTCACCCAATTCTTAAATTCGAAATCGAAAGGGGTGAATGTTGCACTTGAGGCTGTCATTG
This sequence comes from Glebionis coronaria, assembly GCA_025667525.1. Classification (NCBI taxonomy): domain Eukaryota; kingdom Viridiplantae; phylum Streptophyta; class Magnoliopsida; order Asterales; family Asteraceae; genus Glebionis; species Glebionis coronaria. The sequence goes on along the minus strand of JANFOE010001874.1, from coordinate 189,693 downwards.
GAACCATTACCCAAAAGCCTCATGCCACTAGTACCTTTCCGAGAAGTCTAGTTGAATGATCAAGTCATTTCATACGAGTGACTCATTTGATAACTGTTGTTGTAAGAGTTATAGGATTGGAAATTTAGTGTTGATTCATATCGTGATTTTATTGCCCTGTTAAGGTTTATAAATAAGGTTGAAAATATTGGAAAATGAAGTAGGATATCGAATTGAGTATAAAATTGATTGAAACTTGAATAAAGTAAAATTTAACTCGTATGGAATATGAAATTTTTAAGAGAAAGTCGTTAAGTTATGTGATTGAGTTATAAGGTTTTAATTGATTGTTGATTCGTGTTAAGTGTTGTTCCTAGGCCATTGTCCACTAATGAGGATGCCCAGTGTCCAATAAATAAATTGAAGAAATCTTCTTTGAATTGGGACCGGTGGATCTTTTGGGACATGTGGAACACCTAATGACTCTTGTAGGTTAGTATTCATTGTGGTATCTTTTAAAATCCCTAACTTAACTGAGATCTCAGTTGGTAGGATGAGTACTGATAATTGTATGACATGGTGACACGTAATGTGTTACGGTACAATTTTGACTTGTTTGTGATTGATGAAAAGACTACCTTTGATTGCTAAATCCTACATGTATCGATGTTATATATATGTTCTTGATTCTTCCTAATGTTCGCATTAGTGATGCAACATTGAACAAGTACTCATCTCAATTTGAGTTACGTTGTGGGTTATTCTTTTTGAGCGCCATCGGGGTCATGAACCTCATGATTATTTGGCAAAAGCTCATTTCCTATCATATTGTAGTTAAGTTCTTGGTAAACAACTCTTCATCACTCTTTTGCAGATCACACATTGTTTTTATAAAGTTAAAACGGTATCCTTTGAGAAAATTTAATTTTCATCACAATAAGGATTATTCAAAGTGAGATTTATAAGTGATTGATATCAAAATGAAGTTGTTTATGAGACGCTTTGGAAACTTAATTATTTCCATAACAAAGAAAACCTTTGTAAATATATTTTTGATTCTTATTTAAGAATTAAGCATGGAAATGTCTTTATTATAAACATGATGATAAAATTTTGACGAACTGAGTATTGCATCGTTAATCCTGAAATTGTATATAGTTGCGCGCCTACATACAATTTGGAATGGACCATGCAAGACTGATTAGTAGTCACCATAAAACTAATGAATAAACACTACATTTTCTTTGAAGATTGTGAACGATTAGATTTTATGAGATCTGCAAGAAGTGAAAAACAAGGACATAGTGTTAGGGACTCCTACATATGTGCCTGTAGCATCTATTCTTCAGAGTCGAATTTACTCATTTGTGGAAATTGTCTTATTTGACAATTGACAATTCTTCCTTGTCCAATTCTCCCGTAGTGAGATTCTTAGGAAAAGTATTTGATTAACCGAGTGTTGATACCTGACTGGATGTATCGACGTTCCTATCATTTCTTATGATTTGATTTCATTTGGATGACATGGGTAACGATCTGAGGAGCTTTCGAATGCGTACTCAAATTATGAAAACATGGGATATATTCATATTCATTAAATGTTTTCGTTTGTATCTGATTTGAAATTCTCTCGCGTAGATTATGCGTTGACCTTACTCTTTTGAGGATTGGTTGTGTCTCCATATATCCTTGAATTTGTGAAGGATTATGAGTTATTATTAGTCTTTTGAGAAGTTCACATCTTATCGACGGCGATGAAACTGGAAAGTTGATAGTGCCAGGAGAATGAATCGATTGATTATGACATGACGACATTGTCTTAATTGATGGGAACTCGAATAGAATTCCCCTAAATAATAAGATGTTGATTATCAAAGGTGATCTAAATAATTCTTGATGGATGACCAAATCCTGCATTTAGACTTGAAATTATGTCGTGAATGGTTGTGAATTAGTCATAGATATTATAATCTAGAAAGAACCTAATATGAATTTATTAAAATATGATTCTGTTATCTGAAACTTTAGGAGGTATTTATTGGTAAATTACCTAGACTTTTGCCATTAAGGCAAGTTGAAATTGGTATTGATTATATTCCCGGTGCTGCACCTGTGGCTTGTGCACTGTATGTCAGCACCATCTGAATTAAAGGAATTACCATACAACTGAGAGAGTTGTCGGAGAAAGATTTTATTCTACCAAGCTCGTCATAATGAAGAGCTATGGTGTTATCATTCCTTATATTTATAGATTACTGTGAACTGAGTAAATTGACAATCGAAAACGATATCCATAACTCGAAATGAAAGATTTGTTCGATCATTTACAAGGTTTTAGCAATTTGATCCATGGCATGGTTATCATCAACTTCGCATCTGCGAAAAAGATTATCTATTCCAATCACTACATCCAGAACTTGTAATGAATATTATGAGTTTCATGTTATGTCGTTTGGATTGACTAATGCACATGTAGCATCTATAAATTTGGTGAATCACGTGTGTAGGCTGTAATTTGATAAATTCATGCTTGTGATCAATAAGGACTATATGTTTGTTTGTAAGTATAAGAAGGAGTTAATAATTATTTATAGATTGCCTTGAATTGGCCGAACAATAAAAACCTGTACCTTAAGTATTTAATATGTGATTTAAGACTAAATCCCTTATATTAATTGACCGTGTGATTAATAGATAATGGAATATACTGACTCTTTAAATTAAGAGCCCTTTTAAGACTTTTGGCTTTACCAAAAAGAAAGTGAAAGTGTGTTTTGACAAATGTTTTAACAAAGAACTTTTTGAGGGATTATTCCCTTATAACCAAAACATTTAACTAAACTTCTGTTTAGGGGTAAATGTTTTTGCCTACCTTAAGACAACTTAAGAAGGATTGAGGAAAACCATTTAAACCATAACTTGAAATTTGAAACGACAATTTTTTGCTTTTCAACTAAGAAAATTTTGACCAAAATATAAACAAAGATTTTTTTCGAGCATTTATGAATCCTACTAATTACTTTTGATAAATCAACAAAAATCTTGTTAATTAAATTCAAATTTAATTTTGAACATTTTATAATTGGACGGACTAAGAAATTTAAAATCTTTACGTCTACGTTTCATAAAAATTGAATATTTAATATTTAATTAGTTGTAATAATTATCAACGCTTTAGACGTCGGATTGAGTAAAACAGATAAAAATGATAGTTGAGAAGAACCTAAAACCTAGAAAATATGAAGAAAGAAATTTTGAATGAATGCGGTCATGATAATTATTTCATCAGGGAAGATGGATGTAGATACTGACACATTATGTAGAAAATATGAAGAACCAATTAGGACACGTTCCTTAATAATGAAAGTGCAAAAATAAATCGCCGAACAATTTAAAATATAGCCGATGCATATAAAAAGGATAATATAGATAATAAAAGGAATTCGCGTCTAATCTGAACCATTAGAATTGAGAAGACGATAGCGTTAAATGTTTTAAAGACCACTTGTGATTGTCTAAATATAGAGGATTGTAAGATATAGTTATGTTGGAATCTGTAAGTATAAGTATTTTATTCATGACATTTCTGATTTAATGTATCATTATCAGAAGAAGTTGTACTGATGGCAAATTATGAAGCAAGACATCGCCTCATACATTAGTAAACGTCTAGCTATTGCAGAGGTCATCATCTGAATTTGATACGATTTGGGTCATCATCGACAGACTGACCAAATCTTCTAATATCATTCCCGTTAATGATAAATGCAAAAGAGTTATGTAAACATAATGTGCCTGTATCGAACATCTTTATCAAGATCCTCGCTTCGCATCGAATTTCTAGAGATTTGCTCAGAAATCGTTGAGAACGAACCTTGATGAGAGTACTATATACCACCCCAAATCGAAGGGACGAGGTAAAGTAACGATACAAAGTAATATAAGTGCTGTTTTATGTTTGAATGATTGACCTTTGGTAATAAACCGTATAATCGCTTTCCTTTGGAAAGATTATCATTGATAATCATCGCATTAGGATTGAGATCGAATCTTGTTAGGATCTAAATATTAGAGCATCTGTAAGCAGGAGTTGAGATGAAGACACCCGACATACACCCATTGTGAGTTGGACATGTCTTTAGGGTTTAAGGTTTTCTATGATGGCGAACCTAACCTTACAAAATACCCGACCCGCGAGATCTAAAATGATTGTTGAAATTAGGACCCGATTATTGACTGCCAGTAGTGGGCAAGAGGTTATGTGAATATGAAATGTAGATCTTGAAGTGCCAAATGGGTAGCGAAGTTATGCCACAATTTTTAACCTTGGAGAAAAGAATTAATGATCTGACAAATCATAGGATATAAGTCCTCGTTGTATGGGACCATTGAGGTGATGTAAAAGATTTGGTTTGAAAGGCATATAAGCTGGATCTACCCAAGGACTTCAAGAGATGCGTGAATTATGTTTCGTATATCGAACTTGATAAATATCTATCAAGTGAAAATCTGAATTCTTCTTAGTAAAGTTTAGATCGGCGAAAAGTTGCATTCATCAGAAACCCGTGAACATCATGGATAGAGAAAGTAAGTCAACATTAAGCCTGATCTTATTCCCGTAGTTATGTTTGATGAAACTCGCGTATTGTAATGGATTACACTTGTGAGAAAAGACCGAATGTGGAGGAAATACCCACATGGCTTTAACTCTATAAGAAGCGAGTAGTAAGATTATCTTTGAGGACAAAGATCCTGTTTAGGGGTAAATGCTGTGACAATCTGTCAATTTATGGTTAATATTTTATTCTCAATATTTATTTGAAAACATTATTTTAATGTTACAATATGAACTCACTTATTTTTGGGAAGTAATTTGAACTTACGTCTTGAAGTAGCATCGACTACGTCTAAACCAGAGGATTCAACGTTACGTGCTTACGTTTACATACACCGTCTTTGGTGACAGTCCGACATTTCAGAAAATAAATTTATCCGTGAATATTATTTTCGGATTTTAATTTTGAGTTGGTTCATAAACTCACAAATTACGAGAAGAGATTAGGACTTACGATTTTATTTTAACGTCCTTTACGACTAAACCGGAAACCTTAGGATTACGTATTTACGTTTTCGAACTCCATTTTTGATGAGACAATTTTTATTGGATTCGTTTTGTGACGTTGATTCATAATTTATAAAAACGTTTTTCGTGAAACGACCCGAGGGCACGCAAATCGAGAAAACTAGAATCAAGGAATACCCGTAAACTAGTGAGATGGGACAAAATACATTGTCCCACCCCACTAGCTTAAATGGGACGACACACATGACACCACATCTAAGGATGTGGCATCATGTTAGCTAAGTACTTACAAGTGTAAGACTAAGCATACACTTTAAGCCACTAGTAGCTAAAACCATCAAACCATTCCACCACTTCTCATTTCCATCTTTCCATACATGCAAAACTACTTCAAATCCTCTCAAAAACTCCCACCCTTGTCGTCCATATTGAAGCTACAAACACCCTTTTGATCTTTTCTAGCCATGAAATACATGTTATCTAGCTCTATCATGGAGTTATCTTGAAGCCTTGATCATTTGGTGGCCATATTAAAAACATTGGAGGTGATTTGCTTGTGTCCTAGGGCTGATTTCTCAACTATTGTTCTTGGTGTTTGATGATCTTGGAGTTACTTTTGGTGTTCATCAAGTTCTTGTCTTCCAAAAACAAGAAATACACTTGGTTGGTAAAGAAGATCATCCTCTCCATTTTCTCTTGTTATTTTTGTAGAGAACAAATGTATTTACTTTCTTATTGTATATGTATATGACGAATATATGATGATAAAAATGTTGTGTGGGGATCAAGTGTTGATAAATATGCTTAAAAAGGTTAATAACTATAAGAAATAAGGCTAAAATCATGCTTATTTAGTTGGCTGTATAAAAACAGTATATAACTAAAACTTAAACCGATAAACTTGCATGGTATGATCCATTTACAGTAAGTACAAGATGTTATACACATGTGAGAGTTGGCCATGCAATGGAATCAATATAATGAGTGAGATATGATCAAAACAAGATGAGAGTGCTAATCTGAATAAGCTGTTTTGTAGGGATTGTGAAGCATAGATAAACTTAAAATGAGCAGTAGCTATAGCTAAGTTAAATGTAGCACATAATATTAAGATCATGCCACCCAAAAATGAGCTTCTAATTCATCATAGAACTCTAGATATGATAAAAATGGTGAACATGAAATTAAAAATCAGATTTTGAGAATTAATGTTTATTATTATTATATAAGCACTCAAATTTTATTGTATAAAATGTAAAATAAAAACCCACTAACTTATGAAACTTATTTATATAAATATGTAAAAGGTTAATAAATGGATAAATTATATAAATGGTAGTGGAATAATACTTATAAGTAATAAAAACTATAAACTTGATTTTTACGACTTTTTCGGCTATTACCGTAAAATTAACGTTTTTCGCAAATTAAAACTTAGACGATCAAACCCGTCTAATGTAAAGTTTTTAAAAGTAATATACTGATATATAAGTAACTAATACAAGTAAAAACCGATAAAACCCGAACTATAGGACATACGGACATTAACGAGCTAACTAAGCATATTGGACTAATAATACAACAAAATGGACTAAAACACTTATAAACTTATTTATTGGGCTTAACCCATTTAGGCCCAACTTGTAAAGTATAGATACTGATAATATAAGTATAACATGGATTAATACAAGTTAAAGAACTTATAATAAGTTTATTGGACTTAAAACACGTAAATAGGTAAAACTAGTAAACTAGTATAAAAGTTATCGACATATAACACTAAAATGAGTAAACGAGAATATGTAAACCCACTTGATCATCATATATATATAATCATCATATGTATACATAATTGTTATTTTTATAAAGTCATTGGACATGAGTCTAAGACGAGTATTATTTGTCTAGGTTTCCGTGATTGAAGCACGTATCGTACGTCCGAATTGCCGATAACCCGCCTTCACACATCAACGTGAGTTCATAGCCTCGCACTCTTTTAAATGTTTTTATGAAATGTTTTATAAACCCGCGAGGGAGATAACATGTTAGTTTTTATAAAATAGGACACCATTTGTCCCGATTGTTTGTTTATTGTTTTGGACCCGAATGATTGTATGACCCGATTGGATGACCCGATAAATGATTAAAGGACCCGATAGATGAAATCAAATGGATTATTAAAGTTAGCTTATGTCACTAAAAGTCCCATTAGCATGAATTGTGAACTACCGGGATTTGTTAGACGCTTATGCATATAATAGTACTATTTGGGGACGATCACCCCAGTTCGCGCCTTGACGGTTGATCCCCGTCGTGCCACATTGATTGGTAAGCGAATTTATGTATGAGAAGATTTCCAGAGCGTGACCTTTGTGACGACACACTAATTTAGATGGGCAAATTGAGTATCGGGTTAGCTACCCGTTGTTTGGTTTAGTAAAGTAACAATGTCATGCGGCTTATAATAATCCAACTAACGAAATACTACTAGACGCATCGAATTACGATGTATTGCCTGACTAGCAATACAGGGTCATACCATTGATATTATGTTCGTGTTTTGGTTTTCATAACCATATTCATATAACGGTTTTTATTTTCATACAACGTCATAAGACGTATTGTATTATGTTTTTACGACATTGGCTCGTATAATGATTTTTAAGGCAAACGCCTATATTATGATTTGATAAAGATTTGTATAAAATGATTTTGGCTATTTTATGGCCTATTACAATGATTTGTACAAAATGATTTTTGGTAATAATTTTATACCAAAGTTATATTGATGGAATTTATTAAACTCTATGAATTCAATCGGCGTTATCGCTAACCTTTTCTTTTAACATGTTTTATCTCAGGTACTTGAAGGTAATTCTCGGGAAGACGACAAGAATTCATACAACTCAATACAGCGGAAGACTCGTTAGTGTTACGTCAGTGATCTTACTCGGTAATCTTACTCAGTGATCTTACTCAGTAATCTTACTCAGTGATCTTACTCAGTAATCTTACTCAGTGATCTTACTCAGTGATCATAGTTTGGATCGCAAGTAGAAACCCCCAGGGTTGATGCGATCACGAAACTAGATCGGAACAAGTAAACCCTTAGAATATAACGACGGTACACAAAAAAGCAAATAAGCAATAACCGAATAAGCACTTTAATAATAAGCAACCACCAAAACTTAACCAAATCTAAACAAGTACAAATTTAAAAACTTTCAAACACTTAAATAGGAAAGATTTTATAAAATAACTTTAAAAAGATTAAACTTTTGAAGACACTTAAAAAGAAATAAGCTAAACACGAAATAAGCTAAAACCACAATAAGGAAAGAACGTAAATTGCATGAAATTGATAAAAACAATGGAAAAATAAGAACTTTTATCAAATAATCATCAAGATTAAACAAAACTTCAAGATTAATCAAACAAAACAAGATATTGAAAAGCAAGAAAGGAAGAAAGAGATGATTATGAAAAGCTTTGAATTTTAAAGATAAAGATTAAAGACAAGATTAAAACTTACATGAAATTAAAGACAATAATTTAAATGACAATATGAAAGTGCATGAAAAATAAATGTGGAGAACTAATTTGTCAAATTAGCTAACACCTCACAAATGAGGTTAAGTTCTCTATTTATAGGAGGAGGGGAGGAGTAAGTTGCTTCCTTCTTTCTTTCTTTTGCCTTCTCGTCTTTCGTCTTTGACATTAAACTCGTTATTCTAGACTTTGTCTCGGGATTTGTCGATAAATAAAATGAACTCTTCTCTAATTTCTTCATTAATTAGATTTGGTTCTTCGACTTCGTTAAACTTTCGCCTTTAGACTTTTTCTTCGATAAATCTTTAGAATAGGCCTTTGACTTCCGTTCTTTTTGCACTCTTGATATTTTGACTTCGTCTTTTGTCTTTTTCTTCGATAAAAGCCCGTGAAAGCCCACGTTTTCTTCCCTTTTCACATTTTGGTCCTAAATCTCAACAAAAACACAAACCACGCATAATTTCGAAATTTATGACATAAAATACAAGTTTTGGCTCGGTTATTATTATAATTAAGTGGTAAAAGGAAAATTGTTTTCACACTTATTAAATCCCCTACACTTGACCATTGCAATGCCCTCATGCAACGCATTAGTTACAAAGCAAGATTTACATTTTCCATCATAATTAACCTACCTTGGCCTTTATTTGAACACAAGATATTAAGGAAACGTAAAAAGATAGAAGATAACAAAATATTTGAAGGAAGAAAACAAGTAAAGAGATCGAAGACTTACATTAGGGCTTTGGATTGTCATGAATGTTTATAACCCTCAAGTTTCACGTTCCCCAAACCAAGCTTAAAAACGAGATCATTGTTATTATAAGTTAGTAAACTAACACTCACTCATGTGGCCCAATTATTCACTTAGACTCCCTTATTCCTAGGTGTATCTCTTATATTTTATTGTTGTCTTGAATGATCACGAGGATGCATTGTTGACTTATTTCGATAGTTATTTAGGCTGAAAATAAAGTAGGACGATTTAATCAATAGTTAGCTAAAGGACAAAATCTTTTAAAACTGCTTCTCGTGACCTCTTAAAGTTCATATCTTGGCATAACTTAATTCACGATTTGAGACCTTTCTCGGACCGATATTTGGCAGTGACTTCATACTTCAAATCTTGAGAGACGTTCATGAAATAATGGTCTTCTCTTCATAATAGGAATTTCTTCACTTGAAGTTTTGAGAGATTCTTCATACTTGGACCACGACTTCTTCATTTTTCTCCAATCTTTATTTGGGATTTTGATATACAACGATCCGCCTCCTTTTAGGACTTGGATCTATTTATCCTCATACCTTGCTAGGACCTTTTTGGATAGACTTCTCCATGATCTTTAGGGGAGTATTTGCTTTTCGTCGTATGTCTTGATCCTTCATATTGATTTTTGATAAATGATTCTTCACATCACTTTGGATCTTTAGCAACAGAATGTAGCCCTCATGCCTTCTTAGGGCCTTTTCGGACTCGCCAATCTTCGTATCCCGCGTCAATAATTTATGCCTTGGCTATGAACTCAAATTAATACCGAGCAACTTTTAAACGATCTTGTGCTAGAAGCTAAGTAACTTTTCAAATTGTACGACCTTATTTATTGCAATTAAATTATTAACAAGTGATGGGAGAAAAAGCTCATAATTAACTCACATAAATTCATGAAAGAATACCAAACTTATAATTGACTCTATCATCTCTCGTTCTCCACAATTTAAAATCTCAAGGAATGAGACTCGTTGATGCTTAGCCAACTAAATTAAAGTTTTGGGTTTTCAAATCATCTATAGGATCTTGCAACTTCTTAGACTTTTTCAAGTTTAGAATTCGCATTTTAAAGTTCCCTTGATAAACGACTTTCTAGGATCAATTATAGGAACTTGCGAAAAGTTCTCGTTCTTAACCCGTAAGAGTTAAGACTTTCGCGTTTTAAAATTCCCTATATAAAAGCCTAGCAAAACTTGATTTAAACACGTTAAGGATACAAGCTAGAGTAAACTTGGATAAGTAAACTCGGGTTGAGTCAAAAGATTCATGACGCTGAAAAATACATCAAAGAAATCTAAACTTATTAAAACAGTTTTATTAAAATTTATTCTAGCAATGAAAAATAACGATAACAAAGGAAAAACTACTAGGCAAAAATAGATTAAAAATTTTGAAAAATGTCGAAAAATCAATTTTCCGTTTAAAATGAGGACAAATTATAGGAAACGCCCACTTAACTTCGATAGAAGTCCCCCTACACTTAATATAAACATTGTCCTCAATGTTTAAGAATATGGAAGTAAACTACCCTACACTTAGGACATTGTGCACGTTGTTTAAATCTTGCTAAAGAAGAGACAACTAAAGTGATTCCTATTTTAATATTGAAGAATATAAAATAGTGAATCAAAAGAGTTTAGGATAGAACCGGGAAGATGGGTACACGGAATCACGGGTCGTCAAAAGTCATCAAGAATGGATCTTTGAAAGCTCGAATCCCTGCACATCATAAGAATGAAAACAACAAACACATACGAGGGTTTCCCCCTACACATATTATAAAAACGGATAAAAAGGATAGATACTCGGGTTGCCTCCTGAGAAGCGCTTGTTTTTGTTCACCGAGTCGTGAGCCTGGCTCGACCTTGATTACAATGGTAAGAAGCTTGAAGAACATCCATCGGGATCAAATACATGGTTTGCGTCCATCAAATAGCACAAACTTAAGGTGAACAAGGCAAGCCAAAGAAGAGTAGGAAAGGTTCCCTTAAGCATTTGTTGAGCATGGTGGTAGAAAGTATGATGAAGTGCAAGCATATCTCTATTGTTTCCAAAAACCATTCCTTTTATTTCATCAGATGGATACTGAGATGGCTTAAAAACCATGATACCCGGATCGAACACCTTTTCCTTTAGGTGAAAATAAGACTCAGGCTCAGTAGAATTTGAAAAAGATCCGCTCATAAATCGCACAATCTCATCCGACGAAGGTGGATAGAGAGGTGTCAAAACATAAGTACTGCGGATGTTGGTGTCTTCCGGTTTCTTCTCCTTTACAACGGGTTTCTTAAGTTTCCGAAGAAGGATAAAGACCAAAATCAAAGTCCAAAGGAGGAGAATCATTCTCATTGGGGAAGTATGTATTAAGGAAAGTAGCAAAATCTTCCTCAAATGAGTAATTATCCAAAGTAGGATCAAGCATTGTTGGCGGAGGATCTTCATCAAGATTAGGGGTAAGGTCATCATTTGAAGAATCACTCGAAAGAGTAGCAACATCATCATAAGTTGGCATGTCTTTATACTCTAAAGAAAAATCATCATAATCATCCACATCGGAACTAGAATCATCATCATAGATTGGTGGAGCATCATATATTGGTGGGGCATCCAAATTGGAGAGAGGATCTTTAGAATCTTCCCCATTTTCTTGAAAAAGTGGATTATAGATAGGCTCAAAAAGAGGGTTGTTGTAGATGACAAAATCATCAAGCTTTGTACTTTCCAAAGGAGTTGTATCAAGCTCGTCTTGAAGCACATGAATCATATTCGCCAATTCTCTTCCATTGAATTTGTTTGTAATCTTCCCCATTTTAAACACTTGTGCATCATTCCCGACTCTTAGAATGAGTTCACCTTCGGCAACATCGACTAAAGCTTTTCTGGTTCTCAAGAATGGTTTTCCAAGTATTAACGGAATACGAGGGTTCGTTTCATAATCAACAACAACAAAGTCGACTGGAAAAGTGAAGGTACAAACTTTAACAAACACATCTTCGGAAATACCAACGGGGTAAGCGAGAGTTCGATTTTCTAGCTCAAGATTCATCTTTGTTGGTGTAAGATCGGTTAATGATAACTTTTTCCAAACACTTAATGGCGTCAAATTTATACTTGCCCCGAGATCGGCTAAGGCAGTAAATTCTTCGGTTTGGTTAAAAGTACATGGTAGCACAAAACGACCGGGATCTCCAAGTTTCTCCGGAAGTTCTTTAAGAAGGACTGCAGAACAATTCTCATTTAATCGAGTATTAACAAACTCGGGCATCTTCTCCTTCTTACTAAGTAATTCTTTGAATGCTTTCACAAATTTTGGCATTTGGAAAAGTGCTTCAACGAGGCTAATGTTGACGTTCATTTATGTAATCATCTTCAAAAAGGAAGTAACTTGAGCATCCTTTTTAGTGAGCACTTTTTACTCGTCTAAGCGAGAAGGATAAGGGATATTAGGTTTAGGTTGTGTAGGTGTAGAAGGTGAAGGTTGAGATGTTGAAGGTTTAGAGGTGGAAGGTGGGGTTGGTGAAGGGTTTATCTTTGATACTTCTTTTGTAAGAGGTGGAGACGGTAATGTAGAACTAGTACTAGGCATGGAAGTAGGAGGAATAAATAGGGGTGTAGGGGGTGTAGATAGAGTAACAGGGGGAGGGTTAGATGGTCCTACTAGAGTTTCTCCACTGCGTGTAGTAATAGCACTTACATTTGCTCTTGGGTTGGTGACAGTATTCGAAGGAAGAGAGCCCAAAGTAGAGGGTTGAGTGGTTTGGAAGAAACTAGCCATCATATTCCTCAAATCATTCGTTTGATTGCTTAAGGAAGTTTGCATATCATTTCTAAGCTCGGTTCGAATATCATTCCCTTGTTTAGTGATATCACCTTTCAAATTAATAATTTGGCTTTGAAGGTTTTTAACCACCTCTCCTTGGGTCCTCATGAAAGTTTCAACATCTTGATTAAATGTCGTGGATTGAGCGAGGGGTGGAACTTGGTGAGCGGGTGGGTGATATGGATTAGAAGCAATAGGTGGGTTTGGATTGCTTCTATTAAAGTTGTTTGGGTTGTGGTTTTGAGGAGAAAAACCGGGTGTAAGAAAGTTTTTGGAACGATAACTTAGCAAGTTACGATCACCTTGCGGTCGGGCTTGATAGCCTTCCGTGTAATAGTTACCATTCGCCGCATACACGTTTTCTGGATTGTCATGAGTACAGGACAATCAGTGTATGAATGAGGAACGCCGCAAATCTCACAAAAAGTGCTACAAATTTAACTTGTTGTAGTTGATTTGTAGCCATGAGTTGGATATTTTTGTTCATTCCGGCCATCATGCGGGTGAGTTTGGTCATCTCGGGGCTGGAAGAAGTAGAAGAAACATTTGACCCTTGGTTTATTTCTTGAAGATGCGGATGAATCCCAATTTTTGTGATGAGTGGTCATGTTCTCTATAAGCTCTCTACACTCCTCGGGTCTTCTTTTCATAAATGTGCCACTAGCGGCTGCATTAATTGTATCACGATCACGTAAAGTTAAACCATTGTAGAAAGTATCAATTAAGGTGACGGGGAGAATATTATGATTAGGAGATCGATCGATCAAAACATTATAACGTTCCCAAGCATGGAAAAGTGATTCATCAGGTTCTTGTGTGAAACCACTGATTTGATTTCGAAGGCTCGTTACCATAGATGGTGGAAAGTAGCGCGACAAAAATCGTTGAGTCATCTCGTCCCATGTATGAATTGAATTCTTAAGAAGACGGTCAAACCATTTTTCGGCATGGTGGTAAAAGTGTGTGGAAATAGATGAAGGCGAAGAAAATCCATGGTAACACCGGGCAATTTCATGCTTTGAGTGACGGTAATGAATTTTTCGAGGTGTTTGTTGGCATCATCATCCGGTAATCCGCGAAATGGACAAGTATTTTGAACTTGTTGGATCATGTGATGCTTCAACGAAAATTATGGAGCCGTGATTTGCATCGGCGCAATCGGTCCTCCACGTCCATTCATTGTTGGTTGACAAAGCTCCTCCATTGTTGGTTGACAAAGCTCATCATCCGGTAATCCGCGAAATAAAATAAGTACTCTTGGATCACACTCAGTGATCGCACTCAGTGATCTTACTCAGTGATCTTACTCAGTCATCTTACTCAGTGATCTTACTCAGTAATCTTACCCAGTGATCTAACTCAGTGATCGCACTCAGTGATCTTACTCAGTGATCTTACTTAGTGATCTTAGTCAGTCATCTTACTCAGTGATCCTACTCAGTAATCTTACTCAGTGATCTTACTCAGTAATCTTACTCAGTGATCTTACTCAGTGATCTTACTCAGTGATCTTACTCAGTGATCTTACTCAGTGATATTACTCAGTAATCTTACTCAGTAACCTTACTCAGTAATCTTACTCAGTAATCTTACTCAGTGATCTTACTCAGTAATCTTACTCAGGATCTTACTTAGTGATCTTACTTAGTAATCTTACTCAGTGATCTTACTCAGTAATCTTACTCATTGATCTTACTCAGTAATCTTACTCAGTGATCTTACTCAGTGATCGTAGTTTGGATCGCAAGTAGAAACCCCCAGGGTTGATGCGATCACGAAACTAGATCGGAACAAGTAAACCCTTAGAATATAACGACGGTACACAAAAAAGAAAATAAGCAATGACCAAATAAGCACTTTAATAATAAGCAACCACCAAAACTTAACCAAATCTAAACAAGCACAAATTTAGAAACTTTCAAACACTTAAATAGGCAAGATTTTATAAAATAACTTTAAAAAGATTAATCTTTTGAAGACACTTAAAAAGAAATAAGCTAAACACGAAATAAGCTAAAAACACAATAAGGAAAGAACGTAAATTGCATGAAATTGATAAAAACAATGGAAAAATAAGAACTTTTATCAAATAAACATCAAGATTAAACAAAACTTCAAGACTAATCAAACAAAACAAGATATTGAAAAGCAAGAAAGGAAGAATGAGATGATTATGAAAAGCTTTGAATTTTAAAGATAAAGATTAAAGACAATATTAAAACTTACATGAAATTAAAGACAAGAATTTAAATGACAATATGAAAGTGCATAAAAAATAAATGTGGAGAACTAATTTGTCAAATTAGCTAATACCTCATAAATAAGGTTAAGTTCTCTATTTATAGGAGGAGGGGAGGAGTAAGTTGCTTCCTTCTTTCTTTCTTTTGTCTTCTTGTCTTTCGTCTTTGAAAATAAACTCTTTATTCTCGACTTTGTCTCGGGATTTGTCGATAAATTAAATGAACTCTTCTTCTAATTTCTTCATTAATTAGATTTGGTTCTTCGACTTCGTTAAACTTCTGTCTTTAGACTTTTTCTTCGATAAATCTTTAGAATAGGCCTTTGACTTCCGTTCTTTTTGCACTCTTGATCTTTTGACTTCGTCTTTTGTCTTTTTCTTCGATAAAAGCCCGTGAAAGCCCGTGTTTTCTTCCTTTTTCACATTTTGGTCCTAAATCTCAACAAAAACCTGCTTGCAGAAAAGAATGGATCAGAAGGGGGCTGGATTCTCTATTTCCGGGCCGGGCGGGAGGTGAAGGCCATAAGAAAAGATTGCCCTCCCGGTATAATTCTAACATTTACGACATAAAATACACGTTTTGGCTCGGTTATTATTATAATTAAGTGGTAAAAGGATAAGTGTTTTCACACTTATTAGGGTTGTTTTGGAATTTTCTTCATTCTTCAAGGTGTTAACTTGTATTGTTGACTTCTTGGAGGACTAATAATGACAAGTCTTTAAATTTGAGGGACCATTCTCGCCAATTCTTCAAAGGGGAGGGCCCTTTTTGTAACTTGACAAACTTTAAGGACCAAACTTGTAATTATGAATAAACAAGGGTTTAAAGTGTCAATTCTTCAATATTGGAGGACCCTTCTTGTACAATCTTCAATTCTTCAAGGTTTATTCTTGGAAGATCCACATTAGGGCTTGGTTCATTGTGCGGCTTCGTTTCCCGTGTTCTTCTTTGCTTGTTTCTTGTGATCTTTTGCCATTTTCTCAATATCCGTACCTAAAATACACATGTAATAAACACAAGCATATATTTGGCATACTTCATGATATTTTATGCATTTTAAGCCCATTTTGGACGATGAGACTATGTATAAAATCAGTCTCATCACTCCCCCATACTAAACCATTGTTGTGCCCTCACGCAATGCTAGAATAAAGTATCGTAGGACCTCCAAAATTAATTTTTATGCACTTTTATTGATTGATAAACTAGCTATACTACTACTATTACTACTACTTGCGTTTTAGACATAATGTATGATTGTCATCGCAAAATGGGACGTTTAGGTTCATAGAACAAGAACACGTGAATGCTTTGTTAGAAATAACTTCTTCGTCCTTGATTTTCACCCCAATTCCATGCCAAGCGTGCAACGAGATCATTGTCATTATAAGTTAGTAATGCTAACACTACTCATATGCCCTAATCACGTAGTTAGACACCCATTTTCCTAAGTGGTATCTCTTATATTTTATTTTGTCTTGAATGTTCACGAGGATACATTTTTTACTTATGCGATAATAGAGATTTAGGTCAAAAAATAGAGTCATAACGGTGTAACCAAGACCATCGAATTAATAACCCCCCTAATAGAAAACGATGTCAAAAAAATAATTCAACAAAAAGGATCGATAAACACGGTTTTATAACGGTTTTGAACATGAGACTTATTACCAAGACTTTTATATGCCCCCTAACGGATGGGCCTTATTATCATAGGTTTACCTCATCTTTTGTTTAACTTTGCCATGAAGCTTTTATTATGACTTCGGTCTTGCCTTGCCTTTTATTATCCTCCTCATCAGTGGTTTTATTATGGCCAAAGACGTATATCCTCACACTAAAAGCAAATTTTAGATCTTTAAAGCTTCAAAGATTAAGGCTTGATTCACTTTCAATTTCGCATACATTTTTCGGCGTTGTGAGCTTCAAATTGTTTGCTTGATTTAGGTGAGCACTTGAAATCTTATTATTTGGTGAAGCTTTCAATTATTCGGGTTGCCAATACTTCAAAACCGTGACGCTAGCGACACCTTAATGTTTTCCCAATTTAATTACATGGAAGCTACTAGAAAAGACTAGAAACCAACAATCAAGACTAAACCGCTAAGCCAATACTTATTAAGCAAAATATATATAGAAGCGAAGGGACAATAAGCAAATAACGAGAACACATGAGTTTTTGAAAGAATATGAGTACTCTACGTTTAGCATAGTAACTTATAATTAACTCTATCATTTCTCATCCTCATTTAAGAGACTTAGCCTAATATAAAGTTTAGGAATCGAAGCTAGGTGCTCAACATGCACGGTCGAGTCAAAAATTACTCTTATTCTCGTCATAAGAAAATCTACATTCGTGTCTTCAAACACTTATAAAACCTGAGAAAATTTTTAAAATTTGGCCCATATTTAGTCTTATTTTGTAACAAAACGATAAACAAAAACATAAACTTTGGAAAGCGTGAAGGTTTGGCAAGGCAAGTATCTATTCACCCCCATACTAAAGTTAAACATTGTCCTCAATGTTTCGAGTCTAAGGGTTGGAAACCCTGATACTAGAGACGTAGTCGAGTGCTTAATCTAGCATGGAAAGGGTGTAACCGTTAAATTTAAAGTCGTTTATGAAGTGTGCTAAAAACCTAAGGTTAGAACATAAAAGAATATATCATGTGTGGATATCGAGAAATTCTTCAAAGCAAACGATCGAGTGCTCCTATAAAACGAAAACGAGAGGCTCCAATTGTGAAGATCATGATCATCTAAAAACCATAATGCACAAACAACCATGGAATAAAGGTTGTAAGGGCACAAATCCCCTCACTTTACTACATTAGAAAGCGATAATATGTACATGGATAAGCATGGGACTCCCCCACGAGGTACCTCGTTTTTTATTACCGATTCATGAGATCCTCTCGATCCCCTCAATATTAATTATCATTGGGGAAGGTGATTTTGTCGAGGTAGTTCAAAGAGGGAACTTCCCTGCCAAAGTAGTGCTTCAACCTATGTCCATTCACCTTGAAACTGGGGCCATCATTTTAAGCTAGCTCGATGGTCCCATAAGGAACAACTTGGGTAACGGTGAATGGACAGGACCAACGGGATTTTAGCTTGCCGGAAAAGATTTTCAAACGTGAGTTAAAAATCAACACTTGATCTCCAATGTTAGAAACCCGGTTTTTAATTTTTTAGTCATGAAACTTTTTAGTCTTTTCTTTGTAAATCAATGAATTTTCATAAGCAATATCCCTCAATTAATTTAATTCCTTCAATTGCATTTTCTAGTGTTTTCCCGCGGTCTCAATGTCATCATTGCAATACTTAAGGCCCCAATAAGCTTTGTGTTCAAGTTCAATTGGCAAGTGACAATTCTTCCCATACACAAGCTTATAAGGAGTGCACTCGATGGGCGTCTTATGAGCGGTCCGAGAGGCCCATAAAGCATCGTCTAACTTATCCGACCATGATTGTTGGTTCTCTCCAATCGATCTCTCCAAGATCCTCTTCAACGCTCGGTTTGAAACCTCGACTTGCCCACTCGTTTATGGGTGATAATTCGTAGAAGGTCGATGTGTAACTGATGAGATGGCATTTATAGATGATCTCGTCGTTCTTTTCGGACTTTAAATGCATTAAAATGTCATAAAATACCATATATATGCTTGTGTTTGTTTACTTATGTATTTTAGGTTTGGATATCGTGAAAAAAGACAAAAGATCACAAGAAACAAGGAAGAAGGGACACGAGAAACAAAGCCGTACAAAGAACCGGCCCTAGTTCATGAATTATCCAACATTTACCCTTGAAGACTTGAAGATATGCAAGATTGATCCTCAAACAATGAAGAAATGACACTTAAAACCCTTGTGAATGCATAATTACAAGTTTGGTCCCTTAAGTTTGTCAAAATTGCAAAAAGGTCCTTTAACTTTGAAGAAATGGCAATATTAGTCCCTCATCAAATCTAATATGTCAATTATGGTCCCTCATGAAGGCAAACATCTATTGAAGACCTTTGAAGATCAAGAATGTTCAAGATCAGCCCTTGAATTATGGAAAAATGGCAAAAACAACCCTTTAAAACCTTTTGCCAAAGTTTTGGGGCAAAAGTGTTAAAATACAAAGTTTATTAATGAAGGGAACACGTTTTTGTGGCTGAAATTCTTATAATACATACTTTCCCAAAAACAAAGGACCAAAGCTTCCATTCCCAAAGTTTGAATACACAAACACGCGCCAAACAAACACAATCCCCCATTTTCGGATCAAAACTTACCACTGTAGCACGTGATGAACCCAAATTTACCACCTACTTAACCAAAGGGTAAAATGAAATTACCTTGGCACATGTGTGATTTACACATGCAGAAACCCATCCCAACCTTAAAACTCTCTTCTCCACTCACCAATGGACCCCACACCTAAAACCGTTTCACCTATCACATGATAACTTAGTCCCCAAGGATTGCCACGTGTCAAGATCAACAGCCTAAACTCTTTGCTTAACTCCAAAGCTATTTTGAACGGTTTTGATCATTTTGGACAGCTCATATCAAGGATTCATCTAGAAGCTCTCAAGGACAATATTGGAAATTCACTTCTAGGGTTTATGAATTGTGTTAGGTTAGCATTTGCCTATATAAGAAGACCTCAACCTGTGAGAGTCCCTTTGTTGCAGTTTTACCTTTTAAACTTGTAATTCCTTTTTAAAATTTATAAAAGTTGGTATTTTGAGAAAATTGTAATTCCTTTTTATGTTTTTGAAAGTTGGTGTTGTTTAAAGGTGATTCTGAGTTCCATTTGTTGTTATAAGTGTGCTTGAATCATTTGGTTCAAGGACTTTTATGTTTGGTAAGGTTTTTCAAGTTTGAAAAAGCTTGAAAAGAGGTTTCTGAATTTGCTTATTTTTGTGTACTAATCCTTAACCAAAAGCTGTAAGCTCTTGCAAGCTTGTTGACACCAAGCTTGTGAAGGGATTAGGGCCTTTGGTTGGGCTGTTTGTTCATTGTGTTGAAGAAATCAAGCCATTGAGTTTCTGCTTTGAAACATCAACCAAGGCATTCATCCATCTTTCTTATTGAAGTACCTTGGTCTTGTTCTAGTTGTTGAACAAGGTCCAAGGAGCATTGCTGGTCCTCCTAGGATGTTGTGGAGGACAGGTATAACTTCTTGTTAAGATTCCTCTAAAAAATCATATGATCTTGTCTGTTTTGCACTTTGGTATGTGATTTGGTGATTCTTTGTTTGTGCTTTGTGTTTTATTGTTGCAACTTGTTAGTTGTTACCTAGTGTAGCTATTTGAATGATAAAATCAGTAGGTTGTGTTTAAAAATCACAAGTTGCTTTGAAAAGTGGTAGATTAAGGACTGTTTGGGTTTACTGGTTCATAAGGCCTTGTGGCATTGTGCCCTTGGTTCTTAGGGTTTGGGAAGTCTAAACAAGTCATTTTGAACAAGTTTTAGTCATTGGTTAAGTTTCTGAAAGTTTGGAAAAAGGATTGGAAGTTTTGCTAAAATCTGATAAAAGTGCTTTTGAGATTGGTCAAACACATCAGATCCAATAACTTCTTTGTTAGTTGGATCTAAGGTTTGAAATCAGGTTTGGGAACAGTTTGGGTGATAAGCTATCTATTGGTTATCTGGTTGTTGAATTTGGTGGCTTATTGTGTTTGTTATAGCTTATCAAAGTTGGCTGAAGTGGTCATTTGCATCAGCAAAGTGACCACCTCATTTGGTGTTTGCATTGTTATTTCTAGTTTGAGGATTGTTGTTTTGCTGCTTGGAACCTATTTGTGTGCTGCTTGTGAGGTTATTTGGCTACTTGGATTGATTTATTGATACCTTATAAGCTTACTGGCTTATTGGCTTATTTGTGCAAAAACGTGTCAAGTCTTACTCAACTGGTAGGACTTGATTCACAAGGTTTGCACTCAAACCTTGACCAGCAGGGTGAAAAACAAGTCTAAACACTTCATTAAGTCTGTCAACGTCCAATTTGTGCTTGTCAGCGTTTGAATTTCACTTAGAAGCGTTTGACTTTTGTTCAAACTTGGTCATATAGCTTATTGATTCTGTTTTACTTATTGGTACATGCAACAACTTGGTTTTTGTAATAGAACTCATTTTTCTTAGCTTAATATCAAGTCTGGAAGGTTATAAGTCTTTTGGTTAAGCTTTTGCTAGGAAACTAGCTTATTTGGCTTTTTCAGAGTGCTTATTGGTTCTCACAGCTTATTCTACTTGGCTTTTTGTGATTTTCTTGATTGATTATTCTTAGTTAAGCTATTTGTGAGCTTTTGCAAAAAACTAGAGCTTCTGAAACAGCCTAGAGCCCAAACCCGACTATTTTGTCTTTTAGTGGATTTGTACTTTGCTTATTTCTGGCTTATTGAGTGTGCTTTTTCAAAATTTATTTTTACAGATCTGTTTAGTATCCCAAAAGAAGGTTGTGTGTCAAATTAGAGCTTATGGCATTAGCTTATTGCTTAATGGGCTTATTATCCCAATAAGGATAAGTTGTTTGATCATTAAGCTGTGATAAGCTTACTTTCAGCTTTTTGGCCTTCAGAGTTTTGTGTTTAGAATTAAATTTTGAGTTAGATAGTGCTTTTCCAAGTCATTTGGGCTTATTTTGACTTTTTGGGCTAAAAAGCCCATTAAGGTGGACTGTTTTTTATTTTAGCTCATTTGAGGGCCCAATAGGGGTATTCTGGTCTTTTCACTTTCATTTTCTGTTTAATTAGGTTAAAATAAACTAGTTTGCAAGTTTTTAGAATTTTTTATAATTTTTGGATTTTAATATTATTTTAATATTATTTTATTATTTTTAAAATTTCACATTTTTGCACTTTTTATATTTTTCTTAGCTTAAATACATTAAAATAGGATTTTTACAATTTTTAGAATAATTTTATCATCTTTAGATTAATTTTTATAATTATTTTAAGTTTTAATAGTTTTTAAATCATTTAAAATAGTTTTTCTTAGTTTTAAAAATTTCTAAAAATAGTTTTTAATCTTTTCAGGTCATTTTAGAGGTTTACCAATTGAAAAATTTTTATTTGAAATTTTTGATAATTAATTTGATTTTTAGGGCTTTAATTAACATTTAAAAATTAATATTTAACTAATTAAAAGGTTTGAAAAAGTTTTGATCATTGGTAAACTCTTAGTTTATTTGTTTTGATTTTTGGTGAATTTTTGGTAATTTTTAGAATTAATTTTTATTTTAGCTTATTTTACGGTTTTACGTTCAGTCGTAGTAGTAATTAATTTCATGTCTTCGTCATCCTCTTTTCTCATCCCCTTCTAACCAATATTAATCTCAAACCAATTACGAGTTATTCACACACATATACCTCCTTGGGAAACGAACTTTTCACATCAATAGGTTCATTTGTACATGGTTTTCCTAAACCGTCGTATTTAATATTTTCCCTACTTTACGCTCCTTGTTTTCCTAAACAAGAGTTGTAATTTACTGCAACCATTTTGGCGCCGCTGCCGGGGAGGTGTGTCGTGATTAATTTGTCTTGTTGTTTTTAATATTAACCATAAATAGTATTTGTATTAGTAGAACTCTACTAATACGTATTATCGGTTTTTTTGTTTTTCTTGTGAAATTAATATTACTATATTGTATTAAGTATCACAATCAATACAAAATATCACCAAAAGTGTGAAAACACAAACTTAATTGGGATTTGATCTCCTAATTATTGTATTCGAATCTCAAATAAAAGAAAAAGGCAAAAATAGATAAATACTTTCGTGAAGCTCGATTTTGAAAAATACAAACTATAAGGTGGGTATAAGGCGGGTATTATAAAATATACCTTAAGGAAAAAGGCTCTTAAGTGCTTCGCGCCGCCTCGTTTCCCCGCTTGCTTGTGAGTATTTTGAGATTGAAGGCTAATCGAGGGTTTTGCCGCCCAAAGTATTATTACGTATAATATATTTGCTTGGTTTTCTTTGTGATTAAACCCTCTTGAACAATTTGGTTTTCACCAAAGTTCTAAAGTCATTCGAAGGCGTTCACTCCACGTGATCGTTTTCATTCCTTTGAGGCTTCTTTAATCAAGAGTTTGATTCGAGGAGAAATTTGATAGATTGTTGTCTACGAAGATACACCAAAATCCAAATTTTTTTTTTAAAAACAATCAAAAACACAAAAAAAAAAATTCACAAAACACGCAAAAAGAATCTTCTTTTCTCACCTCCCATTCTTCGTGAAGTTTATGATCACTCGTAATCAAGCAAAACGAGCTCGTAAACGTCTTCAAAAGCAAGCAAATCAAGAGACGTTGATTGAATAACAAACTCCGATTGTTGAACCTATTGTAGAACAAGAAGTCGTCATGGCTAATCGTACTATGATGGAGTTGCTACAAGCACCCACCGAGGGTTTTGGAGAGGCCATTGTGATTCCCGCTATCCTTGCGGAGAATTTCGAGATTAAGACGGGTTTAATGTCGATGTTGCAAGCTAATAAGTTTAGAGGTCATGAGAAAGACAACCCGCATTACCACATAAGGAATTTTAATCATCTCACCGCTACTAGCAAGTTTAAGAATGTTCCACTTGACGCCATTAAGATGATGTTGTTTCCATACTCGTTAGATGGACCCGCAAAAAGTTGGGGTGATCTCGTTTCTAAGTTTTTGAACAAATTTTTTCCACCATCTAAAACAACACATTTGAAAAATGAGATTTCAAGATTTGTACAACGAAATAATGAAAGTTTTTCAATGGCATGGGAACGCTTTAAAGAAATGTTACATGAATGTCCACACCATGATTTTTCAGAATTGCGTCAAATTGATACTTTTAATAATGGGCTTAATGATCATGAACGAGATTACTTGAATGCCGCCGCGGGTCGTAATTTTTTGTGCAAAACGACCGATGAAGCTTTAAAGATTATCGAGAATAGATCTAAGGTTTATAGCCCTCGTAACACACCAAGTGTTGCCAATTTGGGTTCGTCATCGTCGTCATCGTCTCGTAGCATTAATGCCTTACATGATGAAGCTAATGAGGAAAATCGGTTTTTCGATAGATTTGCTAATCTTATGACTCATTGGAAAGCTCAAGAGGCTTTGAATTCCGCTTCGGTTAAAGCGGTTGAAAAGAGTTGTTTGTCTTGTGGTGGAGCTCATGATCTTTCCGAGTGCATTACCGCCGGTGGTAACACTTCGAGTGCTTATGTAGAAACGGGAACTTATAACCAAAACGGCCAAGGTTCCCGCCCAAATCAAGCTCCACCAAATCAAAATGCTAATAACTATCGAAACAACAACCAAGGTGGTAATTATCAAGGCAATTCACGTAACTACAACAAGGGGAATTATCAAAGTGGGAATGGACAAGTCACTAATCAAAACCAAAACCGTGATTTTCAAAACACTACAAAAGGTTTTCAAAATGCTCACACTAAAAATCTTCAAGGAGAATTTTTGGATTATGCTAAAGCAAATGATGCTAAGTTTGATACCATGCAACGTGAGATGATTAGCTTAAGATCCGAGTTGAAAAACGAGCTTAAAAACGAACTTGCTAATGAACTTAAAACTCATGCTAATAAAATGGAAGGAAATGTTAAACGTCTTCAACAAAATCAACAAAAGATGGAATAAGGACAACATGAGATTAAACAAGAATTGTTAAAAGCGGATGCTAGGCAATCAATATTTGAAGACCGAATGGCAAAAATGTTTGAAGCCATCATGTGTAAACCCTCTTCCTCGGGTGGTCTTCCTAGTGATACCATTGCAAACCCTAAGGTAGAAATGAAGGTTATTACTACACGAAGTGGTAAAACTTTCAAGGAACCAATCTCTCGTTCAAGTACTTCTACGGAGAAGGAAATCGAGAAAGAACCCGAGGTGATGGTCGAAAAGGAGCATATCACAAGCCCACGAAATACCGCTCAAACCACACTTACGGTTGTACCAATACCAATCATAGAACCCGAGATTCCAAGTCCGTTGCCTAAGGTCCAACCCACACCACCCTTACCTTACCCTTCGAGACGTGACAAGGAAAAGGCACAAGAACGAAATAATTATCAGTTTGAGCTTTTTATGAAAAATTTTCGTGACATACATTTTAACATAAATTTTGCCGACGCTCTTATCATGATGCCTCGATTCGCCGCAAACTTCAAAAGTATGCTAAACAACAAAGAGAAGTTACAACAATCGTCTAGTTGTTCTTCGGTTTTTCTTAGCCGCATACCACAAAAAGTCGGTGATCCCGGTAAATTTTTGATTTCGTGTGCAATTCAAGATATGGAGGAATGCTACGCCTTGGCCGGTCTTGGTGCTAGTATTAATTTAATGCCTCTTGAGATTTTCAAATCGCTTTCGCTTCCGGCTCTTACTCCTTCGAACATGTCTATCGAGACGACCGATCATTCTACGATTTTAGCATGTGGAGTAGCCGAGGAAGTTTTCGTTAAAGTCGGAAAGTTTTACTATCCCGTTGACTTTATCGTTGTAGACATTCCTATCGATCGAAAAGTTCCTCTCATTTTGGGTCGTTCATTTTTGGATACATCAAGAGCACTTATTGATGTTCATGCTCGAAAAATCACCCTTCGTTTCAATGAGGAAGAACTTGTCATCAATGCAACACAAAAATCCAATCTTTCTCATGTCTATTCTATTGCAACTTTAAACCATGGTGATTCAACCAATGTCGTTTGAAAAGAATTTTCACCAAGAGTTTTAGGAAATATCGTCAAAAACAATTTACCATTTCCTCCGCCGGTGGAGGTTATGAGTGTAAAGCCTGCAAAGAAGAAACCGTCAATACTTGAATCGAAAAATCCTTCGCCTCACCTCGAACATTCATTCTTGGAAAGTGTTGATAAGTCGCGGTTTCTACGGAAGATATTTCGGATGACGAATATGTTGACCCCGATGGGGAGGTTTTCTTTGTCGATAAACGTTTTGAGAACTTACCACCACCAAAACCAAAACGGTTTTCAAATGTGAGAATTTTTAGTGTGACTAACATCGTCTTAGAAACACCAAATATTTTCGACATAATCAAAAAGGGTTTTCATAAGGAGAGTTTAAAAGGTAAAAAAGGAAAAGATTTTAAATGTGATTTAATTGATTTTTCTACAAATCTAACTCCGTCATCACCACGTGTTTTGAGTGCTACAAGCTCGTCTACTCCTTTTGACGATGCTTTATATGGTTTTAGTATGGGGGAATCCCCTTATGTTCCCTCATCCTTGTCCACCGAGGACGAGATATTCGATCCCGGAATCTATTATAAAGGGAAATCTCGGTCTTCCACCGATGCAATAAATGGAAACTACATCTATTTGCTTGGTGCGAGTCTACCTCGAGTAGCTCAAAAGTTTGTCTTACCAATTGTCCCACCCTTCTACTTCTCATCTCTTTTCTTCAAACTCTTTGAGTTTATGGCACATGTGGAAGTGGCGTTGAATTGTTTATCCAATGAAAACGAAGACGCCATCTTTGATCCCGGTATTTTGTATCATTAAAGGACTTAGTCCTTAATACCAGTTTCTTTTTGGGCCTTGTTTATCATGTAAGCCCCATCAAAAAATTGACCATACCATGATTTTCCCTAAATGTTCACATTTTGAGGGGATCGAGTCAAGCTCATGACTCGGTAATAAAAAACGAGGTGCCTCGTGGGGGAGTTCCCATGCTTATCCTTTTATGCTTACTAATAACTAATGAGGGGATTTGTACCCTTCCAACTCGTTGTCTCGTGGTTGTTTGTGATTGTGTTATCTAGATCATCATCATCATCTACGATTGAAGACTCTCGTGTTCGTTCACGTGAGCCTCCATCGTTTGCTTGAAGAAATTTTTCACGAATCCATTGACATATCCTTTATTGTTCTAACGATTATCTTTTAGCATACTTAATAAACAGCTTTAGATATATTGTTGATCACCCTTTCCATGCTAGATCCTAAGCATTCGATTCTTCGTCTCTAGTATGGGGGTGCTCCACCTTTAGACTCGAAAACATTGAGGACAATCTTTACTTTTAGTATGGGGGGGGGGGGTGAATAGATATTTGCTTGGCTACGCCCTCACGTTTTCCAACTTTCAATGTTTTGTTGCTAATAAGGCCAAAAATGGCCAAATTTTAAAAATTTTCTTACTTTTCACAAGTGTTTTTGAGACACGAATGTATATTTTCCAATGGGTAGAATAAAAGCTAGTTTTTGACTTGATGGGCATTTGGAGCCATTTACATTCCTTAACCCGCTCAATTCAAGTTTTGCTAGACTTTTATATAGGGAACTTTAAAACGCGAAAGTCTTAGCTCATTCGGGTTAAGAACAAGAACTTTTCGCAAGTTCCTATAATTGATCCTAGAAAGTCACTTATCAAGGGAACTATAGAATGCATTCTCTAAACTTGAAAAAGTCCAAGAAAGTGCAAGATCCTATAGGTGGCTTGAAAACCCAAAACTTTGATATGATATAGTCTTAATGAAAGCTAATCCAAATTTGGCTTAATTTTGACTTGCATGGCTAAGTATTCACGAGTCTCTTTAATTAGAGGTCTTTATATAGTGAAGAATGAGAAGTGATAGAGTTAGACAAGTGATCATGCTAAACGTAGAACATGAAAATGTTCTTTCGAAAACTCATATGTTTTTAATTGTGGCTTTTTCTTCCCATAAGATCAATGCATTAGGAATAAAAATAATTTCAATAAGTAAGGTCGTACGATTTAAAAGGTTACTTAGCCTCTACCACAAGATCGTTTAAAAGTTGCTCGGGGTTGAATAGAGTTCATAGCCAAGGCATAACTTATTGAAGCGGGACGCGAAGATTGGTGAAGATCCAAAAAGGCCCTAACAAGGCATGAGGAGCCCTATTTTGTTGCTAAAGATCCAAGATGATGTGAAGTATCATTGCTCCAAAATCAATATGAAGGATCGAGACACACGACGAAAAACGATTACTCCCCTAAAGATCATGGAGAAAATCTATCCAAAAAGACCCTTACAAGGTATGAGGATAAATATATCCAAGTCCGAAAAGGAGGCGGATTGTTGTATATCAAAGTCCAAAATAAAGATTGAAGAAAAATGATGTAGTCGTGGTCCAAATATGAAGAATCTCTCAAAAACGTCAAGTGAAGAAATTACAAATATATTAAGAGAAGACCATAATTTCAAGAACGTCTTCCCAAGATTTGAAGTATGAAGTACATGCCAAATATCGGTCCGAGAAAGGTCTCAAATCGTGAAACGAGTTATGCCAAGATATGAACTTAAGGAGATACACGAGAAACCGTTTTAAAAGATTTTGTCTATCGGCTAACTATCGATTAAATCGTGCTACTTTGCTTGCGGACTAATAACTACTCAAATAAGTCAATATGAATTACTTGTGATCCATGACAAATAGTTAAAAAATGCTAGTAACCCATTTCCTTTTTAACTAGGATTACGGGGAGAAAATGTATTACACAATTTGGACGTATGAGTAGTGTTAGCATTGTGACTTGTACCAACAATGATCTCGTTTTTTCACTTAGCATGGAATGTATGACAATCAAGGATGACGAAATTTACTCTAAGGGACATTTACTTATTTCTATTCTTTGACCCTAAAGTCACATTCGTGATGAAAATCATACATTATGTCTTTACACATTCTCGTAGTATTGTTGCAAGTCTTTTACTCTTCAATAAAGGTTAATAAAATTGAATTTTTGTGATGCTTAGATACTTTATTCTAGCATTGCGTGAGGGCACGGAAATGGCTTAGTATAGGGGAGTGATGAGATGGCATTTATACATGATCTCATCGTTCTTTTCGGGCTTTAAATGCATTAAAATGTCATAAAATACCATATATATATATATATGCTTGTATTTGTTTACTTGTGTATTTTAGGTATGGATATTGATAGGTGTGTAAACACCCATCCTTTCTACCACTTAATTACAATAATAACTAGACCAAAACGTGTATTTTATGTCTTTTATGTCGGAATTATGCGTGGTTTGTGTTTTTGTTGTGATTTAGGACGAAAAGGTGTAAAGTGGAGAAAATACGGGAATTCACGGGCATTTACGGACTTTTATTGAAGAAAAAGATGAGTCAAGAAGTCAAGAGTGCAAAAAGAACGGAAGTCCAAGACCAATTCTGAAGATTTATCGAAGAAAAAGTCAAAATACGGAAGTTTATCAAAAGCCGAAGAATTCAAGTCTATTTTGATGAAAAATTTAAAGACGAGTTCAAAAGAAATCCCAAGCCACAAGTCATTAGAGTCCAAGTTTAAAGAAGATTAGAAGGAAAAAGGACTAATGGTGCAATTAATGAAGATTATATGCTTAAGGGCCTAATGACGCAATTATGAAGAAATGAAGGAGGGGAGGAAGCTTCCTTAATCCTCCCCTATAAATAGTCATTAGTTGTTATTATTTTTCTTTGTTGGCTAATAGTGACAATTAGTCCTTCTACCTTTAATTACCTTGTCATTTACTTTTCTTGTCAACTTTAAATACATGTTTTGCACCTTAATTACCATTTAATTCCAAGTAAGTTTTCATTTTAATTCTTGTCAATCTTTATTTTATCTTGTTAATCTCCTATCTACCTTTCTCAATCTTTGATTTTTGTGTTTATATTTATGTTCATGTTCATGATTTTATTTTGATCCAAATGGTTTTTAATTATTGTGGTTAAAGTTGTTTGTTTTATTGATTTAAACTGTTTGATTGTGTCTACTGTTGCTTCGTTATTGGTTAAATTAAATCGTTTGTTTGATTCTGCTTAATTTGTTGTTAGATTCGTTTATCTGTGATTCCCTTGTTCTTCGGGAGAGTTTGTTTTTGTTTCTGATCTTTCCAGGAAATCTTCCGAATCAAGAGAGGGAGTCTGTTCATTCGGAACTTTCAAAGTTCCGAACGAAGGAAAACTTCTGACTCAAGACTGCTCATTCGGAAGTCTCAAACTTCCGAACGAAGGGAAAGTTCCGGATCAGCAATTGTTCATTCGGAACTTAAAAGTTCCGGATCAATATACTTCATTCGGAACTAAAAAAGTTCTGGATCAAGTAGATTCATTCGGAACTCAAAAGTTCCAAACCAAGAGCTTCATTCGGAACTTCAAAGTTCCGAACCAACTTCCGGATCAAGGGCAAGTTCCGAATCAGAAGGCTTCATTCGGAAGTCTGAAACTTCCGAATCAAGGAGGCTTCATTCGGAATCTTCCGAATCAAGGGTTGATAAAGTTCCGAATCAAGGCAAGATTGAGAAGTTCCAAATTAGTAAAGTTCCGAACGAAGGATTGTTTTGTATAAGTGACATATTCAGATCAATTTGTTCCGGATCAAGGATTTTGGTAATATTCCGAGCGAAGAAGAATCATTCCGAACGAAGGTGACATTCCGGACGAGTGATTGTTCCAAACGAAGGATTATTCTGAATGAGCTGTATTCAGGTTCTTATTAGTTTTTGTCTTTTATTTTTATTTTCAAGCTTTATTTTTTCTGCCTTTATTTTAATTACACTTTAAGATTATTTGCCTTAGCTTAATTTTAGTTTTGCCTTAGTTTAAGTTTTAGTTGCGTTTAAGTTTGCCTTAGATAGATTTAAGTTTACGTCATTTACTTTAGCGCCCTTTAATTTCAGTCACGTTTTTAAATACTTGCACCTTTATTTTAATTAGACTTAGATTTACTTTAAGAGCACCTTTACTTTAAAGTTTTGCACATTTTCATTTAAAAAACTACAACGACACATCTTTGTTCCACCAAAATAAAACTGAGTCACACATTAAACACAAGTTTTTCATTTCGAAGAGACATACGACAAAGAATCTTTTTACCTGGCCAAAAGCCAGTTATCAAATGGCGCCGCTGCCGGCTCTTTTCATAAAGATTAACGGTTTTCTGTGAGAGACGCGTTGCTTTTTGGGATCCGTTCACTTGTGAGCGTTATTTTTCTCGCATAAAAAATTCAAAAAATCATAAAAATTAAAAAAATTGATAAAAATACATAAAAATTAAAAATTTCAAAAATCCAAAAAGATTTTATCTTTATTGTGTATATATATTGTTTTTGTGTTTGGTTTTGTTTTATTTTGCATTTTCAGGTGTATGCGTACTAGATCTTCTAACTATCAAGAGCCCGGGCCTCAAGAAGATTTAGCTATGTCAGGTGTCAACAACAACATTCCACCGCACCTCAATAATAATAATAATAACAACAATGTTCTCCCACAGCCCGATCTTCGGACCATGGAGGAACTTTGTCAACCAACCATGTTTGGACGAGGAGGACCGATTGCGCCGATGAAAATCAACGCTCCTGAGTTTTCGTTGAAGCACCACATGATTCAGCAAGTGCAAACAAACCCATTCCGTGGATTGCCTGATGATGATGCCAACAAACACCTCGACAAGTTCATTACAATCACCCAAAGCATGAAGTTGGCTGGTGCCACAATGGATGATCTTCGCCTATAACTCTTTCCACACACTTTATTACATCATGCCGAGAAATGGTTTGATCGTCTCCCGAAGAATTCTATTCACACTTGGGAAGATATGACTCAACGCTTTTTGTCGCGCTACTTTCCACCATCCATGGTCACGAGCCTTCGCAATCAGATCAGCGGTTTCATGCAAGATCCCGATGAATCTCTTTTTGATGCTTGGGAGCGATACAATGTCTTTATCGATAGATGTCCAAACCACAATATGCTCCCTGTGACCTTAATCGATACTTTCTACAACGGTTTGACTTTTCGAGATCGTGATACGATTAATGCAGCCGCCGGTGGCACATTCATGAAAAGGAGACCCGAGGAGTGTAGAGAGCTTATTGAGAACATGACTACTCATCATAAGAACTGGGATTCCTCTGCTTCTTCAAGGAACAATCCGAGAGTCAATGTTTCCTCCACCTCAGCAAACCCTGATATGACCGAACTCACCCGCATGATGATTGAAATGAGCAAAAGTATTACGCTTCTCGCTTCAAATCAACAACAACAACAAGTTAAAGCGGTTGCTAATCCTTGTGAAACATGTGGCGGTCTTCACCCATACACCGATTGTCCTTCGACTCAAGGAAATCTGGAAAATGTGTATGCTGCTTATGGTAATTATTCACCGGAAAATTACCAAGCTCGACAACAAGGGGATAGAAATCTGCTGAGCTACCGTTCCAACAATTACCTTTCACCCGGTTTTTCTCCTCAAAACCAAAACCCCACCAACACCTACAATAGAAGCAACCAAATCCCACCAAGAGCTTCTAACCCTTATCAACCACCCACCCAACAAACCCCACCCATTAATCCAGATGTTGAAGCCATCATGAGAACTCAAGGTGAGCAAATCAAGAATCTACAGAGCCAAATAATCAGTTTGAAAGGAGATATCATGAAGCAAGGTAATGACTTTAGAAGCGAGGTTCGTGATAATATTCAATCCTCCTTCAGCACTCAAACAACTGAATTAAAGAATCTGTTGGCCAGAGTCTTGCCCGAAGCTCAACCTTCTTCTTTAGGTTCTCTACCTTCAAACACCGTCACTAATCCGCGAGCCAATGTGAGTGCTATTACTACTCGTAGTGGAGTCACCATCGTAGGACCACCAATCTCGCCCCCATCATCTACACCTCCTCCACCACCATGTATCCCTACTCCTCCTACACCTAGTATTAGTACACCATTACCGTCTCCGCCTCGTCATGACGATGTCTCTAGGAAGGACCCTTCAACATCTCAACCTTTACCGACTACACCTTCACCTTCCACCTATAAACCTAGATTCCCATACCCTTCTCGCATAGGCAAGACCAACGAGCTAACCAAGAATGACTGTCAAGTTTCGAAATATGTGAATATGCTATCTCAAATGACCATCAACATTAGCCTTGTTCAAGCACTTTGCCACATGCCGAAATTTGTCAAAGCATTCAAGGAATTGCTTAGCAAGAAGGAGAATCTGATTGAACTCGCCAACACACGCTTAAATGAAAACTGCTCAACAGTTATTCTTAAAGAATTACCGGAAAAGCTTGGAGATCCCGGTCGTTTTGTGTTGCCTTGCGTGTTCAACAAAACTGAAGAATTTACCGCCCTTGCTGATCTCGGGGCTAGTATTAATTTGATGCCTTTGAGTGTTTGGAAAACACTGTCATTACCCGACCTCACTCCAACAAAGATGACTCTTGAACTTGCAAATCGCACTCTCGCTTACCCCGTTGGTATAGCCGAGGATGTGTTCATCAAAGTTGGCACATTTACTTTCCCGGTCGATTTTGTCGTCGTTGATTATGAAATGGACCCTCGTATTCCTTTAATACTTGGTCGGCCATTCTTAAGAACCGGACGAGCTTTAGTGGATGTTGCCGAAGGTGAGTTAATCTTACGAGTCGGGGATGATTCAAAAGTTTTTAAAATGGGGAAGCTTACAGGCAAATCTTTTGGACGAGAATCAGTGAATATGATAAATGTGCTCGATGACTTTGTCGTCTACGACAATCCTCTATTCGACTCTTACATTGATAATCCACTTTTTAATGATGATGTGGATAATTCTCTCCCTACTTTGGACGCTTCTCCCATTTATGATTCTCCACCGGTCTTCGATGCTTATGATGATGATGATTCTAGCTCAGATTCGGATGATTTTGATTGTACTTCTGAGTATCCCGGGCTGCCCACTTTCGATGATTTTGATGAGGCTGATACTCTTTCGAGCGATTCTTCACATTATGAAGATCCTCCGCCATCACTCGATCCTATTTTGGACGATTACTCATTTGAGGAAGACTTCTCTGAATTTCTCAACACATACTTCCCTCATGAGAGTGATGCTCCTCCTTATGACTTTGAAGATTATCGTCTTGATCCTACTTTGGATTTGAAGAACATTCTGTCAAAGGAGAAGAAACCGGTTGACACCAATATCTGTTGCACGTATGATTTGACACCTCTTTGTCCCCCTTCTGAGGACGAGGTTGTGCTTCTTTGCGGATCTTCTTCACACTCTGCTGAGCCTAAGTGCTATTTTCCCTTAAAGGAAAAGGTGTTCGACCCCGGTATTGAAGTCTTTAAGCCATCTCAGTATCCACCTGATGAAATAAAAGGAAAAATCTTTGGAACCATTGAAGACATGCTTGCACCTCACCATACTTGCTCCCACCGTGCTCCATCACTGCTTAAGGGAACCCTGCCACTTCTTCTTTGGCTTGCCTTGTTCACCTTAAGCTCATGCTTATTGATGGATGAAAACTATGTCTTTGATCCTGGTGGACATGTTTCATGCTTCTTCCGTTGGTGATCAAGGTCGAGTCAGGCTCACGACTCGGTAAACAAAAACCAAGCGCTTCTTGGGAGGCAACCCATGCATCTATCTTTTCGCTTTCTTTACCATAAGTGTAGGGGAGACCCTTTGGTTTGCTATTTCCTCTCCTCACTTCTTAATCAGGGATTCGAGCTTCAACAATCCACTCTTGATGATTTTTGACGACCCGTGATTCCGTGTTCTACTTCTTCCCCGTTCTATCCTAAACTCTTTTTGATTCACTATTTTATATTTTCTCAATATTAAAATAGGAATTTCTTTAGTTGTCTTTTCCTTAGCGAGATTTAAACAACGTGCACAATGTCCTAAGTGTAGGGGAGTTTACTCCCACATGCTTAAACATTGAGGACAATGTTTATCTTAAGTGTAGGGGGACTTCTATCGAAGTTAAGTGGTCTTTTCCTTATATTTGTCCTCATTTTCAACCGGAAAATCAATTTTTCGACATTTTTCAAAATTTTTGATCTATTTTGGCCTATTAGTTTTTACCGTTGTATAGTTATTTTCTTTCCTTATTAGAATAAATGTTTAATAAGTGGTTTTAATTTTCAAACGTTGTGAATCTTTTGACTCAACCCGAGTCTACTCTAGCTAGTATCCTTAACGTGTTTAAGTCAAGTTTTGCTAGGCTTTTATATAGGGAGCTATAAAACGCGAAAGTCTTAACTTTCACAGGTTAAGAACAAGAACTTTTCTCAAGTTACTATAATTGATCCTAGAGAGTCGTTTATCAAGGGAACTTTAAAACGCGAATTCTAAACTTGAAAAAGTCTAAGAATTTGCAAGATCCTATAGGCGACTCGAAAACCCAAAACTTTGATTTAATAGGCTAAGTATCCACGAGTCTCATTACTTGAGATTTTAAACTGTGGAGAACGAGAGATGATAGAGCCAATTATAAGTTCGGTATTCTTTCGTGAATTTATGTGAGTTAATTATAAGCCTATTCTCCCATTGCTTGCTAATAATTTATCTGCTAATAAATAAGGTTGTACGATTTGAAAAGTTACTTAGCTTCTAGCACAAGATCGTTTAAAAGTTGCTCGATATAGATTAGAGTTCATAGCCAAGGCATAACTTATTGAAGCGGGATGCGAAGATTGGCAAGTCCGAAAAGGCCCTAACAAGGCATGAGGGTTATATTTTGTTGCTAAAGATCCAAAGTGATGTGAAGAATCATTTATCGAAAATCAATATGAAGGATCGAGACACACGACGAAAAGCAAATACTTCCCAAAAGTCATGGAGAAGTGTATCCGAAAAGACCCTAACAAGGTATGAGGATAAATAGATCCAAGTCATAAAAGGAGGCGGATCGTTGTATATCAAAGTCCAAAATAAAGATTGGAGAAAAATGAAGAAGTCGTAGTCCAAGTATGAATCTCTCAAAACTTCAAGTGAAGAAATTCCATTACGAAGAGAAGACCATAATTTCATGAACGTCTCTCAAGGTTTGAAGTATGAAGTCGCTGCCAAATATCGGTCCGAGAAAGGTCTCAAATCGCGAAACGAGTTATGCCAAGATATGAACTTTATGAGGTCCCGAGAAGCAGTTTTAAAAGATTTTGTCCTTTAGCTAACTATTGATTAAATCGTTCACTTTATTTTCAGACTTAATAACTATCGAAATAAGTCAAAAATGCATCCTCGTGATCATTCAAGACAACAATAAAATATAAGAGATACACCTAGGAATAAAGGAGTCTAAGTGAATAATTGGCCCACATGAGTTCGTGATAGTTTACTAACTTATAATAACAATGATCTCGTTTTTAAGCTTGGTTTGGAGAAAGTGAAAACTTGAGGATGATGATTATTCATAACATTTTCAAAACCCAAGGTATGCTTTTGATTTCTTTATATTGTATGTTTTTTATTTTCTATTTCTTTAATAAAGGCTAACGTGGATTGATTATGATGAAAAGTGTAATCTTGCTTTGTAACTAATGCATTGCATGAGGACATTGCAATGGTCAAGTGTAGGGGATTTGATAGGTGTGTAAACACCCATCCTTTCTACCACTTAATTACAATAATAACCAGACCAAAACGTGTATTTTATGTCTTTTATGTCGGAATTATGCGTGGTTTGTGTTTTTGTTGTGATTTAGGACGAAAAGGTGTAAAGTGGAGAAAACACGGGAATTCACGGGTATTTACGGACTTTTATTGAAGAAAAAGATGAAAGACGGAGTCAAGAAGTCAAGAGTGCAAAAAGAACGGAAGTCCAAGACCAATTCTGAAGATTTATCGAAGAAAAAGTCAAAAGACGGAAGTTTATCAAAAGCCGAAGAATTCAAGTCTATTTTATTGAAGAATTTAAAGACGAGTTCAAAAGAAATCCCAAGACACAAGTCATTAGAGTCCAAGTTTAAAGAAGATTAGAAGGAAAAAGGACTAATGGTGCAATTAATGAAGATTATATGCTTAAGGGCCTAATGACGCAATTATGAAGAAATGAAGGAGGGGAGGAAGCTTCCTTAATCCTCCCCTATAAATAGTCATTAGTTGTTATTATTTTTCTTTGTTGGCTAATAGTGACAATTAGTCCTTCCACCTTTAATTACCTTGTCATTTACTTTTCTTGTCAACTTTAAATACATGTTTTGCACCTTAATTACCATTTAATTCCAAGTAAGTTTTCATTTTAATTCTTGTCAATCTTTATTTTATCTTGTTAATCTCCTATCTACCTTTCTCAATCTTTGATTTTTGTGTTTATGTTTATGTTCATGTTCATGCTTTTATTTTGATCCAAATGGTTTTTAATTATTGTGGTTAAAGTTGTTTGTTTTATTGATTTAAACTGTTTGATTGTGTCTACTGTTTCTTCGTTATTGGTTAAATTAAATCGTTTGTTTGATTCTGCTTAATTTGTTGTTAGATTCGTTTATCTGTGATTCCCTTGTTCTTCGGGAGAGTTTGTTTTTGTTTCTGATCTTTCCAGGAAATCTTCCGAATCAAGAGAGGGAGTCTGTTCATTCGGAACTTTCAAAGTTCTGAACGAAGGAAAACTTCCGACTCAAGACTGCTCATTCGGAAGTCTCAAACTTCCGAACGAAGGGAAAGTTCCGCATCAGCAATTGTTCATTCGGAACTTAAAAGTTCCGGATCAATATAATTCATTCGGAACTCAAAAAGTTCCGGATCAAGTAGATTCATTCGGAACTCAAAAGTTCCGAACCAAGAGCTTCATTCGGAACTTCAAAGTTCCGAACCAACTTCCGGATC
Source organism: Glebionis coronaria (assembly GCA_025667525.1). NCBI lineage: Eukaryota > Viridiplantae > Streptophyta > Magnoliopsida > Asterales > Asteraceae > Glebionis > Glebionis coronaria. Next base: position 151,682 of record JANFOE010001874.1, on the reverse strand, counting down.
AAGGGCAAGTTCCGAATCAGAAGGCTTCATTCGGAAGTCTGAAACTTCCGAATCAAGGAGGCTTCATTCGGAATCTTCCGAATCAAGGGTTGATCAAAAGTTCTGAATCAAGACAAGATTGAGAAGTTCCGAATCAGTAAAGTTCCGAACGAAGGATTGTTTTGTATAAGTGACATATTCAGATCAATTTGTTCCGGATCAAGGATTTTGGTAATATTCCGAGCGAAGAAGAATCATTCCGAACGAAGGTGACATTCCGGACGAGTGATTGTTCCAAACGAAGGATTATTCCGAATGAGCTGTATTCAGGTTCTTATTAGTTTTTGTCTTTGATTTTTATTTTCAAGCTTTATTTTTTCTGCCTTTATTTTAATTACACTTTAAGATTGTTTTCCTTAGCTTAATTTTAGTTTTGCCTTAGTTTAAGTTTTAGTTGCGTTTAAGTTTGCCTTAGATAGATTTAAGTTTACCTCATTTACTTTAGCGCCCTTTAATTTCAGTCACATTTTTAAATACTTGCATCTTTATTTTAATTTGACTTAGATTTACTTTAAGAGCACCTTTACTATAAAGTTTTGCACATTTTCATTTAAAAAACTACAACGACACATCTTTGTTCCACCAATATAAAACTGAGTCACACATTAAACACAAGTTTTTCAATTCGAAGAGACATACGACAAAGAATCTTTTTACCTGACCAAAAGCCAGTTATCAGATATCGTGAAAAAAGACAAAAGATCACAAGAAACAAGGAAAAACGGACACGAGAAACAAAGTCGTACAAAGAACCGGGCCCTAGTTCATGAATTATCCAACATTTACCCTTGAAGACTTGAAGATATGCAAGATTGATCCTCAAACAATGAAGAAATGACACTTAAAACCCTTGTGAATTCATAATTACAAGTTTGGTCCCTTAAGTTTGTCAAAATTGCAAAACGTTCCTTCAACTTTGAAGAAATGGCAAGATTAGTCCTTCATCAAATCTAATTTGTCAATTATGGTCCCTCATGAAGGCAAACATCTATTGAAGACCTTTGAAGATCAAGAATGTCCAAGATCAGCCCTTGAATTATGGAAAAATGGCAAAAACAACCCTTTAAAACCTTTTGCCAAAGTTTTGGGGCAAAAGTGTGAAAATAAAAAGTTTATTAATGAAGGGAACACGTTTTTGTGGCTGAAATTTTTATTATACATACTTTCCCAAAAACAAAGGACCAAAGCTGCCATTCCCAAAGTTTGAATACACAAACACGCGCCAAACAAACACAATCCCCCATTTTCGGATCAAAACTTACCACTGTAGCACGTGATGAACCCAGATTTACCACCCACTTAACCAAAGGGTAAAATGAAATTACCTAGGCACATGTGTGATTCACACATGCAGAAACCCATCCCAACCTTAAAACTCTCTTCTCCACTCACTAATGGACCCCACACCCAAAACCGTTTCACCCATCACATGACAACTTATTCCCCAAGGATTGCCACATGTCAAGATCAACAGCCTAAACTCTTTGCTTAACTCCAAAGCTATTTTGAACGGTTTTGATCATTTTGGACAGCTCATATCAAGGATTCGTCTAGAAGCACTCAAGGACAATATTGGAAATTCACTTCTAGGGTTTATGAATAGTTCTAGGTTAGCATTTGCCTATAAAAGGAGACCTCAACCTGTGAGAGTCCCTTTGTTCCAGTTTTACCTTTTAAACTTGTAATTCCTTTTTAAAATTTATGTTTTTGAAAGTTGGTGTTGTTTAAAGGTGATTCTGAGTTCCATTTGTTGTTATAAGTGTGCTTGAATCATTTGGTTCAAGGACGTTTATGTTTGGTAAGGTTTTTCAAGTTTGAAAAAGCTTGAAAAGAGGTTTCTAAATTTGCTTATTTTTGTGTACTAATCCTTAACCAAAAGCTATAAGATCTTGCAAGCTTGTTGACACCAAGCTTGTGAAGGAATTAGGGCCTTTGGTTGGGCTGTTTGTTCATTGTGTTGAAGAAATCAAGCCCTTGAGTTTCTGCTTTGAAACATCAACCAAGGCATTCATCCATCTTTCTTATTGAAGTACCTTGGTCTTGTTCTAGTTTTTGAACAAGGTCCAAGGAGCATTGTTGGTCCTCCTAGGATGTTGTAGAGGACAGGTATAACCTCTTGTTAAGATTCCTCTAAAAAATCATATGAACTTGTCTGTTTTGCATTTTGGTATGTGATTTGGTGATTCTGTGTTTGTGCTTTGTGTTTTATGGTTGCAATCTGTTAGTTGTCACCTAGTGTAGCTATTTGAATGATAAAATCAGTAGGTTGTGTTTAAAAATCACAAGTTGCTTTGAAAAGTGGTGGATTAAGGACTGTTTGGGTTTACTGGTTCATAAGGCCTTGTGGCCTTGTGCCCTTGGTTCTTAGGTTTTGGGAAGTCTAAACAAGTCATTTTGAACAAGTTTTAGTCATTGGTTAAGTTTCTGAAAGTTTGGAAAAAGGATTGGAAGTTTTGCTAAAATCTGATAAAAGTGCTTTTGAGATTGGTCAAACACATCAAATCCAATAACTTCTTTGTTAGTTGGATCTAAGGTCTGAAGTCAGGTTTGGGAATAGTTTGGGTAATAAGCTATCTATTGGTTATCTGGTTGTTGAATTTGGTGGCTTATTGTGTTTGTTATAGCTTATCAAAGTTGGCTGAAGTGGTCATTTGCATCAGCAAAGTGACCACCTCATTTGGTGTTTGCATTGGTATTTCTAGTTTTAGGATTGTTGTTTTGCTGCTTGGAACCTATTTGTGTGCTGCTTGTTAGGTTATTTGGCTACTTGGATTGATTTGTTGATAACTTATAAGCTTACTGGCTTATTGGCTTATTTGTGCCAAAATTTGTCAAGTCTACTCAACTGGTAGGACTTGATTCACAAGGTTTGCACTCAAACCTTGACCAGCAGGGTGAAAAACAAGTCTAAACACTTCATTAAGTCTGTCAACGTCCAATTTGTGCTTGTCAGCGTTTGAATTTCACTTATCAGCGTTTGACTTTTGGTCAAACTTGGTCATATAGCTTATTGATTCTGTTTTGCTTATGATCGCACGAGGGGTTCCAAACCGAGAAATCAAGCTTTTCAAAAACTTGACCACCACACGAGCATCGTTCATGGGCAAAGCCTTAGCTTCCACCCACTTGGATAGGTAGTCAACGGCGACAAGGATGTACTTATTACCACGAGATGATGGGAATGGCCCCATAAAATCAATTCCCCAAACGTCAAAGATCTCACACACTTGGATGATATTTTGTGGCATTTCATCGTTTTGTGAGGCTTTTCCTTGTCGTTGGCATGAGTCACATGACTTCACAAGTGCATGTGCATCTCGGTAAATAGTAGGCCAAAATAAACCGGCATCAAAGACCTTCTTTGTCGTGAGATTAACACCATGGTGACCACCCGTTGGCAACTCGTGACAAGCTCTAAGGATATTAGAAGCTTCAGTTCCAAAAACACAACGTCGAATAATTTGATCCGCACAAGTCTGAAAGAGGTAAGGGTCGTTCCAAAAGTAGAACTTGATCTCACGAAAGAATTTTCATTTTTGTTGAGTCGTCATTCCCTTAATGATGAAGTTGCCCGCATGGTAATTTGCGATGTCCGCAAACCATAGGGTAGATGAATCAAGCTTAGAATTCACTACACCAATTGTCTCGAGAGGAAATGTTTCGGTGATTTCTTTTGGCTCGTAAACACTTTGGTGAGGATCTTCCAAACGAGAAAGATGAACGGCCGCTAGATTCTCGGCTCCTTTTTTGTCAAGGATTTCGACATCAAATTATTGTAGGAGTAGAATCCAACGAAGTAATCTCGGCTTTGCATCTTGTTTAGCCATGAGATACTTGATAGCCGAGTGATCCGTATACACTATGCATTGGGTCAAGACGAGATAAGATCGGAATTTCTCAAATGCATATACCACGGCAAGAAATTCCTTTTCCGTTGTAGTGTATTTAAGTTGAGCCTCGGTCATCGTCTTGCTAGCATAGTGAATAGGCAAGAAATGCTTTTCATGACGTTGCCCCAAAACGGCCCCAATAGCGTAATCACTAGCATCACACATGAGTTCAAAGGGGAGGTTCCAATTGGGTGCAACAAGAATAGGAGCTTCGGTAAGTTTCCTCTTAAGGATTTCAAAGGCTCGTACACAATCTTCGTTAAAGACAAAAGGAGCATCTTTTTCGAGGAGATGTGTAATGGGTCGATATATCTTTGAAAAATCCCTGATGAATCGACGATAAAAGCCCGCGTGGCCTAGGAAACTCTTAACTCCCTTGAATGTTTTGGGATGAGGTAATTTGGCGATGACGTCTACCTTAGCTTTGTCTACCTCAATCCCCGCTTTTGAGACCTTGTGCCCTAAGACGATTCCTTCCTTAACCATAAAATGACATTTTTCCCAATTGAGCACAAGGTTGGTTTCCTCAAAACGTTTTAACATTATCTCAAGATTCGACAAACACGAACTGAACGAACAACCAAACACGGAAAAATCATCCATAAAGACTTCCATCGTGTACTCGATCATATCAGGAAAAATAGCCATCATGCACCTTTGAAAGTTTCCAGATGCATTGCAAAGTCCGAATGGCATTCTACTATAAGCAAACGTTCCATATGGACACGTAAACGTAGTTTTTTTCTTGCTCACGAGGATCGATGGGGATTTGGAAGTAACCGAAAAAACCATCTAAAAAGCAATAGAAATCGTTTCCCGCAAGACGCTCCAACATTTGGCCCATGAAGGGCAAGGTAAAATGGTCTTTACGAGTGGTGTCATTCAACTTACGATAGTCGATACACACCCTCCAAGCGGTCACGGGTCCTGTTGGAATTAACTCGTTTGCATCGTTTGGCACAACAGCCATTCCTCCCTTCTTAGGGACACAATGAAAAGGACTCACCCAAGGGCTATCAGAAATAGGGTAAATCATTCCCGTGTCAAGGAGTTTTAAGACCTCCTTTTTGATGACGTCATGAATTTTGAGGTTCATCCTCCTTTGACATTGGATTGCGGGTTTGTAGTCCTCCTCTATTAAGATTTTGTGGGTACAAAATTTTGGATCGATCCCCTTAATGTCGGATAATTTCCATGCAATTGCCCCTTTGTGATCCTTTAGAACATCAATAAGTGCGGTTTTTTCATTATTCGAAAGATCCTTCGCAATAATAACCGGTAACTTATCATCTCCTTTCAAATATATGTATTCAAGATGAGGAGGTAAATCTTTCAACTCGAGGATTGATGGTTCCTCAACTGAAGATTTGGGCTCGATACTCATAACCTCCTCGGGTGGAGGAAATGGGAAATCGTTAAGAAAATCCTTTATAATCGAGAAGTCCTCATCATTGTCGAGGTCTTCGTCACAAGTACGTGGAACATCAAATTCTTCCAACGTAAAACCACCACCTTCAAATGGAGTGAAGGATGGTGTCGAATTATTAAGAACGGGATCGAGCATAGTGGGATTGCCACTATTTTCATCGTCACCAAAACCTAAACTTCTTGTGAAAATTCCTCTCAAACAACATCGATCATATCAACGAGGTTTATGGTCGCGACGGAATAAACATGAGAAATTGGAGAGTTTTGTGTTGCGTCTATAACAAGTTCCTCGCGTTGAAACGTAAGGTAATCTTTCTAGCATGCACATCAACCAACGCTATTGACGTATCCAAAAACGAACGACCAAAAATAAGAGGAACTTGAGGATCCGTGGGAATATCGACAACGATAAAGTCTATAGGATAATTGAACTTTCCCACTTTCACAAAAACGTCTTCAGCCAATCCACATGCGGGAATAGTGGAATGATCAGCCAATTCGATAGACATTAGTGAAGGAGTAAGATTAGGAAGATTGAGCGACTTGAAGATTGCAAATGGCATCAAGTTAATACTAGCACCAAGATCGGCCAAGGCGTAACATTCTTCCATATTGTGGATTGCACATGGAATCAAGAATTTACCGGGATCACCGACTTTTTGAGGTATGCGGTTAAGATAAACCGATGAACAACTAGAAAATTGTTGCAATTTCTCCTTGTTGTTTAACATACTGTTAAAGTTAGCGGCAAATCGAGGCATCATGACCAAAGCGTCGGCAAAACTCACATTGAAATGCACGTCACGAAACATTTTCATAAAAAGCTCAAATTGGTAATTGTCGCGCTCTTGACGTTTCTCCTTACGAAGTCTTGATGGGTAGGGAAAAGGCGGTGTGGGTTGAGGCATAGGCATAGCCTTTGGAATCTCGGGTTCCAATGATGGTAATGGGACAACCGTAGGTGTGGCATGAGCGGAACTTCGTAGGATTGGGACATGCTTCTTTTCGACCACCACCTCGGATTCTTCCTCAATTTCCTCCACCGTTGGAGTAATTAGTTGAGGAGTCGCTTCCTTAAGTGTCTTACCACTTCGTGTGGTAATCATTTTCATATCTCCTTTAGGGTTTGATAGTTGTATTTTACAACCTTGTTTAGGAAAACAAAGCGTAATTAGGGTAAGTACACAAGTGTCGGTTTAGGAAAACCACAAGTTATGACCCAAAGTGGGGATCGTTCTCAAGGAGGCAAGTGCGTTGTGTTAAGAGATGATTAATGATGTGATTATGATTATGAGAAAAGAAAATAGAAATGAGATAAGAAGAGAACGACGGTTACAATGACGAATTAAACTAAGACGAAATGTCGTACACGTAAAACCGTAAAAAGTAGCAAAATTAAAAATTTACCCTACAAATTACTAGAAAATGGAAATAAATCCTAATTAATGTAATTAGAGTTTACAAAAAATCAAAAATCACTCAAACCTTTTATTTAATTAAATAATAATTTTTTAATGCTAATTAAAGCCCAAAAAATCAATTTAATTAACAAAAAGCCCAAAATGAGATTTTTTCAATTGTAAACCTCTAAAATGACTTAACTTAATTTAAAACTATTTTTGAAAATTTTAAAACTAATTAAAACTATTTAAAAACAATTAAAAACTATTTAAACTTAAAATAATTATAAAAATTAATCTAAGGTCAATAAAAATATTCTAAAAATAGTAAAATTACTAACTTAATGTATTTAACCTAAGAAAAATATAAAAACTTGAAAAATCTAAATTTTAATTTTTAATAATAAAATAATATTAAAAATCCAAAATTTATATAAAATTCTAAAAACTTTTAAACTAGTTTATTTTAACCTAATTAAACAGAAATGAACTTGAAATACCAAAAAATGCCCCTATTGGGCCTTCAAATGGGCCAAATACCCAAACAGATCCTTAATGGGCTTAATATTGGGCCCAATAAGAAAAATTCCTTAGAAATGGCCCAAAAGCTCCAATCAAGCTTAAAATTTGATTTTAAACACAATTTTCCAAAGGCCCAAAAGCTGAAAATGAGCTTAAGCTAGCTTATTTCAAAACAGCTTATTCTTAATGGGCTTTTTGGCCCATTAAGCTATAAGCTAAGATTTTACCCACGTCCTTCTCTTGACCTAATTAAGCTATTTGCAAAAAGAAACTTGAAATAAGCTCAAGGAATAAGCCTGAAATAAGCCAAAGCCCTCTTTACAAAATGACAAAATAGTCATTTTTTAGTTCTAGACTATTTCAATAGCTGATTCAAGTTGCAATAAGTCACAAATGGATTAACTAAGCTTAATCAACAAAATGATTTCCAATAAGCACAATAAATAAGCTAAAATAAGCAATACGCTGAATTTGAAAAAGACAAGATAGTCATTTTCTAGTAAAAACTTAAAACCAAAAGCTATAAACTTCTAGATTCACTTATAAGCTTAAAATATTAAGACCTATTACAAAAAATAAGTTGTTGCACATTGGAATAAGCTAAAATAAATTATTAATAAGCTGAACACAAAATATAACTAGCAGTGGCTAGAAGCAGGGGAAAGGAGTTCCCACTGCCTTGACTTTTTGACTTGGATTTTTAGAGAGTTTCACTTGGTATTTTTGGACAATCAAGGCACCCTTGTGATCAGTGAATTACAAGGAGTAAATAGCAAGCAATTAATCACAAAATCACCCAGCCAATAAGGGTAGTTAATTCAATCTTTGCCCAGATGTGTTCCAGACAAGTAATAAGCAGAACTGGTAGTTATAAGCTACTTTTAAGCTAGTAATAGCTAACCAAAAGCCACCAAATGCATACACAAGCTCAAAACAACTTAAAGTAACACAACTTAACACATTTCATGCAACAAATCCAACAAATGAACAAGATCTAAGCAAAAGCAGTTACTTATGAACCATGAAGAAAACAAGAACAAAGTTTGCTGATCTACTTGACACAAAATCCAAATTCAAGGCCTCAGATCTATCACATATGTTGCATTAACAATGATTAAACACTTGTTAGCCCTAGGTTAACATAAGAACTAGGTGTGCACAATATTTCAGAGTAAAACAACAAATATACAAGATTTTATAGCCAAATGTTTGATTTAGTGTTTCAAGGAACAAAACTTGCATATATCAGAACACAATAGCCTCAATATCAGATACACACTCAAACAACACCACAATACTAACTCAAAATCACACAAACTTGAACAACACTCAATCCCAAACACCCTTTTAACTTTTTAAACTCAATTTTAACAAAGTAAAAGTCTTCTCAAGATTGATTTAAGCCCAGTTTAACATCATAACATACCACAAGTGAATCAAGAACCAACTTGCAGGCATAAAAACACACTTATACCAACAAACTCACAAAATCACATAAATATCAAATATTAATCAGGAAGATGAAAATTGAGAATACAAACCTCCAAGATGTACCTCCACACCTTGGAATCAAAGAGACGAGGTGCTAGCAAGAACAAGCACCAGCTTCCCCCTGCTAAGAACAACAAATAGGCCTAGCCAAAGGCTTGAGCCTAGATTAGCACAAATCAGATAAATAAGGTGACAAAAGGGTCAAGTCTATGAAAGACTTAGGTTCCCACAATCCTTGTACCTTTCCTTAAGGCCTCACCACCCCTTAATCACCCAAGATTAGGAGGCTATGATCACCCTTAAGTTCAATCTACAAGCTGTTGAACCAAAAGTACTTAGCAAACCACTTGACTGATTTTTGTTATAAAAACATGTACCAACTTCCAATATTGTTCAAGCTAGTTTATTTGTGACTTATGTCACTTAAAGAAACACCTCAATGAACAATCCTCACCAAAGCACATGCCAAATTCTTGAACTCAGCAAGAGACGAGGGACTCAAAGGCTTATAGGCTATCTTGGACATGTTCAAGGTTTTGTTTAAGTACAAAAACGTGACAATACAACTACTTAACACAATAATAATCAATGGAACTCAGTTTCAATCACAACACAATACCACAATCTATTAAATTTCAGAAAATGGCTTTACAAGGCTTGACAAAGTAAAACTAAGAACAAGAACTAATGTGGTGAACTAATGGCTTTATATAGAGCCTTACAAGTCTAAAATGCTGAAATTAAACTAGAAACCCTAGTGCTTGAAGTCCCAAAAATGCCCTTGAGATTTTTGAACTTTGTTGACTGAATTGGTGTATCATGTGAACAATCCTTGTTGTTTTGTGATCTTAAACGTTTATTTTGAGCTTAGGATGAAATCAAAGCTATGGGGCGTTGATCTACTGGCATATCTTTTTCTTGTTGCTAAGACGTGGGTCAAGGGAGGGTTGGAGGGATCACATGAGTGTAGTGAGAGGGAATATTAAGGTGGGGTTTGGTTAAGGTAATGGTAAATTAATGATCTGGAAACATACAACAAAAACCCCTTTGATTTGTAGTTAATTGAAATTAGGGTTTATGTGTGAATAGTTAGCAATTTAATCCAGATTTGTGTGGGATTAAGGTTTAAAAAGTGTTTTAGGCGCCAAGGTTTTATTAAATATAAAACCGGTTAGTGGATGATGAGGTGTAAAAAGGGTGGGCTGTGATTGGTTGAATGGGTGAGTGGGGTGAGGTGGCATCATGTGGTTGGTTAAGGTAAGTTTTCATGTCTCACAGGTTTAACCCCTCACTTTGCAGCTTTGTTTCATTTGATGTTTTTGCAGCTCAAATTCGGATTCCTTTGATAATGAAGTTTTAAACTTCATATTTTAGCCACAAATATTTTCAAACGTGTATACAAGGACTTGTTTTGCCAATTCATGATATTTGAAGGACTGATTTTGGCATTTTCTTCATTCTTCAAGGTCTTGACTTTTTTGTTGACTTCTTGGAGGACTAATATTGACAAGTCTTCATTTTTTGAGGGACCAATCTTGCCAATTCTTCAAAGTGGAGGGTCCTTTTTGTAAATTTGACAAACTTTAAGGACCAATCTTGTAATTATGAATTTACAAGGGTTTAAAGTGTCACTTTTTCAAATTAGGAGGACCCTTCTTGTATATTCTTCAAATCTTCAAGGTTATTTCTTGGAAAATCATCACTTGGGTCCGGTTCATTGTGCGGCTTTTTTTCCCGTGTTCGTTTTTGCATGTTCTTTGTGATCTTTTGTTATTTTCTCAATATCCGTACCTAAAATACACAAGTAACAAACACAAGCATATATTTGGGTATTTTGATGATATTTACTGCATTTAAAGCCCAATTTGGACGATGAGACTATGTATAAAAGCAGTCTCATCACTCCCCCATACTAAACCATTGCCGTTCCCTCACACAATGCTAGAATAAAGTATCGTAGCACCTCCAAAATTCATTTTTATTCACATTTATTGAATGATAAACTAGCTATACTACTACTATTACTACTACTTGCGTTTTAGACATAATGTATGATATTCATCACAAAATGGGACGTTTAGGTTCATAGAACAAGAACACGTGAATGCTTCGTTGGAAATAATTTCATCGTCCTCGATTTTCATCCCAATTCCATGCCAAGCGTGCAACGATATCATTGTCATTATAAGTTAGTAATGCTAAAACTACTCATATGCCCTAATCACGTACTTATCCTCCCATTTTCCTAAGTTGTATCTCTTATATTTTATTTTGTCTTGAATGTTTCACGAGGATACATTGTTTGACTTATGCGATGATAGAGATTTAGGTCTAAAAATAGAGTCCTAACGATGTAACCAAGACCATCGAATTAATAACCCCTCCTAATAGACAACGATGTCAAAAGATTAAGTCAACAAGAAGGATCGATAAACACGGTTTTATAACGGTTTTGAACATGAGACTTATTACCAAGACTTTTATACGCCCCCTAACGGAAGGGCCTTATTATCATAGGTTTACCTCCATCTTTTATTCAACTTCTCCATGAAGCTTTTATTATGACTTCGGTCTTGCCTTGCCTTTTATTATCCACCTCATCGGTGATTTTATTAGCCAAAGACGTATATCCTCACGCTAAGGCGAATTTTGGATCTTTAAAGCTTCAAAGATTAAGGCTTGATTTACTTTCAATTTTGCATAGATTTTTCGGCCTTGTGAGCTTCAAATTGTTTGCTTGAGAATGCAGGTACCAAAGTTAACATTCAACAAGCACACAGCGTTCCAATCGTTGTATACCATTCAATTAAGGACACTCTTAGAGTTTGGTTGCTGAAGAAGCTGATATCTAAGAAACAAGTGTCTCAGGGGATTTGCAGTTAAGCTCGTGTAAGGACTTATAGTCACATTACAGACTATAACTCGATCTTCAAAGAAAGGAAAGTTTATCGCCAATGATAAACTTATCCTAACAACGAGAAATTAAGTTTTCTCGGGCATGAGCTTATATTAAAAACATTCGAAGTTTTTAAGCTCATGCACAACGACTCCTCGTTAAATGATAGACGATGACCCGGACTTCAGAGACAGGGAAGTTTATCTATGCAGCGATAACTTACCCTCAAAACGAGAAATTAATTTTTCTCGGACACGAACTTATCCTAAAACCATTCAAAGGTTTTAAGCTCGTGTGTAAGGCTCTTCAATAAATATCAAATGATGACCCGATCTTCAAATAAAGGAAAGTTTATCTCTGATGATAAACTTATCCTCAAAAAAAAGAAATTAAATTTTCTCGGACACGAGTTTACTTAAAAACTATTCAACGGTTTTAAGCTTGTGTAAAATGGTTCATTGTTAAATGTCAGACATTGACCCGTTCTTCAAATAAAGGAAAGGTTATCGCCGATGATAACTAATCCTTACAATGAGAGATTAATTTTTCTCGGGCATGAGCTAATATTGAAAACATTCGAAGTTTTTAAGCTCATGCACAATGACTTACAGTTAAATATCAGACTGTAACTCAGAATTCAATTTTAGGAGAGCTTATCTTTAAAGATAGTTTATCCTCGTAACGAGAAATTCATTTTTCTCGATCATGAGCTTGTCTTAAAACATTCCAAGTTTTTAAGCTCATAAAGTAAAGTATATCTTTTAAATAAGAGAACTTTTCTTCTTAACGAGAAATTCATCTTTCTAGGTCATGAGCTTTACGTTAAAACATTCAACGTTTTTCAAGCTCATGAAAACGACTTCTAAGTAAATGTCAACTTAGGACTCGTTCTTTAGTTAAAAGGAAAATTTATCGCCGATGATAGAGTTATCCTTAACAACGGGAAGTTTACAACTTCTCGGACTTGAACATCTTAAGCTTAAGTAATTGGTTTTCAAAACATTGAACACAATTTTTCGAGTATTTCTCAAAAAGGTTTTCTAAATCTCTCAAAATTGTGTGTTCACAAAATGTTTTGATAAAAAGAGCATGTCTTCTGGAATCGATAATATTTACGATACTAGAAATGTCATTCAATAATGACACGGGGTTGTAAATAAAGTTCGAGCAGAAGTTCTAATGTTTTAAAACTTGCTCAAAATGGTTTGCTATTATTTCAGATAGTAACCCGCTTTTCATACTCAAGTCAAGCATTTCACCGGAAAGCTTTGACTCAACAACAAGAATTAATTTTTTCGGGCATGGTTTATTTTATTACCATGTAAGGGATTGTGTTTACGTAATAACACGATCTAACACGAATATATGTACGTGTCAGTGCATTTATTTGTTAAAATAAGATAAATCTTGTTTTTATGAAGTTATTATCTCCACCAACCGTAGCAATTTACAGTTGATATCTACATACTCGACGATGCGACTACTTAAACGGCGACTACAGCTCTTTCAATAGAAAACGGGTCAACAATTGAGGGGGAGCAATTGTCCAAGCATTCAGAATCTTTGACGCCGAAAGTGCCAAGTTCACATATTGGTGTCAAGACAACGATATCAATCGTACACATGGAGTCAAGAGATAACTTCAGACGTGATGAGGCGACCAACATTCGTGAACAAGAACCATGTGCTTCATTCATATGATGTTCTCCATCATTCAGGTCCAACCTCATAAATTGCTAATCTTGTGAATACATTATCATATATGATCTTTGCACGTGATAAATACCTTACACTTGTGTTTAAAAGTTATTTAATTTACGTTTCAAGTATACCCTCATTAATTTGAGGGGGAGCTTGTGTAATTCATGTAGATAATTGGATTTGCATTTTTCTTCCCAAATTTTCTTAAAATGCTATTAAATCAATTGATATTAAAAACATCGATTGGGTTAATATTTTTAATATGGGGAGAAAATGTGGTTTAATATGGGAGATGATTAATCACAAATGGTTTGACTTAACGTGCTAGCTCATCCCGACATGTGCGAAATGTTTTTGGATATCGTTGCATATGTTAAGGGGGAGCAAATAGGATTTGCACCTCAAAATGGATTTCATGGTGACATACACTTACCCAAAACATCTTTATTCACGACGGTGAAGAATGTGGTGACATAAGAATGGTAGGATAGGTTAAATTCCAATGATTTCTCTAGAACCGGAGGAATCTTCCCAAGGACATTCCATAGCTAGAAATAGTAGTCCTTAGGAAAGATGGAGAAATATTGTGAACGTAGCTGAATGCCGACCAAGTACTTAAGTTAGCACTGGAACAATCACAACAAGGTGCTAGTGATGATGGAATGGTAAGCATTGAAGGGGTTGAAGAATGAAAAAGAATTTTAAAGATAAAGGGTGTAAAGAAAGAAGCCCGCCTTACAACTTTAGGCAGAAACCGGGTCAATACATATGCTATTGAGATCATTTTTAATGATGCTTGATATTGAAGATAATACATCATGGACCCAGTGATGCAATGCACAACCCATCCCAGCTAACTCAGATATCTCTCAAAAGGTATTTGTTTTAATCACACGGAGACAACGCATTATGTATTGATTTATTCACTCCGAATAAATTGTTACTGAAAAGGTGGCACTCCTCTCCAGCCTCCGATCACTAAAATCCAAAATGCATGATCGAGTCTAGAGCCATTTGAGATCATCAAATATCTCATTAGGACACACTTTCATAATTCCTTACTTCTTCAAACACTGTGAAAAGTAAGAAAGATCTTAAGAGTCCTACGCAAAATCTTCATGATCTTGCTTGAACATCCGAGTAATACGAAAGTATTTACAATGAAGATGGAAATCCTTCTTGAGCGAATATCAAAAAGCTCATGGTAGGTGACTTGTGTGATTCGTTATGAATCAAACTTGTGATAACTGGAAAGCAACAGTGGTTTAATTCTTAGCTGAACTTAAACACGTTCCAGGCCTCTACGCAATATCTAAGTGATCTTGCCAGAACACTCAGAGTGATACCTTAGTGTTCACAGTGATGAGTGGAAATCCTTCTAGTGTTAACCTCAAACAGCACTTAGTAGGTGACATGCAAGATTCTATACGAATCAAGCTCGTGAGAACTGGAAAGCAACGATGGTGCGGTTCTTAATTGAATTTCACTTGTTCCAGGAACATGAATTGACGGCTTCAAATCATGCGGATATTATTATCCAAATGATTCACTCTTTATGTTCGCAGTCAGCCTTGGACGGTCGAATAAAGAGAACGGGTATACCCGCGAAATCTTGTCAAAGAGGTTCTTAATTGAAACTACCTGCCACAAGTATGATATGTAATATCGTCCAACGGTCTTCACCGACCGGAGGTAAAATGCTACCGAATTAGAATGAAATGTTCAAGTCTATTTCATCCGTGTATATGTTTTGTTGTTAACTTTCTTATGCAGCGTAACAAGAAGGTGGCATTGCGGTGTACTATTCAGAAGAAGTCGTCACCACATGCTTATACTACATACACTTAACACTTCAACAAATTCAAGAAAGTCTGAAAGTCAAGTCTTCCGCTGTATCAAACTCTGAAGCTTTCAAGAATTTATAAAGGTATAAGTATGTGGAACATGAAGTCACGAGGAGGAAAATATCACAAGTGATGAATGCACAAGGTCAAAGCAAGGACACATGCTCAAGACCAAAGTCAAAGATCTCATCAACATATTCACAAGAACAAGATTGAAGGCTCAAGCATAGTATGCTAGGTTTAAGATTTTGTAAAATGGTGTGACCTCCCTTTGGGGGAGATTGTTGGAAATACGTTTTTCCAAGGAAAGTCTCGGTCACATCATTATTAGCGTAGATCACGAGCTATAGACTATTTAGGACATTGTAACTTGGAGTGACCTCCCTTTGGGGGAGATTGTTGGAAATACGTTTTTACGTATTTAGAAAGGATCGGTCACTCCAATGATATTGGGCTAGTGATCCAATATAGCCCATATAGCCCACATGTAGGGTGTATAAACCCCCTCCTAGCATGTTAGGAGGGGTTGACCACTTTTCATTTCATGAATTCCATCTTTTTTTCTTATTCCTCTCCTTTCTCTCTCTTCTTTCTCTCTCTAAGTTCTTCCCTTACATCCATTCAATAGATTAATCCATACATGCCTAATCCTTAGAAAAACACGATCCTACAAAAACTATTTAAAAATAATTAAAAACTATTTAAACATAAAATAATTATAAAAATTAATCTAAGGTCAATAAAAATAATCTAAAAATAGTAAATTTCCTAACTTTATGTATTTAACCTAAAAAAATATAAAAACATGAAAAATCTAAATTTTAATTTTTAATAATAAAATAATAATAAAATAATATTAAAAATCCAAAATTTATAAAAAATTCTAAAAACTTACAAACTAGTTTATTTTAACCTAATTAAACAGAAAATGAACTTGAAATACCAAAAATGCCCCTATTGGGCCTTCAAATGGGCCAAATACCCAAACAGATCCTTAATGGGCTTAATATTGGGCCCAATAAGAAAAACTCCTCAGAAATGACCCAAAAGCTCCAGTGAAGCTTAAAATTTGATTTTAAACACAAATTTCCAAAGACCCAAAAGCTGAAAATGAGCTTAAGCTAGCTTATTTCAAAACAACTTATTCTTAATGGGCTTTTTGGCCCATTAAGCTATAAGCTGATGCCATAAGCTAAGATTTTACCCACGTCCTTCTCTTGACCTAATTAAGCTATTTTCAAAAAGAAACTTGAAATAAGCTCAAGGAATATGCCTGAAATAAGCCAAAGCCCTCTTCACAAAACGACAAAAGAGTCGTTTTTGAGTTCTAGACTACTTCAAGAGCTGATTCAAGTTGCAATAAGTCACAAATGGCTTAACTAAACTTAATCAACAAAAATATTTCCAATAAGCACACTAAATAAGCTGAAATAAGCAATAAGCTAAATCTGAAAAAGACAAAATAGTCGTTTTCTAGTAAAAACTTAAAACCAAAAGCTATAAACTACAAGATTCACTTATAAGCTCAAAATATTAAGACCTGTTACAAAATATAAATTGTTGCACATTGGAATAAGCTAAAATGACTTATTAATAAGCTGAACACAAAATATAACTAGTAGTGGCTGAAGCAGGGGAAAGGAGTTCCCACTGCCTTGACATTTTGACTTGAATTTTTAGAGAGTTTCACTTGGTATTTTTGGACAATCAAGGCACCCTTGTGATCAGTGAATCACAAGAAGTCAATAGCAAGCAATTAATCACAAAATCACCCAGCCAATAAGTGCAGTTAATTCAGTCTTTGCCCAGATGTGTTCCAAACGAGTAATAAGCAGATCTGGTAGTTATAAGCTACTTTTAAGCTAGTAAAAGCTAACCACAAGCCACCAAATGCATACACAAGCTCAAAACAACTTAAAGTAAAACAGCTTAACACATTTCATGCAACAAATCCAACAAATGAACAAGATCTAAGCAAAAGCAGTTACTGATGTACCATGAAGAACACAAGAACAAAGTTTGCTGATCTAGTTGACACAAAATCCAAATTCAAGGCCTCAAATCTATCACATATGTTGCATTAACAATGATTAAACACTTGTTAGCCCTAGGTTAACATAAGAACTAGGTGTGCACAAGATTTCAGAGCAAAACAACAAATATACAAGATTTTATAGCCAAATGTTTGATTTAGTGTTTCAAGGCACAAAACATGCATATATCAGAACACAATAGCCTCAATATCAGATACACACTCAAACAACACCACAATACTAACTCAAAATCACACAAACTTGAACAACAGTCAATCCCAAACACCCTTTTAACTTTTTAAACTCAATTAACAAAGTAAAAGTCTTCTCAAGATTGATATAAGCCTAGTTTAACATCATAACATACCACATGTGAATCAAGAACCAATTTGCAGGCATAAAAACACACTTATACCAACAAAATCATAAAATCACATAAATATCAAATATTAATCAGAAAGATGAAAATTGAGAATACAAACCTTCAAGATGTACATCCACACCTTGGAATCAAAGAGCTGAGGTGCTAGCAAGAACAAGCACCAGCTTCCCCTTGCTAAGAACAACAAACAGGCCTAGCCAAAGGCTTGAGCCTAGATTAGCACAAATCAGATAAATAAGGTGACAAAAGGGTCAAGTCTATGCAAGACTTAGGTTCCCACAAGCCTTGTACCTTTCCTTAAGGCCTCACCACCCTTTAATCACCCAAGATTAGGAGGCTATGATCACCCTTAAGTTCAATCTACAAGCTGTTGAACCAAAAGTACTTAGCAAACCACTTGACTGATTTTTCTTATAAAAACGTGTACCAACTTCCAATATTGTTCAAGCTAGTTGATTTGTGACTTATGTCACTTAAAGAAACACCTTAATGAACAATCCTCACCAAAGCACATGCCAAATTCTTGAACTCAGCAAGAAACAAGGGACTCAAACGCTTATAGGCTATCTTGGACTTGTTCAAGGTTTTGTTTAAGTACAAAAACGTGACAATACAACTACTTAACACAATAATAATCAATGGAACTCAGTTTCAATCACAACACAATACCACAATTTATTAAATTTCAGAAAATAGCTTTACAAGGCTTGACAAAGTAAAATTGAGAACAAGAAATAATGTGGTGAACTAATGGCTTTATATAGAGCCTTACAAGTCTAAAATGTTGAAAGTAAACTAGAAACCCTAGTGCTTGAAGTCCCAAAAATGCCCTTGGGATTTTTGAACTTTGTTGACTGAATTTGTGTATCATGTGAACAATCCTTGTTGTTTTGTGATCTTGAACGTTTATTTTGAGCTTAGGATGAAAGCAAAGCTATGGGGCGTTGATCTACTGGCATATATTTGTCTTGTTGCTAAGACGTGGGTCAGGGGAGGGTTGGAGGGATTACATGAGTGTTGTGAGAGGGAATATTAAGGTGGGGTTTGGTTATGGTAATGGTAAATTAATGATTTGGAAACATACAACAAAAACCCCTTTGATTTGTAGTTAATTGAAATTTGGGTTTATGTGTGAATAGTTAGCAGTTTAATCTAGTTTTGGGTGGGATTAAGGTTTAAAAAGTGTTTTAGGCGCCCAGGTTTTATTAAATATAAAACCGGTTAGTGGATGATGAGGTGTAAAAAGGGTGGGCTGTGATTGGTTGAATGGGTGAGTGGGGTGAGGTGGCAGCATGTGGTTGGTTAAGGTAAGTTTTCATGTCTCACAGATTTAACCCCTCACTTTGCAGCTTTGTTTCATTTGAAGTATTTGTAGCTCAAATTCGGATTCCTTTGATAATGAAGTTTTAAACTTCATATTTTGGCCACAAATATTTTCCAAAGTGTATACAAGGACTTGTTTTGCCAATTCATGATATTTGAAGGACTGATTTTGGCATTTTTGTAACACCCCCAAATTAGGCCCAGCGAAAGCACACAAGTTTTGGGGCCTGTTACGTCATGATCATCCGAGTCTTGATCCGAGAACGACCTCTACATGCCAAAACCACATAGCAGACTCCAAATTATCCATATAGTCCAGTACCTGAAATACATGCTTAAATATGTCAACATAAAGTTGGTGAGTTCATAAGTTTGTTTTAAAACGTTTATGAAAAATTAGAGTTTTATCGACCACTGCACCTTGTAGTAAAATATAAGAGTTTAAAAATAACAGTTCCTGTTATACAGACTTTCTCTGTTAATTTCAAAGTTTATTAATAAAGACAGAGTTTATTTATAAAAGCAAAGAGTTTACTGATATAACAAAGTTCACTAAAATAAATAGAGTTTTTTGATAAATAAATAGAGTTTTCGATGATAATAGAATTGATTATGAACCACAAGATTTTCCAACCACTTAGTGACAATATAACAAATACAAAGTCACTAAATAAAATAAAGCATTTATTATTGTCTAAGCTCATGACACCGAAGCGTTAACAACACCGGTAGTATAATCACATAATGCAGCCCCTACGGATGCCTAACCCACGACATCCGTCCACACACTCAAATGAAACTGTGCCCACTTGTCCTCTGTTGGACTAAGCGGGACAGGGGCGTCAACCCCGATAGATCTATCCATAACATTCGCGCTTTCGACCGGTCATCCGGTCCGAAATTAACGGTTCATGATAATGGGCCAAAGTAATTGGGTCAAAGCGGGACTTAGACCAATACATAAACGAGTATATGCACTTGTGTTCATTTTTGCAACCATTGTGTCTACCCGAGAACTAATGAAAAGCATTTAAAGTTTTAGGCTATGGAACTCACAATAGAAATTATAGTATCAGCATTCACAAGTATAACAATAAAAGGAGTTGACTACTAAGTACGTAACAATTAAACCAATTTAAATATAGAAGTAAGCTTAACATTAGCTTATGACACTCAAGTAGTTTATAAACAGTTATAGACAACCAAACAAGTTTAATATCAGTTTGTGACAACCAAGCAAGTTTATAAGTAGTTTCTGACCAAAACATGTACCTCCCCCAAAGAGCAATTATAAAACATTTATAATTCATTTTAAAGCAAGAAAAGGTGGGGTATGAACTCACCTCGCCGATGTAGAGCAAACGCTAGTGATGCTAAAAATACGCTCCGCACAAACAAAAATCAATACGGCTCGGTCATGGTGTTGTGGTTTAACTAATCGGCTAAATCCAATAACTTAAAAATGTATTTTAGTTCTTAATAGGTATGCACATCAACGTGACTCATTGATAAAATATTTAAATTCCAAGTTATAATAGTTTGGTGGTTGGTTACATAATATAGATAAATTTGGCACACACGCCATGTGTGTAGTGTATTACCTACACATCACGTATAAGCAGACGCTTATATAATTCTTATGTTGAATTATATAATAGAGCCAACAATCTTACAAAATAAACCAAAGTTTATATTTATTTAATATATATAGTATAAAGATTGTGATAAAAATAATTAAACAATTTAGTTCGACACAATTTAAATATATCACCATTTAATTAATAATTGTCGCTTTCAGATAAAATTATTACTTCCATTAACTTATCAATACAATAAAATTCATCCATTTTATCGGTTTACAAATATAATAGTATATATTTATTTTATCGGTTTACAAAATATAATCATATATGATCTTTGCACGTGATAAATACCTTACACTTGTGTTTAAAAGGTATTTAATTTACGTTTCAAGTATACCCTCATTAATTTGAGGGGGAGCTTGTGTAATTCATGTAGATAATTGGATTTGCATTTTTCTTCCCAAATTTTCTTAAAATGCTATTAAATCAATTGATATTAAAAACATCGATTGGGTTAATATTTTTAATATGGGGGAGAAAATGTGATTTAATATGGGAGATGATTAATCACAAATGGTTTGACTTAACGTGCTAGCTCATCCCGACATGTGCGAAATGTTTTTGGATATCGTGGCATATGTTAAGGGGAGCAAAATGGATTTGCACCTCAAAATGGATTTCATGGTGACATACACTTACCCAAAACATCTTTATTCACGATGGTGAAGATTGTGGTGACATAAGGATGGTAGGATAGGTTAAAGTCCAATGATTTCTCTAGAACCGGAGGAATCTTCCCAAGGACATTCCATAGCTAGAAATAGTAGTCCTTAGGAAAGATGGAGAAAGATTGTGAACGTAGCTGAATGCCGACCAAGTACTTAAGTTAGCACTGGAACAATCACAACAAGGTGCTAGTGATGACGTATTGGTAAGCATTGAAGGGGTTGAAGAATGAAAAAGAATTGTAAAGATAAAGGGTGTAAAGAAAGAAGCCCTCCTTACAACTTTAGGCAGAAACGCGGTCAATACATATGCTATGGAGATCATTTTTAATGATGCTTGATATTGAAGATAATACATCATGGACCCAGTGATGCAATGCACAACCCATCCATGCTAACTCAGATATCTCTCAAAAGGAATTTGTTTTAATCACACGGAGACAACGCATTATCTATTGATTTATTCACTCCGAATAAATTGGTATTGAAAAGGTAGCACTCCACTCCAGCCTCTGATCACTAAAATCCAAAATGCACGATCGAGTCTAGAGCCATTTGAGATCATCAAATATCTCATTAGGACACACTTTCATAATTCATTGCTTCTTCAAACACTGTGAAAAGTAAGAAAGATCTTAAGAGTCCTACGCAAAATCTTCATGATCTTGCCTGAACATCCGAGTAATACGAAAGTATTTACAATGAAGATGGAAATCCTTCTTGAGAGAATATCAAAAAGCTCATGGTAGGTGACTTGTGTGATTCGTTATGAATCAAACTTGTGATAACTGGAAAGCAACAGTGGTTTAATTCTTAGCTGAACTTAAACACGTTCCAGGCCTCTACGCAATATCTAAGTGATCTTGCCAGAACACTCAGAGTGATACCTTAGTGTTCACAGTGATGAGTGGAAATCCTTCTAGTGTTAACCTCAAACAGCACTTGGTAGGTGACATGCAAGATTCTATACGAATCAAGCTCGTGAGAACTGGAAAGCAACGATGGTGCGGTTCTTAATTGAATTTCACTTGTTCCAGGAACATGAATTGACGACTTCAAATCATGCGGATATTATTATCCAAATGATTCACTCTTTATGTTCGCAGTCAGCCTTGGACGGTCGAATAAAGAGAACGGGTATACCCGCGAAATCTTGTCAAGGAGGTTCTTAATTGAAACTACCTGCCACAAGTTCGATATGTAATATCGTCCAACGGTCTTCACCGACAGGAGGTAAAATGCTACCGAATTAGAATGAAATGTTCAAGGCCATTTCATTCGTGTATATGTTTTGTTGTTAACTGTCTTATGCAGCGTAACAAGAAGGTGGCATTGCGGTGTACGATCCAGAAGAAGTCGTCACCACATGCTTATAATACATACACTTAACACTTCAACAAATTCAAGAAAGTCTGAAAGTCAAGTCTTCCGCTGTATCAAACTCTGAAGCTTTCAAGAATTTATAAAGGTATAAGTATGTGGAACATGAAGTCACGAGGAGGCAAATATCACAAGTGATGAATGCACAAGGTCAAAGCAAGGACACATGCTCAAGACCAAAGTCAAAGATCTCATCAACATATTCACAAGAACAAGATCGAAGACTCAAACATAGTATGCTAGGTTTAAGATTTTATAAAATGGTGTAACCTCCCTTTGGGGGAGATTGTTGGAAATACGTTTTTCCAAGGAAAGTCTCGGTCACATCATTATTAGCGTAGATCACGAGCTATAGACTATTTAGGACATTGTAACTTGGAGTGACCTCCCTTTGGGGGAGATTGTTGGAAATACCTTTTTACGTATTTAGAAAGGATCGGTCACTCTAATGATATTGGGCTAGTGATCCAATATAGCCCATATAGCCCACATGTAGGGTGGGCTATATAAACCCCCTCCTAGCATGTTAGGAGGGGTTGAACACTTTTCATTTCATGAATTCCATCTTTCTTTCTTATTCCTCTCATTTCTCTCTCTTATTTCTCTCCCTAAGTTCTTCCCTTACATCCATTCAATAGATTAATCCATACATGCCTAATCCTTAGAAAAACACGATCCTACAAAAACTATTTAAAAACAATTATAAACTATTTAAACATAAAATAATTATAAAAATTAATCTAAGGTCAATAAAAATATTCTAAAAATAGTAAATTTCCTAACTTCATGTATTTAACCTAAGAAAAATATAAAAACATGAAAAATCTAAATTTTAATTTTTAATAATAAAATAATAATAAAATAATATTAAAAATCCAAAATTTATAAAAAATTCTAAAAACTTACAAACTAGTTTATTTTAACCTAATTAAACAGAAAATGAACTTGAAATACCAAAAATGCCCCTTTTGGGCCTTCAAATGGGCCAAATACCCAAACAGATCCTTAATGGGCTTAATATTGGGCCCAATAAGAAAAACTCCTCATAAATGGCCCAAAAGCTCCAGTGAAGCTTAAAATTTGATTTTAAACACAATTTTCCAAAGACCCAAAAGCTTAAAATGAGCTTAAGCTAGCTTATTTCAAAACAGCTTATTCTTAATGGGCTTTTTGGCCCATTAAGCTATAAGCTGATGCCATAAGCTAAGATTTTACCCACGTCCTTCTCTTGACCTAATTAAGCTATTTTCAAAAAGAAACTTGAAATAAGCTCAAGGAATATGCCTGAAATAAGCCAAAGCCCTCTTCACAAAACGACAAAAGAGTCGTTTTTGAGTTCTAGACTATTTCAAGAGCTGATTCAAGTTGCAATAAGTCACAAATGGCTTAACTAAACTTAATCAACAAAAATATTTCCAATAAGCACACTAAATAAGCTGAAATAAGCAATAAGCTGAATCTAAAAAAGACAAAATAGTCGTTTTCTAGTAAAAACTTAAAACCAAAAGCTATAAACTACCAGATTCACTTATAAGCTCAAAATATTAAGACCTATTACAAAATATAAATTGTTGCACATTGGAATAAGCTAAAATGACTTACTAATAATCTGAACACAAAATATAACTAGTAGTGTCTAGAAGCAGGGGAAAGGAGTTCCCACTGCCTTGACTTTTTGACTTGGATTTTTAGAGAGTTTCACTTGGTATTTTTGGACAATCAATGCACCCTTGTGATCAGTGAATCACAAGGAGTCAATAGCAAGCAATTAATCACAAAATCACCCAGCCAATAAGTGCAGTTAATTCAGTCTTTGCCCAGATGTGTTCCAAACGAGTAATAAGCAGATCTGGTAGTTATAAGCTACTTTTAATCTAGTAAAAGCTAACCACAAGCCACCAAATGCATACACAAGCTCAAAACAACTTAAAGTAAAACAGCTTAACACATTTCATGCAACAAATCCAACAAATGAACAAGATCTAAGCAAAAGCAGTTACTGATGTACCATGAAGAACACAAGAACAAAGTTTGCTGATCTAGTTGACACAAAATCCAAATTCAAGGCCTCAAATCTATCACATATGTTGCATTAACAATGATTAAACACTTGTTAGCCCTAGGTTAACATAAGAACTAGGTGTGCACAAGATTTCAGAGCAAAACAACAAATATACAAGATTTTATAGCCAAATGTTTGATTTAGTGTTTCAAGGCACAAAACTTGCATATATCAGAACACAATAGCCTCAATATCAGATAAACACTCAAACAACACCACAATACTAACTCAAAATCACACAAACTTGAACAACAGTCAATCCCAAACACCCTTTTAACTTTTTAAACTCAATTTTAACAAAGTAAAAGTCTTCTCAAGATTGATTTAAGCCTAGTTTAACATCATAACATACCACAAGTGAATCAAGAACCAATTTGCAGGCATAAAAACACACTTATACCAACAAAATCAGAAAATCACATAAATATCAAATATTAATCAGAAAGATGAAAATTGAGAATACAAACCTCCAAGATGTACATCTACACCTTGGAATCAAAGAGCTGAGGTGCTAGCAAGAACAAGCACCAGCTTCCCCTTGCTAAGAACAACAAACAGGCCTAGCCAAAGGCTTGAGCCTAGATTAGCACAAATCAGATAAATAAGATGACAAAAGGGTCAAGTCTATGCAAGACTTAGGTTCCCACAAGTCTTGTACCTTTCCTTAAGGCCTCACCACCCTTTAATCACCTAAGATTAGGAGGCTATGATCACCCTTAAGTTCAATCTACAAGCTGTTGAACCAAAAGTACTTAGCAAACCACTTGACTGATTTTTGTTAAAAAACGTGTACCAACTTCCAATATTGTTCAAGCTAGTTGATTTGTGACTTATGTCACTTAAAGAAACACCTTAATGAACAATCCTCACCAAAGCACATGCCAAATTCTTGAACTCAGCAAGAAACAAGGGACTCAAACGCTTATAGGCTATCTTAGACTTGTTCAAGGTTTTGTTTAAGTACAAAAACGTGACAATACAACTACTTAACACAATAATAATCAATGGAACTCGGTTTCAATCACAACACAATACCACAATTTATTAAATTTTAGAAAATGGCTTTACAAGGCTTGACAAAGTAAAATTGAGAACAAGAACTAATGTGGTGAACTAATGGCTTTATATAGAGCCTTACAAGTCTAAAATGCTGAAAGTAAACTAGAAACCCTAGTGCTTGAAGTCCCAAAAATGCCCTTGGGATTTTTGAACTTTGTTGACTGAATTTGTGTATCATGTGAACAATCCTTGTTGTTTTGTGATCTTGAACGTTTATTTTTAGCTTAGGATGAAAACAAAGCTATGGGGCGTTGATCTACTGGCATATCTTTGTCTTGTTGCTAAGACGTGGGTCAGGGGAGGGTTGGAGGGATCACATGAGTGTAGTGAGAGGGAATGTTAAGGTGGGGTTTGGTTAAGGTAATGGTAAATTAATGATTTGGAAACATACAACAAAAACCCCTTTGTTTTTTAGTTAATTGAAATTAGGGTTTATGTGTGAATAGTTAGCAGTTTAATCTAGATTTGGGTGGGATTAAGGTTTAAAAAGTGTTTTAGGCGCCAAGGTTTTATTAAATATAAAACCGGTTTGTGGATGATGAGGTGTAAAAAGGGTGGGCTGTGATTGGTTGAATGGGTGAGTGGGTGAGGTGGCAGCATGTGGTTGGTTAAGGTAAGTTTTCATGTCTCACAGATTTAACCCCTCACTTTGCAGCTTTGTTTCATTTGAAGTTTGTGTAGCTCAAATTTGGATTCCTTTGATAATGAAGTTTTAAACTTCATATTTTGGCCATAAATATTTTCCAAAGTGTATACAAGGACTTGTTTTGCCAATTCATGATATTTGAAGGACTGATTTTGGCATTTTTGTAGCACCCCCAAATTAGGCCCAACGGAAGCACACAAGTTTTGGGGCCTGTTACGTCATGATCATCCGAGTCTTGATCCGAGAACGACCTCTACATGCCAAAACCACATAGCAGACTCCAAATAATCCATATAGTCCAGTACCTGAAATACATGCTTAAATATGTCAACATAAAGTTGCTGAGTTCATAAGTTTGTTTTAAAACGTTTATGAAAAATTAGAGTTTTATTGACCACTGCACCTTGTAGTAAAATATAAGAGTTTAAAAATAACAGTTCCTGTTATACAGACTTTCTCTGTTAATTTCAAAGTTTATTAATAAAGAAAGAGTTTATTTATAAAAGCAAAGAGTTTACTGATATAACAAAGTTCACTAAAATAAATAGAGTTTTTTCATAAATAAATAGAGTTTTCGATGATAATAGAATTGATTATGAACCACAAGATTTTCCAACCACTTAGTGACAATATAACAAATACAAAGTCACTAAATAAAAGAAAGCATTTATTATTGTCTAAGCTCATGACACCGAAGCGTTAACAACACCGGTAGTATAATCACATAATGCAGCCCCTATGGATGCCTAACCCACGACATCCGTCTACACACTCAAATGAAACTGTGCCCACTTGTCCTCTGTTGGACCAAGCGGGACAGGGGCGTCAACCCCGATAGATCTATCCATAACATTCGCGCTTTTGACCAGTCATCCGGTCCGAAATTAACGGTTCATGATAATGGGCCAAAGTAATTGGGTTAAAGCGGGACTTAGACCAATACATAAACGAGTATATGCACTTGTGTTCATTTTTGCAACCATTGTCTCTACCCGAGAACCGATGAAAAGCATTTAAAGTTTTAGGCTATGGAACTCACAATAGAAATTATAGTATCAGCATTCACAAGTATAACAATAAAAGGAGTTGACTACTCAGCACGTAACAATTAAACCAGTTTAAATATAGAAGTAAGCTTAACATTAGCTTATGACACTCAAGTAGTTTATAAACAGTTATAGACAACCAAACAAGTTTAATATCAGTTTCTGACAACCAAGCAAGTTTATAAGTAGTTTCTGACCAAAGCATGTACCTCCCCCAAAGAGCAATTATAAAACATTTATAATTCAATTTAAAGCAAGCAAAGGTGGGGTATGAACTCACCTCGCCGATGTAGAGCAAACGCTAGTGATGCTAAAAATACGCTCCGCACAAACAAAAATCAATACGGCTCGGTCATGGTGTTGTGGTTTAACTAATCGGCTAAATCCAATAACTTAAAAATGTATTTTAGTTCTTAATAGGTATGTACATCAACGTGACTCATTGATAAAATATTTAAATTCCAAGTTATAATAGTTCGGTGGTTGGTTACATAATATAGATAAATTTGGCACACACGCCATGTGTGTAGTGTATTACCTACACATCACGTATAAGCAGACGCTTATATAATTCTTATGTTGAATTATATAATAGAGCCAACAATCTTACAAAATAAACCAAAGTTTATATTTATTTAGTATATACAGTATAAAGATTGTGATAAAAATAATTAAACAATTTAGTTCGACACAATTTAAATATATCACCATTTAATTAATAATTGTCGCTTTTAGATAAAAGTATTACTTCCATTAACTTATCAATACAATAAAATCCATCCATTTTATCGGTTTACAAATATAATAGTATATATTTATTTTATCGGTTTACAAAATATAATGATGTTTATTTGTTTTATCATTTTATAAATTTAATAGTACTTATTTGTTTTATTGGTTACAAATATAATGATAGTTTGTAGCGAATAAAATATAAAGTATAGAATCTTATATAAATTTTGACATGACCTATTCGTTTATACAAACTTTTCCATATTAACCAATTCTCAATATTTTCCAAACAATCTACGTTACGCAAAATCACGTTTTAGTATATACTCAAACTAGACTATTGTATCACCTTAATTAAATAGAACCAAACACAACCTATATGTTATAAATTAAAAGCCAAGCGCCCGACGTGAGCGATTTAAACACATATTTCAACGTATAATCATTTTGTAGTTCTCGTGATAATAAGAGTGTTCGACATATTTATTTAACCAAAAATATATATTTATATATGTATACCACTGTTTAGTCCGTTTAATTTAGTTAATAAGTTAGATAAGTTATTAGCCGATTCCTAAGCCACCAACGACCATGAATTGTAATCCCGCGTCCAAACGCACCCGAAACTAAAAATCAGCAAACCCAAAAGCCCCTTTATATCTCGTCTGCAGTCCCAAACACACCCTTATACACTGTCTGCTGTCCCAAACGCCCTTTAAACGCATGTCTGCAGACCCAAACGCACCTTATACGACCGTCTGCAGACCCAACACACCTTAAACGCCTGATGCTAACCCCAAACAGCCCCTTAATATCCTGCTGCTAGTCCCAAACGCCCCTTTATTGTCTATCTGCTAAACCAAACGCCCCTATATCAGGAACTGATTAACCGAAACACCCCCTGTGCGTTTAACATCAGCCACAAACACCCTTCGTGGGGTCTTCTACTTAAACCAAACACACCTTATTGTTCTCCTGCTAAACCAAACGCACCCTATTGCGTTATAACCAGAAACGAACACCCCTCGTGATGTCTTTAACCCAAACCCGCAGCACCCATTTGTGGTGTTTTCTGTCCGAGACCAAACTGACCCTTGTGGTGGTTTATAGTAAAACCAAGCCTGACTCGGCTGGTTGTCTGCCGAACAAACGACCACTGATGGTCTGCTAGTAGTCGAACCCAAGACCCCTTGGCGTCCGACGACGAATCTGCTATAGATCTAGGGTGGTAGTTATGTGATCTGCTAATGGACACGAGGTGGAGATATATAATGGCGACGAGATGGTAACCACCACGACGGCAGCCCTATAGTCGCACAATGGTGGTTGTGGTAGTCGAAGACCGCGACTGGTGATGATGACGGTGGTTCAAGGTGGTAGATTCGTGGCTGGAGAAACCAGTCATGGTGGTGGTTGTTAACCACGGGGGTAGTTGATATATTGGTGATTTGAGGTGACAGCGACGGTGGCACAAGGGTGGGTGCGACGTTTTGTGATATGGTGAGGTGGTCACGGTGGTTTAGATCTAACAGTGGTGGAAGGTGTGGATCGTGGCGGCTGATGGTGTTGAATATGTGGTGGAGATGTCCACTACGAGGTGGTGATATGGTGGATAGGATAGATCCGAAAATAATAAGGTGGCGGTTGTTGACAGTTGTGGTGGCCGGAAATATTTTCCGGTGGTCAGAAAATGGAAGGGGGCGCCGGAAAGTTTATGGAGAGGGAGAAGAGAGTGAATTAGGGTCTTGATGTGTGTGTAAGGTTTGTTAGAAATGAGGAAATTTTTTTTAATATACCGAAAGTATTAATATGAAATGTAATGTGTTTATTAGTTGAGGGTTTATTATGTAATTTGTATACTTAACTTTTCTTCTATCTCGTTTAAACATGACTCGGGACTCGATCGAGATTGATAAAATTAGATTTAGGATCCGAAATTTTTATCGTTTCGTTTAAAATATTTTTTCCTCGAAAATAGATCATTTATTCGACTCGAAATTCATAAATAATTTAAAAATTCATTTAAATGTTAATCATTTATCGGGTACATTTGACAAGCTTCGTTTTAACGAAAATAAATATCAATGTATTCAACTTGATTACTCGCGTTTTTAATAAACGTTATTGAAATAAACATATTAAATAATTTTATTAAATATTTCGTGACATTTAAATATGAACATTTAATTAATTTTTATTATGTCGGTACGCAGACTGTGCGATTTTTCAGATTTTGCAACATTTGTCCCATTTTCAAATCTAACAAATTTGATAATGCTCAAAAATAAATTTCGAATAATTATTATTATTATTTAAAGTAAGAAAATTTCTCGGGTGTTACAATTTTCTTCATTCTTCAAGGTCTTGACTTGTTTGTTGACTTCTTGGAGGACTAATAATTACAAGTCTTCATTTTTTTAGGGACCATTTGATAGGTGTGAAAACACCCATCCTTTTACCACTTATTTCTTGCTAAAACAAGACCAAAACGCGTATTTAATGTCATTTGTTTGGAATTATGCGTGGTTTGTGTGTTTGTTGTGTTTTCAGAGTCAACCGGATAAATATTGAAGAAAACATGGGATTGCACGGGTTTTATCGAAGAAAAAGACTCAAGACGAAGTCTATTATCCAAGAGATGCAAATGATTTGAAGTCAATGGGCCTATTTGAAGATTTATCGAAGAAAAGGACCAAAGATGGAAGATTTACATATGTCGAAGAAGTCAAGTCTATTAAACGAAGAAAATTAAAGACGAGTTGAATTTATTCGTCGACAAATCCCGAATCAAATTCGAAAACATCAACTTTTCTGAAAAGACGAGAAGACAAGAAGAAAGGAAGAAAGCCCACTCACCAACCAACCACGTCTCCTATAAATAGGAGACTCCTCCCCACACATTAGCGAGTTTTAATTTCCAGTCTTTTCTTTTTTCTTTGTTTTCGTAGGAAGCCAACTCCATTAAGGTGTTAGTGATTTTTCATTTTTGTTAAATCTTAAATCTTGTAAGTTTTTAATCTTTCCTTTTGTTTACTCTACCTTAATTAATCAATATCATCTTCCATTTTCATCTTGTTCATCTTCATCTTTTTTATTTAAAGTTTAAAGTTCTTATTTGGTTGATTTTGATCTTCAAAAGTAAGTGGGTTTTGTGTTTTTATTGTTTTGATTTGATGTTTACTATTAGTAGATGATTCGTGGTTAAATTAGTTTAAGTTTTGGTTAAAAACTTAGTGGATTTTGACTAAAAATCGTGTCATTTTATCTCCCTGTTTTTCGTGTTCTTGAGTTTCCCAGATTCCGAATGAACACAAATGTTCCGGATCAAGGATCTTAGTTAAAGTATTCCGAACCAGCGTTTTCCTAAAATTGTTCCGAATCAGAGTTGTTCATCCGGAATAATTAATATTCCGGATGAGTGTTTATATTCCGAGTCAAGGGTTTTAAATTTATTCCGAATCAAAGTTTTAAAAAGTTCCGAATGAAGTTTTTTATTAAATGTTGCGAATCAAGCCAATGTTCCGAATCAGTTTTAAAAGTTCCGAATAAAGGTTTTTAATATTTTATTCCGAATCAGTGTGTTCCGAATCAAAGATATTCCGGATTAACAAATGTTCCGGATGAACAAATGTTCCGAATGAGTTGATTTTCTAAATTTATTTCGAATCAAGCTTGGTTTTTAATTATTCCGAATGAGCACTTTATTCCGGATAAAAGGTTATTCCGCATGAACAAACATTCCGCATGAAGGTTATATATTCCGCATCAAGCTCTTATTCCGGATCAACGATTATTCCGATCGAAGGCTGTGTTAATTATTCCGAGTGAAGAGTTATATTCCGCATCAGTGATTTTTCTGAGTTAAGGTTTTTATCTGTTTAATTTTAAGTAAAGTTTTATTTTTATTAATTGCTTTTAATTAATTGCTTTTTAGTTTATCTTTATTTACTTCACGCATTTACCTTTTTAGTAGCATAGAAAACCAAACCCCTTTTTAGTAACCAAGAACAACTATTCCATTTTGAACCGTGATCGATTCGAGAAGATACCGAGAATTTAATTTGAAACCTATTCAAAACCATTATATCAAATGGCGTCGCTGCCGGCTCTTCTCGTAAGGATTAACAGTTTTTTGTGAGAACTTGGATTTTGGGATCCGTTCCCCGTGAACGTTACTTTTTCATAAAAATTTTCAAAAACCCAAAAAATATAAAATTTTCAAAAATACAAAAAAAAAAAATATTAAAAAACATAAAAAACCAAAAATAGTTTTTGCTTTGTTAGTTCTTTTGCAGGTGTATGCGCACTCGATCAACGTCTTATCAAGAGCCCGAGACTCTCGATAACTTAGACATGGCCGCTGTACACAACAACAACAATAATAATCCACCTCAAAACAACATGAATAGTAACAACAATGAACCTCTACCGGACAATCGCCCTATGATCGAACTTTTGCAATCACATGTAGAGGGCAACAACGATCCAATTGTCATACCCGCGATTGCAGCCAACAACTTTGAGCTCAAATCCGGCTTTATTCAAATGGTCTCTGCTCAACCATTCTTGGGGCGTACCATTGATGATCCTCATGACCACATCAAAAGGTTCCTGCAACTCACGAATACGGTAAAATTCAATGGTGTTCCACAAGAGGTAATCCGTTTACAACTTTTTCCTTTCTCCTTAGAGGGACAAACCCGGCATTGGCTTGCAAAGGAACCGCCACAAAGTATTCTGACGTGGACGGACTTAGAGACCAAATTTATATACTACTTTTTCCCACCCTCTCGTACTACCGCTTTGCGGAATGAAATTCTTAATTTTGAACAAATGTACGATGAGAGTTTTAGTGAATCTTGGGACGTTTTAATGACCTTTTAAGAAAGTGCCCACAACATGGTTTTACCAAAGTGCACCAAATTAATACTTTTTACAATGGTTTAAGCATGAATGACCAAGATTCCCTAAATTGTGCCTCGGGGGGGTAATATTTTGGTTAAGAGTTCTAATGCCGCTTGGGATATTATTGAGAATAAGTCTAGAGTGCAAACCATGAGTGTTCGGACCAATGCCGCTAGTGCTAGTACTAGTGACAACGAAAAGAGACTTGACAAAATTACTTCGCTTCTTGAATCGCTTGCCAAACAAACTGCTAGCAACACCAAAAGCATCAACGCTCAAAACGCTCAAGTCAATGCTGTAAGCCAACCATGTGAAATATGCGAGGGTCCTCACTCTTACACTACTTGTACCTCCACCCAAGACTATCCTTCTGAGAATGTTAACGCAGCATACGGTACCTATCCTCCGGCCGCTTATCAAGCTTGTCCTCAAGGAGACCGCAACTTGCTCAGCTATCGCTCAAACAACTTTCTTTCCCCGCCCGGTTTTCCTCCAAACAATCAAAACCAACAACAAAACCTTAACCGAACCAACCAAAACCAACCTCGAGCACCATACCAACCACCTCAAATACAACCATATCCACCTCAAAATCCTACTCACGTTTACCAACCCGCTCCTTACCAACCACCTGCTTATCAAGCACCTCCTCCTACTCAACCCACCGTTTTCAACCACGAGGTCGAAACGTACATGCGGACGAATGATGTGTTGGTGAAGAATCTGCAGACCCAGATTATTAATTTTAAGGGCGACATGGTGAAACAAGGGAACGATCTTAGAGCCGATATGCGAATCTCTTTGAGTAGTCAAATGAATGACCTAAGGGACATGATGGCTGGTTTCTTCCATGGTAATCAAACCTCTTCTTCGGGTACTCTTCCGAGTAACACCGTGGCTAATCCAAGAAGGGAGATGAAAGAAATCACCACTCGCAGTGGCAAAGGTACCAAGGAACACGAGCTTCCTATACCTCCACCGGTGATTGTGACTAAGGAAAACGATTCGCCTACTCACATTCCTCCACCTCTTACTTCTACCCCTCCTCCACCCAAGGATGTGAGTGATCCTACTCTCCCAAAGCCTTCCTCTTCTTCCGATATACCTTATCCCTCAAGGTTGAGGAAAGAGAAGCTCAAAAGCAAGGACGATATTCAAGTTTCGAACTTTCTCAAAATGTTTAAACAATTGAATTTCAATATCTCCTTCGCTGAGGCTCTCACTCACATGCCTAAATATGCGAAAATGTTCAAAGATCTTCTTAGTGACAAGGAAAAGTTTCTTGATATTGCTAATACCCAACTTAATGAGAATTGCTCTGCAGTGCTCTTAAGGAAATTGCCAACCAAACTTGGTGCTCCGGGTCGCTTCTTAATCCCTTGCAACTTCCCGGGAGTAGAGAATTGCATGGCCCTAGCTGATCTAGGTGCTAGTATCAATTTAATGCCCTTAAGCGTCTGGAAGCAATTATCTCTCCCTGAGCTAGTCCCCACCAAAATGACTTTGGAGTTAGCTAACCGTACGGTTGCTTATCCAGTAGGGATAGCCGAAGACATTTTTGTAGGAGTCAACTAATTCACTTTTCCTGCCGATTTTCTTGTCGTCGACTACGAGATGGCACCTCGTGTGCCATTAATCGTGGGATGTCCATTCTTGAGGACCGGTCTCACTCTCATCTATGTTGAAGCGGGTGAGCTTATCATGAGAGTTGGTGACGATCAAATTGTCTTCAACATGGGTAAGATTTCTCAACAGCCTTATTCATACGAGAGTGTTAATTGTATCCATGTTATTGATGAGGCTTGTGAAGAACACTTTAATGATGCTTGTAAAAGTATTCCTACCCCTCCTCCCAATGTTGAGACCGTTTCCTCTATTGATTCATCACTAACTCTATTTGGAGAAAGTGATTTCCTTTGGAAAGATTTTGAAGCAACCATGGGAGATGTGAACTTAGAATATGACGATTCTCCCACCGATTTGGATGAAGACATTCGTCTCATTGAGAAAATTCTCAAAGAGGACCATATTTCTCCACCATCTCCCAAGGATATTGCTATCGATGAACCGAATTTGAATCCGCCTACCATCAAAAATCCTCCGGATTTAGAGCTGAAGGAGTTACCATCTCACCTCGAGTACGTGTTCCTTGAAGACAAGAAGAAGTCGCCCGTCATTATCGCGAAGGACTTGAAAGAAGAAGAAAAATCTCGCCTTATCGCCGCGCTTAAAGATCATAAGAAGGCAATTGCTTGGAAAATTCCGATATCCGCGAAATTGATCCAAACTTTTGTACTCACAAAATTCTCATGGAAGATGACTTTAAAC
This sequence comes from Glebionis coronaria, assembly GCA_025667525.1. Lineage (NCBI taxonomy): Eukaryota > Viridiplantae > Streptophyta > Magnoliopsida > Asterales > Asteraceae > Glebionis > Glebionis coronaria. The sequence continues at coordinate 116,267 of JANFOE010001874.1, read as the reverse complement.
CCGCAATCAAAGCCAAAGAAGGGTTAATCCTCAAATTCATGACGTCATCAAACAAGAGGTTATCAAACTTCTAGATGCCGGCTTGATTTACCCTATTTCGGATTCGCCATGGGTAAGTCCCGTCCATTGTGTTCCCAAGAAGGGCAGACTAACCGTTGTTCCCAATGAACACAACGAGTTGATTCCTACTCGTCTCGTTACTGGGTGGATAGCTTGTATCGACTATCGCAAGCTCAATGATGCCACGAGAAAAGATCATTTTCCTCTTCCTTTCATGGATCAAATGCTCGAGCGTCTAGCGGGTAATGACTATTACTTCTTCTTAGACGGTTTCTCCGGGTATTTTCAAATTCCCATCAATCCCAAAGACCAAGAAAAAACCACATTCACTTGTCCCTACGGAACATTTGCTTACAAACGCATGCCTTTCGGTTTATGCAATGCTCCTGGGAAGTTCCAAAGGTGTATGATGGATATCTTCCATGACATAGTTGAAGAAACTACGGAAGTCTTCTGGATGATTTCTCGGTTTATGGCGATTCATTCTCTGCTTGCCTTGCCAATTTAGAACGTATGCTTAAGCGGTGTGAAGACACTCACCTCGTTCTTAATTGGGAAAAATGACATTTCATGGTAAAAGAGGGCATCGTGCTAGGACACAAAATCTCCAAAGCCGGTCTTGAAGTGGACCGTGCTAAAGTCGATGTTATTGCAAAATTACATCCACCTTCAACCATGAAGGGTGTGAGAAGTTTCCTTTCTCATGCAGGCTTCTACCGTCGATTCATCAAAGATTTTCCTAAAATCGCTCGCCCGATGACCCACCTCTTGGAAAAAGATACTCCTTTTATCTTTTCCAAAGAGTGTATTGAAGCCTTCAACCTTCTTAAGGATAAGCTAACTAAGGCACCGGTCTTGGTTACCCCTAATTGGGAGCTGCCTTTCGAGTTGATGTGCGATGCTAGCGACTTTGCTATTGGAGCGGTTTTGGGCCAAAGAGTGAACAAACACTTCAAACCAATCCACTACGCTAGTAAGACAATGACAGGGGCTCAATTGCATTACACGACAACTGAAAAAGAGCTTTTAGCTGTTGTCTATGCCTTTGAAAAGTTCTGCCCCTATCTTGTCCTTTCTACCACCATCGTGTATACGGACCATTCCGCGTTAAAGTACTTGTTAACTAAACAAGATTCCAAACCAAGACTTCTTCGCTGGGTTTTGCTACTTCAAGAATATAGAAACTAGAAGGGGGGGGGGGTTGAATAGTTTCTTATATTTACTTGTTAAAATATGGTTTCCAAAAATCCTTTTTCAAAAACTTAGGCTTGAGGAAATATGTGAAATCTTCTTATGCACAATATGAACAATGATAGTGTAACTAAACTAATACTAGCAAAGATATATCCACAAAGAATAAAGAATGATAGTGTAGCTAATCTAATACTAACAAAATTAAATGCTTAAAGAATAAAGAATGTAAAGAGTTTAGGGTAAAGAAAGATCAAACCGAACACCAAGGATTTATAGTGGTTCGGCAACGAAGCTCACTCCTCGTTCCAACTCCACTCTTCGAGTACTCCTTACTCGAGAGTTCACTACACAACAAGCTCCTTATGGTGGAGAAAACCGTACACGTCGCTTAACCAATTTCCGACTCTAAGCTAAAAGTCGAGCCCTAATCGTAGCTAGGACCAATCTACACAATTATACTTAGTACATACACAACTTCCAAATAGACACAACTACTTGGATCTTCACAACTATGACACAACTACAAGTATATAAAATTTGATCTTCAATGGATCTTTGGTGGTGGACTCCACACTTCACTAGGATAGTGTTCTTCTCTTTGCACTTGGAGAGGAAAGGATGGAAGAACAAGATTCACTTCTTAAACAAGTAATAATCAAACAAATGATCAAAGATTTTAGTGATTAAAGAAGGGGTTTGAATCTGGAAATAAATATGCAAAAGAGGTGAGGTGAAAAGCTGAGAATGGTCCACTATTTAAAGGACAAAGGAGCCAACGGCTATATCTGCCCGCGGTACCTTATCTAAGCCCGCGGTACCTTATCGATAAGGTACCGCCTAGGTGCTAAGGTACCGCCGGACTAGACTCCGCTCCTTTTTGTCCTTTAGTGGTGGAGGTCTTATCTGGGTATAAAAAATATCCTGAAAGGATATTCTTAACCAAATAAGAGTATGCCATTTTCATGTTTCAAATAATTAATTTAATAAAACATTTTCGTAAAAATAAAGTTTAATAAAAACTTGTCACTTTTAATAAAAAGTGAGTTTTAAGAAAAGATTAAATCACTTGATCACTTGATTAAGGTTAGTACTTGTTTATCCATACCTTAAGTGAAAATGGGTAAAATGAAAAATACTTGAACTCAAGAATTCGTTTTTCGTTGTTTTCGTAAATGCTTGTTTTTACATATTGTCGTAATCAAAACTAAGCGAGACCGAAAAATGTAAGTAACATTTTTAGTCATTATTGCATTAACAATCTCCCCCTTTTTGATTCCGACAATACATAAACTCAATCACACAAAAAACAAGATTTTCAAAGACGAGTTTATTCATTTCTCCCCCTTTGTCGAAGCAAAAAGGTTGCGTAAGCCGGTGTTGAAGAAACGGACTTTGCAAAGACTCCCCCTTGGTGCTTACTCCCCCTAGCTTGGGGCACCGAGGAATCGAGATATGGTGACAAGCTACATAGAAGGTTTAGTTGAACAAAAGAAACAACCAACAATATATAGCAATAGGTCACATAAAAAAATTAAAAGAGAAGAAAACACAAAGACAAAGATCCAAGATAGGTTACTAAAAGAACATCATACAAAGAAGTATGGAAAAAGAAACAAGCCAAAAGCATAAATCTAATCCTAGTTATTCTAGAATTCTAAGATTTGCTTGAATTTGGTGTCTTGTGGATAAGCAATCAATGCTTATATGAAAGACAAGGTAATAGCGGAGGGTGGTGGTGGTGGCTTGTTGGAGATCTCATAATCAAAGTGAAGAGGAGGCTTGATTAAGAGACTCTTGATGTAGCTCAACTGCTCATAGATGTGTGCCATAGCAAGATGTTGATATTGACAACAATGACAATATGTTCCATGGTGCATGACATTATCATGAGAAGGAGGAAGAACACTAAAAAATGGTGGTGGAAGAAAAGAAGTTCCACAATCAACATTTTTGGTAGGAGAAATGTGATTAAGAGTGTTCTTGGGTGGGTTTGGATTGAAAGCAATTGGATAAAATGGAGGAGATTCAAGGCTTTCATTGGGAGAATAAGATATTTTGGATGTGAAGTAATGCAAAATGCTTATGGTTTAAATAGGGAAGGCTTAGGGTGTTTTTGGGGTGGTCAAAGGGTTTGAAACAAAGATTCTCAAAAATGTTGGAGCAAATCTGGAGTTTCAGACAAAAACCCGAAAAAGGAAGGCCACTGTAGGCGGTTCCTTATCTATGGTGGCGGTACCTTATCAATAAGGTACCGCGGTTCACATATGGAACCACTTACAGAAGCAGGGTTTGGTGTTTGGAGGAAGATTTTTCAGCAAATCTTATTTTTCTAGTCTAACTTATCATAGGGATATGCTTAAAAGCAAAGATAGACAAAGAAAAAATATGCAAACTTACCAAATAGAGATTTGACCAAAGTACATGGATAAAAAAATCAAAGTACAAAGTTCTAAACCTAGCATACTATACTAAGTCTTCATTCTTTAGCTCGTAGTCTTTTCTTCTTTTCTTTCTCTTGTTGTGAATATGTTGGTTTGATCTTTTTGGCTTTGGCTTGAGAGCATTGTTCTTTGGCCTTTCACGTGCGATCTTTGCCTCTCTTGTGAATTTGCCTTCTCGTGACTCCATGTTCCACACACTTATGTCTTTTTGTTGAATTCTCGAAAGTTTCAGAGTTTGGTACAACGGAAGACTTTATCTTGTACTTTCTTGATTTTTTGCTAAACTTTGATGCAGAAAAACATAAGCATGTGGGAACGACTTCTACAGGTACACCGCAACACCACCGTCTTCACTGGTACACAGCAACGCCACCGTCTTCAACAGGTACACAGCAACGCCACCGTCTTTAACAGGTACACAGCAACGACACGAATAAAATGGCTTTGAACATTTTATTCTAATTCGGTAGCATTTTACCTCCGGTCGGTGAAGACCGTTGGACGATATTAGATATCGTACCCGTGACGGATAGTTTCAATTAAGTAACTTCCTGACAGGATTTCGCGGGTAAACCCGTTCTCTTTATTCGACCGTCCAAAGCTGACTGCGAACATAAAGAGTGAATCACTTGGATAAGTTATCCTTGTGATTTGAAGCCGTCAATTCATGAAACCTGGAACAAGTGAATTTCAATTAAGATTTTCACCATCGTTGCTTTCCAGTTGTCACGAGCTCAATTCATAAAGAATCTTGCACGTCACCTACCAAGTGCTGTTTGATGTTGACACTAGAAGGATTTCCACTCGTCACTGTGGTCAATAAAGAGTCACTCTGAGTGTTCTGACAAGATCATATGATAATGCGAAGAGGCCTGGAACGAGTTTAAGTTCAATTAAGAATTAAACCACTGTTACCTTCCAGTTTTTCACAAGATTGGTTCTAAAAGAACCGCACGTGTAACCTACCATGAGCTTGTTTGATGCTGGCTCAAGCAGAATTTCCATCTTCATTGTAATACTTACGTATTACTCGGATGTTCTGGCAATATTACAGGAATATTGCGTAGGACTCATGAAAATCTCTTACTTTTCACAGTGTGTGAGAAAGCAAGGAATAAATGGAAAGTGTCCTAATGAGACTTTTGATGATCTCTTGGCTCTAGACTCGATTGTGCGTTTTGATTTAGTGAGCGATGGCTGGAGAGGAGTGCCACCTTTTCAATACCAGTCTATTCGGAGTGAATAAACCAATAGATAACGTGTTGATCTCCGTGTGATTAAAACAAATACCTTTTGAGAGATATTTGAGTTAGCTGGGAAGGGTTGTGCATTGCATCACTGGGTCCATGATGTCTTTCTTCAATACCGAGAATCATTAGCAAAAATGACCTCAATAGCATATGTATTGACCCGGTTTCTGCCTAAAGTTGTAAGGAGGGCTTCTTTCTTTACACCCTTTATCTTTACAATTCTTTTTCATTCTTCAACCCCTTCAATGCTTACCAATACGTCATCACTAGCACCTTGTTGTGATTGTTCCAGTGCTAGCTTAAGTACTTGGTCGGCATTCAGCTACGTTCACATTCTTTCTCCATCTTTCCTAGGACTTCTAATTCTATCTAGGGAATTGTCCTTGGGAAGATTCCATCGACTCTGATGAATTATTGGACTAAACCTATTCCTACCACCCTTTTGACACCACATTCGTCGTGAATTAAGCGTGTTTTGGGAAGGAATTGCCACCATGAAAAATCATTGAAAATCACCTAAAGTACTTGTGATATTGAAATCAAAAGTTTTGTACCTTAGGTGTTTTGTTCATCAAAAACGCTCCCCCTTAACACGTGCTTTACACATATTAAGTTGGATAATCGTTAAGTCTTTTTCATCTTTTAGCCAAGTATCACTTACGTCTCCTTAATCCCATTTTCTCCCCTTATCCAAAATGTTAACCATTAATATTTGGGATATTGAATGGATTAACCGGTCTTTGGGTAAAAAATGAAATCGATGTTTGGCCATAGAACAAGTTATTGCTCCCCCTTAAGTTAATAAGGGATAGTTGTAGTGCTTTAGTATGATATATTTTGAAAGATTTAGAATCTCGTGAGAAATTCTTGAAAAATTATCATACCTTAACACTACATCAATCCATTAAAGCACATTATTCACAAATATACATATTCACAATTGAAAACCAATATAAAGTGGACCTGAAATGTACGACCCATTAGATGGATCGTTGCAGTAGCTTGTGGTGCACTAAATATGGTCTTCCATCAACGAACCTTTCCAAGCTCCTCATCAATCTACGTTCACGGAGCTTTTGATCAATCTTCTTGATCACGTACTTTGCCATCTGCTGGTAACCCAGATGCCAATCCTCCGTCATTTCTGGCAAAGTCCCACCCGAGTTCAGATGCTCCAACTTTCCTCTGACTTGTAGAAGAGTCCCATCACTGTACTTATGGAGCTCACCCACCCTCATAAACTTCATCAAACCTCGACCTTTCAAGTAGAAAATGCCGTAATTGGGAACAGAAATGCCGGTATAGGGACATCTTTCTACATGTTGAGGTAGCACTTGATTCACTGGACGGGTGAGGTTAAGCTTCCTTTGATAGCTTTCGACTCCCAACTGAAGATCTTCAACTCTTGTCTTGATGACAACGCTTCGTGTGAACATACGAAGTGCTGTATTCAAAGCAATCAGGTCTTCACGAGGAATATGTGTGAGTTGATCTCGGGTCATCAGAAGCAGCATATCTTCGATATCCTCAAGGCGAATGATGGAAAAATCTCCCTGCTGGATTTTGTATTCCCTGTCATCCTCCCTTTTCAAACGAATCTCCGTCACATGATAATAGCCGTTCTTGGCTTCAGTTTTCAATCCTAAAATGCTGGAGATGCGGATATCGGATCTAACAATACTTCCAGAATTGACTAGGCAGCAACCCCTGTACGCCCTTCGAACTCGTTCGTCCCAATGAGATGCACCTATGACAGCATACATATCATAATTACGATTTACCTTTGGGACCCAGAGTCGGTTTACCTTTTCCTCGATAAAGGGTATTGTCCCCCAGTTGGCAGCTTTCAGTAAGGTCAGGGAGGTTGCGTACTTTGATGACCCCTTCAGTAGATACACAAGATCATTGGTGACAAAGAAGTCAAGAGCAATCTGATTATCTTGAGAAGGATCCATTGGAGGTGGAGCTCTTTCTGATTCATGAAGTCCTGGCCGTTGAACGGTATTCAGAGCCTTCAGGATCTCATCGGCATAAAACTCGAACTCCATTTGGGTTAACCGGGTTTTGGCGCGAAGTCTCTTATCTTTCAGCGCTTTCTTCACCAAGGATGGAGTAACCGAAGTCTTATACTCATGAGCAAAAAATGCACATAAGTCAATCGGACTTCGGATACGGAGATACAACACATCTTTGTCAGCGTCTGTGATCGGATCATATTGTGCTGCTGCCGTGATCCAAGCCTGTGGTGGTGCAGTCTCGTCTATCTCCAACGTGTCTGCCCAGTCTCGTGTGCTTGGTTCAGGAACCGTAGATTGTTGTGCTTGTTGTTGAGGAGTAGAAGTGCGAACATCTGTTGGTTCAGTTTCAGGCATTTCGGCAGTGTCGTGAACTGGTGAGTGTTGTGCAGCTTCGGGTTCCGTTACTGATTCTGCAATCACAGGAGCAACAACAACAGAACTAATGGGGTTAGTGGTAATAGGTAAAGATACAGCGATAGAGGTACCAGGAACCGATGACGCTGTAGTGGCATTCACATCGTGGCGCCACTTAGTTCGTCTTGATTCCGATGATGTTGATTTGTCCTTCTGCGCTGCATCTTTCTTGGACTTGGTTCCAGTCTTAGCAGTTTTCTTGGAGCTGGTAACCTTGTCTCCCTCTTTAGGCTGTTCACCCCCATCATCATCCTGATTGTCATCCCCGTTACTACCCCTAGCACTCTCCTCATTCCCATCACCACCATCATCGCCATCATCATCATCCTCATCCTCGTCATCATCATCCTCATCCTTATCCTCACCATCACCATCATCGTCATCCTTTTCCTCTTCTTCTCCTTCTTCTTCCTCTTCCTCTTCACCAGTACCCTCTTCCTGCTCACTTTCTTCCCTTTCTTCTTCAGGTAGAATGTGATAAGGTACCACACTTCCAAACGTTTTGAATAACCTATCATCCTCCATGATAGCATCATTCAGGGATTTGTATAGAGCCCGTTGAATCCTAGACTTATCAAACGATCCAAGTTCCACCATACGAGCCTTAAGGATCTTCTTTAATTCAAAATCCGTCAAGTCATAAGCAATCTTGTAGGCGGATTCTGAAGGATTGGATGACTTGATCAACAAGTTATCAGCTGCTAGCGTCTTCAATTCATCACGCAGTTTAGGCATAATGGATTCAACGGATTCTTGCACTCTTTCTTCCACAGAGGCTTCAAGTGCTTCTTTTTGCTCTTTGTATTTATCCCTCATCGCTTGAAGTCTGGTGATACGTGTAGCATGCTTATCAGCCTCAGCCTGCTTAACCCGAGCTAGTTCTTCTGCATGTGCTTTTCGAGTTGACTCCATATCTGCAGCGAACCTAGCAATCATCTCCTCTTGGGCTTTCCTAGATGCTTCTTCACTTTGAGCTCGTCTTTGTAACTCTTGGCGAAGTTCATCCATTTCTCGTTTGTGAGTATCCACATGTTTATCCAACAGTTCGGCCATCACCAATGCAGCCATTGTAGATGTTGCAGAGCTGCTCTGGGTTGATTGAAGAGGCTCGGTTGTTACTGCGGTACTAAGGATGGGAATTGTAGGTGGTGGAAGAAATGGTGTTGAAGCCGGTCTGGTTGGTAAGGGTTGTATGGGTGGAGGTTGAGTTGCTAAGGGTTGAGTTGACACCATGATCGTAGGAGCAACAGACTCCTTTTCCACACTTGCTGAAATAGGGATTGATGGCTCCTTCGAAGTGGAATAATGTTCAGGTGACCCAAACTCATCAACATCATCTGGTTCCACGTACTCATCCTCAACATCTACCCTTGCACCTGAACCACTACCGCCAGTATCTTTCCTACTCCTTTGAATTGCTATCTTCAGCATTTTTCTCTCTGTCTTGTCAAGAGCAGGATCAACAAGATCTTCTTCATCACGTAAACGCATCTCATCAGTCTTACCCTTTTCCTTCTTACCCTCTGTCTTCTTCTTCTTGGTTTCGGGTTCAGGTAACGCAGCTGGTTGTTTGCGTTTACCTTTACTCTTAACCGTTGTAGACGAGTCTTCTCCAGTCTGAAGGTTTTCTTTCAGCTTCTTGATTTCTATCTGCAGTAGCTTGTAATCAGCAGAACCTTTGATTTTCTCAGACAAAAGGTAATCAGGAATAGGACCCGGAATCACACCAATAGACGGTCCTTCATGCCTCAGATCCACAGTATCATCAGCTTCTTCAGTGTGATAGCGACTTGCTGCACGCCTATCAATAGTAGCATCATTCTTCATAAAATAATTAATGATAAGCTTGATAAACCGAGGATAAGGAAAGAAGTTTGTCTTCAGCTTCTTGTTATAGAAGAGTTGAAAGGTGAATTCTTCCCATATCAACAATGTATAATCTGCATTTGCAGCTTTGTACATGCCATAGAACAGGTTTATTATAGGACTGCGCAGAGCATCATGGCCACTCGTTTTTGGTGTAAGACATCTACTGAGAATACCCATCAATGCTCTCCAAGGTTGTCCTACTTTAGCAGTCGTAAACTCAGACGCAACTCGTATTTCCGGACATCCAAGAGCGTCAAATAACTCCATGAGTTCATCTTTAGTAGGATCCCTCGAGAATGACATGCTTTTGGGTGTATCCCGTATACCAAGAATCTTACGGAAGTCTGAAACTGTGAGTGTCTGCTGCTTGTTGTCGATGGTGAAGGTGATCTTGTTTGAAGTGATTTCCTTGGTAGCCCAAAATTCATACATATACTCATAAGGCACCGAGGCACTACTTCTCAAAGCATTCTTAAAATGGGATTGATCAAGGATCGCAATGGCTACTTTAAATCCATGGTGAGTGGATTTTGAGATTTGCTTCAGCCGGTAGTTGTTGGGTATAAACTTAAGGGTTCGTGCTTTAGCAATATCGGCTTCTCTAGATTCTTGGATTGCTTGTACTGTTGGATTAGTCATTGTATCTGCTTAAGATAAGACATGAAAGGTTGATGCACAAAAACATATAGATATATATCATTCTTACTTCTAAGCATAACACATTTCATAACATAAAACAACAAGTACATATAGCATGCAAACAAACAACTCTTCATCCGGAACTTTTCCTCATTCGGAACTTCTTCATCTGGAACATTCCTTCATTCGGAACTTCCTTCATCCGGAAGTTCTTCATTCGGAACTTCCTTCATCCGGAAGTTCTTCATTCGGAACTTCCTTCATCCGGAAGTTCTTCATTCGGAACTTCCTTCATCCGGAAGTTCTTCATTCGGAACTTCCTTCATCCGGAAGTTCTTCATTCGGAACTTCCTTCATCCGGAAGTTCTTCATTCGGAACTTCCTTCATCCGGAAGTTCTTCTTTCGGAACTTCCTTCATCCGGAAGTTCTTCATTCGGAACTTCCTTCATCCGGAAGTTCTTCATTCGGAACTTCCTTCATCCGGAAGTTCTTCATTCGGAACTTCCTTCATCCGGAAGTTCTTCATTCGGAACTTCCTTCATTCGGAAGTTCTTCATTCGGAACTTCCTTCATTCGGAAGTCCTTCATTCGGAACTTCCTCATTCGGAAGTTTTTCAGAAAAAATCCTTCATTCGGAAGTTCTTATCCTTGTTCATCCGGAACATCAAAAACGCAGCTTATAAGGTTAATTCTAAGCGCATTTGTGATTTCTAAGGTAATCTAAGGCAATACCTCATTATCTAAAGCTAATCCGCACAAAACCCACCACAAATCTTAATCAATTACTGTTCAATTAGATGCAAAACCCTAATTAGGACTTAATCTAAATTAAACGAATCATTTAGTAGGAGATAGTGAAGAATTAGACGAATAATGAGTTTAAATATTGATGTATATACCTTATTAAGCGAAAGAACAGAATAGGATGAATAAACGGGATGTTTTCAAAAGCTTGTGTGTGAGATTCAACAATGGCGGCAAGGAGATGAAGATACAGTGAAAAGAAAGTGAGGCGGGGTGGCTTAGTTTTGACTTAGGTCAATTTTTGACTTTTCATTAAATATCACCTTTAGTCCCTCTATTTATCTATTCTTTTCCTTTTAGTTTCTACCTTTTTCATTTCATTTTACCTTTCCATTGATAAGTTTAGTCGACTTAATTTTACTTAGTTAAACTAAACTCGACAATCTCACACAACTTAAGTAACGCATCCAATTAGCATATCTCCAAGATCTAAAAGCAATGCCTATCACATAGAACGAACACAAGTCATATTCTAAAGCAAGACCACTCAATTACCATTTAGCCCTTAATTTTCCACAATCTCTTTTGAAAATCAATTTAATGACGAAGATGATTTTAATATTTTCTCCCCCTTAAACGATGACCCGTTTTCTATTTAAAGAGCTGTAGTCATTGTTTAAAGAGTCAAATATTGATGAAAGCATTTCCAATTTATATCTTGAAAAAGTTTGATTCGTAGTGTCAATAAGATTTCTCTTATTTTAACAAATTAATGCACTGAGACGTACACAAATTCGTGTTAGACCAAGTTGTAAAGTAAACTTGATCCCTTTGCATGATTTGGCTTGTAAATCACGCCCGAGAAAATTAATTCCCGTTCTGAGCCAACGTTTTCCAAGGAAATACGTGACTTTAATATGAAAACCGGGTTGCAGTCAGAAATAACTACAAGCCATTATGGGCATGTTTTAAAAATGTACAACTTTTATACGGACTCTATTTATGGCACCGTGTCAATATTAATCGACATTTCTAAGGCCGTAAATATTACCGTACTAAAAGACATGCCCGTTTTAAACGAAAAATATTTTTGGTTTTTCTTGATTTTATAATTTTTATGGTTTTTGTAGGTTTTATATTTTTTATGGTTTTTCTTGGTTTTATATTTTTTATGGTTTTTCTTGGTTTTATGTTTTTGTATTTTCTTTTTGTGGTTTATATATTTACTATAATATACATGATCACGAACAAAAGGATACTCTGAATAGTTTACCACGACTATTCAGCTGATTCTTCTGCCAACTCTTTGAGAGTCGCTGGAGTAAATGATTTCATGCCAAGCTTGTCGATCAAAAACTCAATTCGTCCTCGATCTAATGCTTTGGTGAACATATCCGCCAGCTGGTACTCAGTAGTGACAAAATACAGCTCGATCACTCCGTTCTCCACCTGCTCCTTAATGAAATGGTAGCGAATGTCTATGTGCTTGGCCCGGGAGTGTTGAACATAGTTGCAGCAAAGGGCAATGGCGCTCTTGTTGTCACAATACATCGGGATTTTATTGAATCCCAAACCGTAGTCAGTTAATTGTGATCTCATCCAAAGGACTTGAGCACAACAACCGGACATGGCGATGTATTCAGCCTCCGTGCTTGATATTGCAGCGCTTTTCTGCCTTTTTGAAGACCAACTGATCAATCTATCTCCAAGGAGTTACACAGATCCAGAAGTGCTATGCCTCGTGTCTTGACATCCAGCATGATCGGCATCTGCGTATGATATTAAAGCAATAGAGGAATCTTTCGGATACCATAGACCACGATGAAGTGTTCCTTTTAGATACCGAAAGATCCTTTTCACAACATGTAGGTGCTTTTCGGTAGGCCGAGCCTGATACCGGGCACACATGCATACAGCAAATTGCAAATCAGGCCTGCTAGCAGTCAGATAGAGAAGGGTGCCGATCATCCCACGGTAAAGTTTTGGATCGACAATAGTCCCATTCCTATCTTCATCTAACTTGGATTTCTCCACCATTGGAGTGTCCACGGGGTCACAATTTTCAAAGTTATATTTCTTAAGAGATTCTAGAGCATATTTGGATTGATTAATAAAGATGCCTCTGGAATTCTGAGAAATCTGTAATCCTAAGAAAAATGAAATTTTTCCCATCATCGACATCTGAAAGCGTGTGGACATTATCTTCTCAAAGCGATTTGACAATTCTATGTTAGTGGCAGCAAATATTATATCATCAACATAAATTTGTACCAGAATCATGTCGTTGCCTTCCTTGAGAGTGAATAGAGTTGGGTCCACCTTGCCTTTGGAGAAGCCTTCCGAAATGAGATATGTTGACAGGAGATCATACCACGCGCGTGGAGCTTGTTTCAACCCATAGAGAGCCTTCTTAAGCTTGTACACATGATTAGGAAACTCCGTACTGACGAACCCATCCGGCTGACTAACATAGACTTCTTCCCTTAGTTCACCGTTCAAAAATTCCGTCTTCACATCCATTTGATAGACGATCATATTCATATGAGCAGCATACGCAAGGAATAGTCTAATGGCCTCCAATCTTGCCACAGGAGCAAAAGATTCTTCAAAGTCTATACCCAAGGCTTGTTTATATCCTCTAGCAACCAATCTAGCCTTATTCTTTAATACCGCACCCATCTCATCAAGTTTAACCTTATAAACCCATAACAAAGTAAGGATGTTGACCTTGTCAGGGAGAGGAACCAATTCCCATACTTCAAGTCGTTGGAATTCATTTAGTTCCTCCTGCATAGCTTCAATCCAAGATGATTGGGTCATAGCCTGCTGCCAATTTTTGGGTTCAACTTCAGAGAGAAATGCATCAAAGTAACAATAGAGTGCACTCTCTTGTAATTGATGGCGTGTAGAGACTGGTCGATCTAGATCTCCAATAACATTCCTAATTGGGTGATCTTTTGTCCATTTAGTGCTATGATTTTCAATCCTAGGTGGTCTGGAGTGAACAATAGAAGGAGCTTCTTCTGAGGTAGACGCGGCTGAAGGGTTTTCAGGGATCGCTACACCAAAGAAAGGAAGCTCTTGCAAGTGAGCATATTCCAAGTCGTGATCAGTAGAATCCTCTTCCACATCATTAGGCACAAGTAGGGGTGATGATTCAGGTGTAGTTTGAGAATCACTTGGTGAAGGTGCATCCGGTTCAATGTGAATTGTAGATGCATTAGATAAAGGTTCATTAGCTTGAGCAACCACTTCAGGGATTGGAGCGATTACTACAGGTGCTGGAACTTCATCAGTCGGGGGATCGAAGAATTCATCAAACAACGGTTGAAACAGTTTATCCCACTCGGGCCTTGATGGTGGTAAGAATGATGTAGAAGTAGGATTATTGGGAACTAATCCGGAACTAATAGCACCGGTTCCCATCTCATGAAGCGCGGGTTCAGAGCTGTGTTGCTCAGAAGCCATCGCTGTCAGCTCATCGAAATCTGTGTCCATAGTTTCTACAATCTTGCCAAGACGACGGTTATAGATTCGGTATGCTCTTTTGGACGGTGAGTAACCAATGAAAATACCTATATCGGCTTTCGGTTGAAGCTTACCCAAGTTCTCACTATTGATGTTTGGATAACAAAGAGCACCAAACACATGGAAAAATGAAACATCGGGTTTACGGTCATGTAAAAGCTCATAAGGTGTTTTTCCATGGCGTTTCCGAAGGATAGAACGGTTTTGGGTGAAACATGCAGTAGAAATAGCCTCTGCCCACAAGAACAATGGAGCTTTCGCATAAATAAGCATGGTCCTAGCAGCTTCCATAAGTGTACGATTCCGTCTTTCAACGACACCGTTTTGTTGTGGAGTGCGTGCAGCGGATGTTTCATGTGATATACCAACTCCTTCATAATAATCACGAAGAGTCTGGTTGACGAACTCTGTACCATTGTCTGTACGAATACGGCGGACAGTGGTATTCAAACGTACCTGAATGAATTTCAGAAAAGTGATGATAGCCTTCGGTGCTTCATCCTTTGTACGTAGAAATCTAACCCATGTAAACCTGGAGAAATCATCCACAATTACCAGAATGAATTTCTTACCGCTCACACTTTCAGTTCTCATCGGCCCACAAAGATCCATATGCAAAAGATGAAGTTTTTCTTGATTGGTGTCTTCAGCTTTGGGCTTGTAAGATTTCTTGGTACTTTTCCCCCTTGAACACGCGGAACATAAATGGTCCTTGTGAAATTTAAGCTTTGGAAGACCACGAACTAAATCGTTTTTAGCCAGATGATTAATAGCATCAAAATTAAGATGAGATAATCTGCGATGCCATAACCATGACTTGGTCTTAGATGCTTTAGAGAGAAGACATACTGGAGAGGCGGCCATCATGTCTTGTAAGGACAAGGTATAGAGATTTGCACCACGAGATCCCTTCAAAAAATCTTTTCCTTCTAAGTTGCGGATGAAACAAGTGTGTTGTCGAAAAGCAACCTCAAGGTTGGAATCACAAAACTGTCCTACTGAGAATAAATTATGACCAAGACCTTCTACATAGTATACCCTTGAAATCGTCACGTTTCCAATCTGATATTCACCATACCCCATAATCTTTGCTATATGATCATTCCCGAATTTAACCGTACCAAGAAACTTGCTGACGAAATTTCGGAGCATCGAGCGATTTCCGGTCATATGTTTTGAACAACCGGAGTCCAAATACCACAGGATGATTTGGACCACCTGAAAATATCACCACACGAAGACAATGTAGAGGTATCGGAATCTGAGTGTTCCTTGTTATTAGCAGGTACAGATTTAATAATCTTAGATTTGCTAACTCTAGGTTTCTTAGATTTCCTAGCCTTCCTTTTCTTAATAGGTGGTGTAGATTCTAGTTGGCTTAAATCCTGAGGTATTTCTTCACTGATAGGCACTATAGTGGGGGCTGACCTAATTAAAGGGCGCTGTTTCCATACTTGAGTGCGAGTGTTCCTAACTAAAGGACGCTCAGACCTAACCTCAATGGATGCATTCCTAGTTAAAGGGCACATTTTTCCATCTAATGTAAAGGTCCTACCAGTGGGACGCCATTGCCAGCCAACTTGGGCACGAGTTCTACCCGTTGGCTTCCATTCAAGACCATTCTTAATAGCATTCATTTCATTAACGTGATCAATCAGACACAAATCATGACGTTGGGAAAACATACATTCATTACAATTCCAACAATTCAAATCAGAATTCACGAATGGTTTAGGCTGCTGCACAGGCGCAGAGCTTTTAGTCTTAACATGATTCTTTTTATTTAAAACTGAACTAGCATTCCTATTGTGAACTTCTACTTTCTTCTTTGTGGCACTACTAGTGGAGGGCTTGATCTTAGCTTTCTTGAGTGGCGATCCTTTAGACTTAGTAGTCTCTTTTAATCCTGTAGAAGGCAAAGTGGGAACATTAGCAACAGATTTTAAAGGTGTCTTACTTGATTGTGCCAATGACGGTTTCGCTCCTGGAGTCTTATTAAATGGAGTGACAGCAATGGGCCTATTATTAAGTAGTGCAGAACCTGGTGTACCTATGTATTGCAAATATGCTAAGAAATATTGAACTCGCTTAATATATTCATGAGCCGAATAATAGTCGCTACTTGAGGGATCTAAGGCATAAAGATCGTCTAAAATATCCCTAAGAAGATCGACATGCTTAATGGCATTCCTCATATAATCATCATAGGTAACCGGGTTTCTCTTGTGAAGCGGATTCTTATAAAGCACTACTGACTTGGTTGTTGGAGCACTAGTGGACGGTGCAGAGTCGGTAGCTAAGTTATCAACAACTTCTTGTCGGGTGAGAAGAAGTATCTCCTTTAACTCAGCCAAAACCATATTTTTGTCTATGAGCAGGATGTTCAAATCAGAGATTTCTTCGCACTTTTGGTTCAGTTGTTCAACATAAGATTGTTGATGTGCCGCATTAAAAGCGAAGCGTTCTTCTAGTGAACCATAAAGAGCGGATAATCCCTGTCTTGTCCGATCCATCTCCCCTAGAACAGACGAAAGTCTAATTTCTAAGACTTGGTTTTTAGACTCTGCAGCCTCTAGTTCCAATTTTAATGTTTCCTTTGATGATACCTCTCTCTTCAATCTCATGATTTCTTCCTCTAATGTCTTAACAATTGCAATCATCTTGTCACTCGTCTCAACACCGTTTTCACAACCATTTGATATCAAAAGATCCTCATTTTGAGTTTGTTGTTTTAATTCTAAAGATATACAATGTTGTTCTAGTTGATTAAAGCGTTTTGAAAGTAAATTGTAAGAATCTTGTAGCTTTAAAAACTCAGCGTTAGATTCGTGACAAGAATGATTATCTACCTCATTTACAGTATCAGCAACATTTACAGAAAGATCACAAACATCATCACATATATGCACATCATCACAATTAATCATAGCGGATGTAAGCTCATTCGAATAATTAACATTTACAGTAGTAAGCACATCACACGAGATTACTGCAGACAAGAATCGGTCATATTCGGTTAAAATCTTTTCTTTTTCAATTAGTTGTAGTTCGTAAGCGGTGTCCATTTCATAAAACACTTTTTGAACTTCACCAATTTCAAACACAAGATTTTCCTTAAGAGATGCAAAAGTTCCTTTTAGACTTTCGACAAACGGATTGATCTCATTTTTAAACACCTCGTTCATATGTTCGAAAGCCCATTCTCCGGCATTTAAGCCATTTGAAGTCGTACAATCCAAAATGACCTTGTCAAAATTAGTAAAGTATTGATTAATCTCTTGCAAGTTTAACCATACAGTGCTAACAGGTGGAAGATCCTTTGGAATTTCCTTAGGACCTTCCATATTGACAAGTGTAGGAAATGTACTAGGGTTTTCTTCATCTAATATGTAGGTTGGTGCTGTTATGAGATCTTTGTCCATATGGAAGCGAATTCTAAAATCCGTTTTTGCAAGCTCCTTATTCAATTTAAAATAGTCACACTCGGGATATTTTGCAGAATTGTATGACCGATCCTCATCAACTAGATCCTTACTTGTTCGATCATCGGGAAAAACAATCGGGTCTAAAGCCAATCCTAATTGAGTTGCATTATAAAGTCTAGGACTATGTCTTAAAGCTTGTTTTGCATACCGTGGATTAGGGGGAAGGCCTTTTAGACGTGATAAGTTAAACTCTCTAAACGAAGCATCAAATAAGTGCACTAGTTGAGAAGCAGCGTATTGTCTTAACAGCAAGTAATCTAGACTTCTAATCTTATTAGTGGCATTAATCTCCATTTCATTCTTCTTAGACTCTAGTGATTCAAAATCCGTTTGAAGTTTTTGAAAATTAGTGACCACTAACTCCTTTTCTTTAAGTTCATTAGTCAGATTTGCTCTTAAATTTTCAATTTCTTGCAAGTGATCCATTTGTTTGTTTCTAAAATGATCATATTCGGGATTAGTTAGAACACTAGACGAAGGCACTAATTCCAAGGTTTGAACTTTCTCATTGCTTAAGGCAAGCTCATCAGACAAATTCTTATTCTTAGCTAAGGTTTCTAAGAGTGCAGCATTCATTTGGCTAAGTAATGTAGCAGGAACCATGACCAAATCTTGTTGAGCAGGAGTAGGCGTATGCGAAATGGGTCCCGGTTGTGATTCACTCAAAGTCTGGGGACTCACATTGATATTGCTATCATTGTTTGTCTCCTCGTTTGAAAGACTCACCACCGAAGATTCATTCGAATCAGCACTCTCTTGCACAACTTGATGTGGTTGAATACTAGCATCAGTGGTATTATCGGTGGTATTAATAAGTACCTCAGATCTCTTTTCTGGCCCTAAGCTGGAGATAGTTGCCATGAGAGCAGCCTTTGCAGATTGAAAGTCATCACAGTCTGAGTCATACGCATCGAGATCATCTGCTTGGTATGCTGCATTCTGTGTGGTGACCGTGTCTTGTTCAGCAATCCCTGGATCAGCAAGAAATGCAAGCTCCTCTTCATCAAGTTCCCTTCCTTGTGCTTGAGCATTCACCAGATAGATCTTTTCTGCAAACCATTGTCCATCCCTTCTCCTCTTGGGTTTCTTACAATCCCTGGACATATGACCCTCTTCCTTGCAGTTGTAGCATGTAATCATTCGCAATTTGCCCGTGATATTAGCCCGAGGAGCAGGATTGACCATTGGAGCCTGATTGACCGTGCGAGCATTGGTAGTAGATGTGGTAGATCTCCCCTGATATGGTTGAATAGGCTGAACCATTACCCTGCCATTCTCAATTGTAGCTTGTTGGCGAGAATTGGATGAATTCCTCAACTGATTGTTGGTAGGAGCTGATCCCCTAAATCCTCGTTTGCTTAAAGTCCTTGTGAGATAGGCAGACATAGTGGTTAACACTTCAACTGGATCAGCACCTTGTTTAAATACAGGAACGGGGACTTCCTCATCATCACAGTACATTTCTTGATCTTGAGCTGCATAATCACTAGAAGGAATACTCATTTGATCAGGGTAGCTTGTTGGATATGCTGCATTCTCTTGATAAGATGAATATGAAGATTGAGCATAAGGTGCAATACTAGCTGGGTGAGGTTGTGTAGCATATTGTGATGAAGGTGCACTGAACCGATATTGTTGCTGATGTGAGGTGGGTGGTTGTGGTAGAATCGAGTATTGGGGAAAGGCTGGTGTCATGTAAGGTGATGGATGATAGGCTTGATGTCCCAAAATATAAGGAGTGTTGTTGTGAGACAAGCTTGGTTGATTCGCCATCAAAGCTAATGAATCAGGGTACATACCTCGTGGAGAACGGTGCATGATCACATGTTTCTCATGTTGCTAAAGAAAAGCATATAGTTGATCCAAATTGCACTTATGCAGATCCCTGGTTAACTTAACATCGGTAATATACTCACCCCATTCAGCTTGAGGTAAAGTATTCAAGAATTTGGTGTTAACCTGGAATGGAGCAATCACCAGATTGTATACATTCAGATCATTCATGAGTGTGGTGAATCTGAAGTAATAATCATGAAGCGTTTCCCCTGGGTTGTAAGTGAATCTGTCAAACAGGTCATACAACTGACATTCCCTTTCCTGTTTGGTGAGAGACGTGCCTTGTAGCAACACCTTAAGACGTTCCCATAAATCCTTTGCCACCGTATACTGACTCACCATCCTATAGATGTCATGGGGAAGGGCTTGGAGAATTGTTTGAAGAGCTTTCTCGTCTGCATCGGCAACAAGTTGTTGGGCTGGTGTAAGTTCTTCAAATTCTCTTGGTCGAGTCACATTGTTGACCACTATGGTACCATAGTCAAGTGGACCATTTAAAATTGACTTAACCATAAGCCTCCCATAAACCGGTTTTCCCTTAAGATAAGACATCATCCGGCCTTGCCAAGCTTCAAAAACTTCTTTGATGAGCATTGGCGGGCGATTATCCGTTCCCGTAATTACCGAAATATCCGTAAGTGATGTCATCTGAGGCATTACTGAATTCGGATTCATTTTGTTAACTTCAAAGAGACAAAGATTATCGGTTGATCGAGCAGTGAAGTAAAGCTTGTGAATTGTGTTGTGTTTTTGTTGTAAGAAACCAAGATTAAATCCTCTAAAAATCGTCGAAAAAACAAGCAAAATAACCCTTGATTCGGAACTTTTTGTTGATTCGAAAGTTTGATTCGGAAGATTTGGCTTGGAATTACCTTGATTCGGAACTTTTGGCTTGATCCGGAACTTCTTGGTTCGGAAGTTCTTGGTTCGGAACTTGTGTCTTGATCCGGAACTTCTTGGTTCGGAAGTTCTTGGTTCGGAACTTTTGGCTTGATCCTGAACTTCTTGGTTCAGAAGTTCTTGGTTCGGAACTTGTGGCTTGATCCGGAACTTCTTGGTTCGGAAGTTCTTGGTTCGGAAGTTCTGACTTGATCCGGAACTTCTTGGTTCGGAAGTGCTTGATCCGGAACTTCTTGGTTCGGAACTTCTTGATCCGGAACTTCTTGATCCGGAACTTCTTGACCCGGAACTTCTTGATCCGGAACTTCTTGATCCGGAACTTCTTGATCCAGAACTTCTTGATCCAGAACTTTTGCTGGGTAATCAGAAACTTTGATACGATGAACAGTCGACCTCAAAACAAGAGATTAAACCCAGATTTTGACCAAATAACCCAAAAAGTTTTGTGATTTCAACAATAATAAGTAAAAACTAATACTTATCCACTAATCCCAATCACAAAAACACCAAAAACACCAAGAATCAAGATGGTTTTTCTTAAAGAACACTAATACAATCAAAAACTAAAAAACCACACAAATCACTACCTTAAATCACCCCATAGCTCTTGATACCAAATGTAGAATATTGATAACCTATGAATCTATGAAGGGGTTTGTTGATTTCTAGAGAGAGAAAGTTAGAGAGAGAAAGTGAGAGAAACTATGTGTTATTTCAATAAATGAAACTAGAAAAGTGACAACAACCAACCCCTTTCCATGGTGGAAAGGGGTATTTATACTCCAAGCTTACAATGGGCTTGGGCCGGTCCATGACAAGCCCATGGACCGGTTCTTACTTAACTTAATAAGCAACTAATGACTATTTGTTAACTACGAGCTATTACAACATTAATAATATTGTGGAGTGACCGATACTTCTTATATACGTAAAAACGTATTTCTAACAACAAGACCTTAAGTCATGACACAATGATCCTTCATGATTCAATCTTGTTCTTGCTATGTCTGAGAGAATCATACATATGAATTATGTAAGCTCTAGATTAATAGCGAGAATCTATGAAAAATCATTTTTAGATTGAATTAACAATGTCAAACAAATTTCTCAACCATTTTCGAAAGAGACTTTGAGAGTTTTGAAAAGGAGAAGAGAAGATTTTTCAAAAGGAGTTTAAAAGACTCAAGGACTCAAAGTGGTAAAAGAAAGCACACAAGAAGAAAAGACTTTAAGGAAGATGTTCCATTAATCCTAGACCTAGACGCAAGTAATTAAAAGGTTCCCTCTTAAGTGGCTTAGTGAAGATATCGGCTAAGTTGTCCTCGGAGGGCACCTTTTCAATAGTAATGTTCCCCTTTTGAACATTATCCCTAAGGAAACGGTGTCTAATTTCTATGTGTTTGGTTCACGAATGTTGCACGGGATTCTTGCTTAGGTCTATAGCGCCTTTATTATCGCACATGATGGGAACAACATCAAGAGAAATCCCGTAATCAACAAGCGCTTGCTTCATCCATAGAGCTTGTTGGCATGCTTTTCCGACACTCACATACTCGGCTTCCGTGGTGGATATCGCAAGAGCGGTTTGTTTCTTGGAGAACCAAGAAGTTAAACAACAACCCATGAAGGTAAAAACTCCACTAGTGCTTTTCCGGTCCACATAGTCTCCCGCATGATCCGAGTCCGCATAGACAATGGTTTCTACGCCGGTCCCTTTAGGATACCATAATCCTAAATGTATAGTGCCTTTAATGTATCGGAAGATACGCTTAACCGCTTTAAGGTGAGAGGTTTTGGGAGCCTCTTGGAAGCGAGCACAAAGGCAAACACTAAACATGATATCCGGTCGACTTGCCGTTAGGTACAACAAACTACCAATCATACCTCTATATTTGGTGTTGTCTACCGACTCACAGTCATCATCTACGGTGAGTTTAGTATCCGAGGCCATAGGGGTCTTCATTGGTCTAGATTCTTCTAATCCAAATTTATTTAGCATTTCTTTAGCGTACTTAGATTGACTAAAGAAAATACCATCGTCCATTTGTTTAATTTGGAGTCCTAAAAAGAAGTTAAGTTCTCCCATCATACTCATTTCAAACTCATCATGCATGATTTTGGCAAAGTCATCACACAATTCTTGACAAGTTGAGCCAAATATAATGCCATCAACATATATTTGTACGATTATGAGGTGAGAACCTTTCTTCTTGGTAAAGAGTTTATTGTCTACCATTCCCATGGTATACTCATGTTTAACAAGAAACGCTTTAAGTCTATCATACCAAGTTTTGGGTGCTTGTTTGAGTCCATAAAGTGCTTTCTTAAGCTTGTAAACATGGTCCGGTTTCTCAAAATCAATGAAGCCGGGAGGTTGAGCCACATATACCTCCTCATTGATCAAACCATTAAGAAATGCACTATTTACATCCATTTGTTGAAGCTTAATATCTAAGTCACAAGCGTAGGCTAAAAGGATTCTAATTGATTCTAATCTAGCTACCGGTGCATATGTCTCGTCATAATTAATCCCTTCTTGTTGATTATAGCCTTGAGCTACAAGTCTAGCCTTGTTACGAGACACAACACCATTCTCATCTAGCTTATTCCTAAATACCCATTTGGTTCCTATAATGGTAGAACTTCTAGGTGGAGGAACAAGTTCCCAAACATCATTGGCAACGAATTGATTCAATTCTTCTTGCATCGCAATGACCCAACTCTCATCCGTCAAAGCTTCTTTAACATTCTTTGGTTCAATCAAGGAGACAAAACAAAAGAAGTTGCTTTGGTTTTGGACTTGAGATCTTAGGGTCCTTTGATTTAAGTCGCCAATGACATTATTGAGAGTATGATCCCTAGACTCCTTAATGTTTACTTCCTTTTCAACGCTAAGGTCTTCAACTCCTATTTTCCTAACCTCTTTGGCTTTAACTATTTCTAATTCATCCAAGTCATCATCAACCAATGGTGGTGTCTTGGGTGAAGGAGGGGTTTCATCAAAGGTTACGTTGAGTGATTCTTCAATAACCCTCGAGGTTCTATTTAGGACTATGTAGGCTTTACTAGTTTGGGAATAACCTAAAAGGATAACTTCGTAAGACTTTGGGTCAAACTTGGTAAGGTAGTCTTTGGTGTTGAGGATAAAGCACTTGCTTCCAAACACCCTAAAGTATTCTAATGAGGGTTTCTTACCTTTAAGAATCTCATAGGGGGTCTTTCCTAGGAAAGGTCGAATTAGAATTCGGTTGAGAATATAAGTCGATGTGTCCACGACATTGCACCAAAACTTTTGAGGCAATTGCTCGTTTAACATCGTCCTACTCATCTCTTGGAGAGTCCTATTCTTCCTTTCAACTACCCCATTTGATTGTGGAGTGCGAGGAGCCGAGAAGTTATGGGTAATACCATGAGCTTCACAAAAGGCACCAAATTGCACTTCATTATCAAATTCCCTACCATGATCCATCCTAATAGAGACAATTGAACATCCTAGTTGATTTTGAATTCTTCGACTAAAGATTTCAAAGTTATCGAAAGCTTCATTCTTAGATGCCAAAAATCTAGTCCAAGTGAATCTAGAATAGTCATCAACTATAACTAGGGTATAAAGGTTACCTCCATAACTCCGTATGGCGTAAGGTCCAAAGAGATCCATATGTAGGAGCTCTAAGCACCGAGAGGTCGAAACCAAATTCTTGGCTTTGTGACTTGAGTGAACTTGCTTTCAAACTTTGCAAGCATCACAAAAGTTACTATCAAACTTAATCTTGGGGAGGTGTCTTACCAACTCCTTAGAGACTAAAGATTGAATTAAAACGCATATTAGCGTGACCTAATCTCCTATGCCAAAGAGTAGAACTATCATCTATAGTCGCAAGACATATGTTGTCTTTTGACTTTTTTAACCTTCATGCCATAAAGCCCATGCTTTCTAACACCTGTTCCAATGACTTTTCCATCTTTTACGATTTCACTGTCATGTTCCGAAAAGATGACCTTACACTTATTATCACAAATTTGACCTATACTTAAAAGGTTAAAACCTAAGTTATCTACGTGCTCAACATTTTCAATGGTCATGGCGTCAAGAGAAACCGTACCTTTGCCAATGATATTACCACGTAGACTACTAGCGAATGTGACGTTACCTCCATCATATGCTTTGTAATGCGAGAACAAACTTCGATTACCCGTCATGTGTTTAGAACATCCACTATCCTTAATCCACTCATCGGGCTCCAAATCAATTCCCAAGCATATCTAGGTAACAACACACAAGATCAAACATTTGGTCCTCAATATCTCATGGGTCCAAAATTGTTAGTTCCAAACATCCCTTGCATTTGGTTGGGATGCATGAATGAGGAAGGGATTCCCCATGGAGAACAAAATGGAGGAGGGTAGTAATTCATGTAACCATTTTGTTGTTCATTACTTCTCCTAGGTGTGTTTGATCTAGGTTTAGAGTTATTATTATTCCTTCTAGGTGTTGGAGTTTTACTTCTAGGTCATGAGTTTTTTTGATTATCTCTTGTAGGCGTTATCGTTCTACTTCTAGTCTTAGACTCATTCCGTACTCTAGGTGGAGTAGAGGATAGTCTAGATAAACTTCTATTTCCCATGAGAGGTTTACTTAAAGGCTTGTAGAACTTACCAATAACATTGTCGTCAAGTATGGGTAATTGTACCTTATTAACAGTAAGATGCTCTAGTTTTTCATTTAACTTAGATTTTTTAGAAAGTTCAGAATTTTCACAAAATTCAACTTCTGGCCGCGATACCTTATCTATGGCCGCGGTTCCATAGTGATAAGGAACCGCGCCATACAGTTTGGAACCGCGTCCAGTGGGTATTTTTTGTGAAAACCTGACTTGTTTTGGTTCACTAGTTGAGGCTTCATTTGAGTTAAAACCTAGACCAAGTCTTTCCTTAGAATGAACTTGTTTGTTTAACATATCATCAATAGCACTAGTACCTTTCATGAACTTTTCCAATTTAATGGAGGTGCTCTTGAAATCTTCATTCTCTAATCTAAGTTTCTCACAACTTAAGCAACCTAAATCAACCTCTTTGTTTTTCTCAAGTTTAGCCAATTTCTCCCTAAGTTCATTGATCTCATTTTCAAGCTTAGTTTTGGTTGATTTTAGGGTTTTATTCTTTTCTATGAATTTAAGACTAAGTTTGTGTAAGCTATCATATTTGCCTTCAAATTCAATATCATCTAAAGTGGAACTATCATTGCTATAATATTTGGTTTCGGAATGTACCTCTTTAGAAGTGTGAGCCATAAGACATTTCTCCTCTTTGGGGTTGTCATCATCATCTTCACCGCTATCTCTCCAAGCTCCACTAACGAATGCCGTGTGGTTCTTATCACGAGCGGGCTTTGGACAATCACCAATGAAGTGATTTGGATCACCACATCTAAAACAATTCCTATCACCTTTTTCGTTCTTGACAAACCGATTCTTTGACAATGGTTTCTTGTCATAGTTGGGTTGCCTAACGTGTTGACCTCGTCTCTTGAAGAACTTCTTGAAATCTCTCACCGCCAATGCATACTCCTCGTCATCGCTTTCCGAGGAACTATCATGGTCACTTTGTGCCTTCTTGGCTTTAAGTGCAAGAGATTTCCTTTCACTCTTGGTTTTCACTAATTCCGAGTCCTTCAAAATTATCATCTCATGAACCTTCAAATTTCCTATGAGTTCATCGAGTGATAAAGTTGAGAGATCTTTCGACTCTTCTATCGTCGTGACTTTTGCTCTCCACTTTGGATGTAAGGCCCTTAGAAACTTCCTAACATTGTTCTTGCTAGAAAAACCTTCATCAAGTGCTTTTAGACTAGTAATAATGGTGTTAAACCTAGCAAATACTATCAATAGTTTCATCTTCTAAGATGACAAATTGTTCATATTGTTGGACAAGAAGATCGATTTTACTTTCTTTGACTTGGCTATTACCTTGGTGGGTTACTAAAAGAGTGTTCCAAATATCTTTAGCGGTTTCACACATAAAAATTCTTTCATACCCTTTCTTAGGCAAAGCATTATAAATCACCATTTTAGCCTCATTATTTTTTGAAAGTTTCTTTTTAGTATCGTCATTAGCTTTGTCAAAAGTGACCAATTCTTTTGTTTTAGAAACTTCATTAAATTGAAAGGGTAAAAAATCACCATTGGTAATAACATGCCAAAGATCTAAATCTTTTGATTTCACATAAGTTTCAAATCTATTTTTCCAATAAATAAAACTATCGGTTTCAAAAAGTGGTGGTCTTTGCATAGATTGCCCTTCTAGGTACTTGTTGGAATCCATAGATCGATTCAAGTTTTAAAATACAATATAATTTAAAAAATCTTGAGCAACCCACTCTGATACCAATTGTAAAAACTAGAAGGGGGGGTGGGGGGGTTGAATAGTTTCTTATATTTACTTGTTAAAATATGGTTTCCAAAAATCCTTTTTCAAAAACTTAGGCTTGAGGAAATATGTGAAATCTTCTTATGCACAATATGAACAATGATAATGTAACTAAACTAATACTAGCAAAGATATATCCACAAAGAATAAAGAATGATAGTGTAGCTAATCTAATACTAACAAAATTATATGCATAAAGAATAAAGAATGTAAAGAGTTGAGGGTAAAGAAATATCAAACCGAACACCAAGGATTTATAGTTGTTCGGCAACGAAGCTCACTCCTCGTTCCTACTCCACTCCTCGAGTACTCCTTACTCGAGAGTTCACTACACAACAAGATCCTTATGGTGGAGAAAACCGTACACGTCGCTTAACCAATTTCCGACTCTAAGCTAAAAGTCGAGCCCTAATCGTAGCTAGGACCAATCTACACAACTATACTTAGTACATACACAACTTCCAAATAGACACAACTACTTGGATCTTCACAACTATGACACAACTACAAGTATATAAAATTTGATCTTCAATGGATCTTTGGTGGTGGACTCATCACTTCACTAGGATAGTGTTCTTCTCTTTGCACTTGGAGAGGAAGGGATGGAAGAACAAGATTCACTTCTTAAACAAGTAATAATCAAACAAATGATCAAAGATTTGAGTGATTAAAGAAGGGGTTTGAATCTGGAAATAAATGTGCAAAAGAGGTGAGGTGAAAAGCTGAGAATGGTCCACTATTTAAAGGATAAAGGAGCCAACGGCTATATCTGCCCGCGGTACCTTATCTAAGCCCGCGGTACCTTATCGATAAGGTACCGCCTAGGTGCTAAGGTACCGCCGGACTAGACTCCGCTCCTTTTTGTCCTTTAGTGGTGGAGGTCTTATCTGGGTATAAAAAATATCCTGAAAGGATATTCTTAACCAAATAAGAATATGCCATTTCCAAATTTCAAATAATTAATTTAATAAAACATTTTCTTAAAAATAAAGTTTAATAAAAACTTGTCACTTTTAATAAAAAGTGAGTTTTAAGAAAAGATTAAATCACTTGATCACTTGATTAAGGTTAGTACTTGTTTATCCATACCTTAAGTGAAAATGGGTAAAATGAAAAATACTTGAACTCAAGAATTCGTTTTTCGTTGTTTTCGTAAATGCTTGTTTTTACAAATTGTCGTAATCAAGAGTAAGCGAGACCAAAAAATGCAAGTAACGTTTTTAGTCATTATTGCATTAACAAAGAATTTAAAATCGAAATTCGTGATAAGAAGGGAGCTAAAAACCTAGCCGCGGATCATCTCAGTAGACTTGAGGATCCTCATCAAGGGGATCATCCGAACAAAGAGATCAATGACTCTTTCCCCTTTGAGACCTTAATGTCTATCAACTCGAATTCTGATGAGACCCCGTGGTTTGCGGACATTGCAAACTACTTGGCGGGTGTAATTCTCATTGACGGGTTAACATCCCAACAAAAGAAGAAGTTCTTTAAAGACATTAAGACTTACTTTTGGGATGACCCGTATCTCTTCAAACAATGTGCTGATTTGATTATTCGCCGATGTGTTGATGGACCGGCGGCTTTAGACATTCTCGAAGCTTGCCACAAAGGACCCACCGGTGGTCACTTTGGTCCCAACTACACCGCCAAAAAAGTGTTTGACTCGGGATTTTATTGGCCCACCATTTATCGTAATGCTCACGAGATGGTTAAACATTGTGATGCTTGCCATAAACAAAGCAAGATCACACATAAAGATGAGATGCCTCAAAATTTCATACAAAAATGTGAAATCTTCGATGTATGGGGCATCTACTTTATTGGGCCATTCCTTTCATCTAAAGGAAACAAATACATCCTTGTAGCCGTTGACTACGTTTCTAAATGGGTTGAAGCCAAAGCTTTACCCACTAATGACACAAGGGTGGTTTGTAACTTTTTGAAGTCGCTATTCGCTAGATTCGGTGTGCCTCGTGCCATTATTAGTGATCGCGGGACTCATTTTTGCAATGATCAATTCGCAAGAGTCATGGATAAGTATGGTGTCAATCATCGTCTTTCCACCGCATACCACCGACAAACTAATGGCCAGGCTGAAATATCTAACCGATGGTTAAAGTGAATTCTTGAACGAACCGTGGGAGAGCATCGTGCCTCATGGGCCAATAAACTTGATGATGCTCTCTGGGCTTTTCGTACCGCATACAAGACTCCGATTGGTTGTACACCATATCGTCTCGTGTACGGGAAAGCATGCCACCTCCCCATTAAGTTGGAGCACAAGGCTTACTGGGCCTTGAAGTGGGCTAATTTCGACATCAACAAAGCCGGTGACCTACGCAAAATCCAACTCAATGAGCTGAATGAACTCCGGAAAGAGGCTTATGAAAATTCTTTGATCTATAAGGAAAAAACTAAGCTCATTCACGACTCTAAGATTAAAAACCGAGAGTTCCAAGTTGGAGACAAAGTTTTACTCTTCAACTCTCGGTTGAAAATCTTTTTGGGCAAGCTGAAATCTCGTTGGTCCGGCCCATTCACCATTGCCCAAATTTTTCCATATGGTACTCTCGAGCTCGCTCAACCTAATGGACCTAATTTTAAGGTGAATGGCCAACGAGTGAAGTTGTAATTTGGTGAGGACATCTCTCATGAGATGATTCCATCCCTCACCACGTTTCCCATGAACTAATTTTGGGTCGAGTCAGGCTCGTGACTCGGTTATAAAAAACAAGCGCTCCTCGAGAGGCAACCCGAGTATCTATCCTTTTCCGTTTAACCTCCTAAGTGTAGGGGGACCTATATAGGTTGTTGTGTTTGTGTGGTGATGTGATTACAGGGATGAATGCACTTTTGGAACCTTTGAAGAACCGTGCTCCCGTGTTATCCAAAATCTGGTTCTATCTCTCAACTATCGTGATTCAATTTTCTTCATACTCACATTTGAAATTGATCACTTTAGTCGTCTCTTCCTTAGCTTGATTTAACCAACGTGCACAATGTCATAAGTGTAGGGGATACTTTTCCCACATGCTTAAACATTGAGGACAATATTTATATTCAGTGTAGGGGAGACTTCTATCGAAGTTTTAAGTGGACTTTTCTATTAAAATGCCTTCATTTAACCGGAAAATCATATTTGTCAGCATTTTTCAATTTTTTAATTAACTTTGGCCATATAGTCGTAATTTTTAAATTTTTATCGTTGCTTTCATATGTATATATTCCACAATAAAGTCAAAAATATTAATAAAGTGGTGTAGCTAGTTTTGAAGTCTTTGGCATATTAGGCCCGTTGCGGTTATTTTGACTCAACCGGAATAGACTTATCCAAGTTTATTCTAGCTAGTATCCTTAACCATGTAGACCTTAATCGGTTTATTAGGTTAAGCATCCACGAGTCTCATTACTTGAGATTTTAAATTGTGGAGAACGAGAAATGATAGAGTCAATTATAAGTCGGTATTCTTGCACAAGCTCACTTGGTGTGATTATCTGCCTATTCTCCCATCACTTGCTAATAATTTATCTGCAATAAGTAAAGTCGTACGATTTGAAAAGTTACTTAGCTTCTAGCCCAAGATCGTTTAAAAGTTGCTCGGTAATGATAAGAGTTCATAGCCAAGGCATAACTTATGAAGCGGGGCGCGAAGATTGGCGAGTCCGAAAAGGCCATAACAAGGCATGAGGATTCCATTTTATTGCTAAGGATCCAAGGTGATGTGAAAAGCATTATTCCCAAAATCAATATGAAGGATCAAGACTCACGACGAAAAGCAATCAACTCCCATAAAGATCATGGAGAAGTCTATCCGAAAAGACCCTAACAAGGTATGAGGATAAATAGATCCAAGTCCGAAAAGGAGGCGGATCGTTGTATCTCAAAATCCCAATTAACGATTGAAGAAATAATGATGAAGTCGTGGTCAACAAAGTTAGAGTATCCCTCAAAAGTCTCCAAGTGAAGAAACTCTATTAACGAATAGAAGATCATTATTTCAAGAACGTCTCTCAAGATATGAAGTATGATGTACATGCCAAATATCGGCCCGAGAAAGGTCTCAAATCGTGAAGCGAGTTATGCCAAGATATGAACTTTTTGATATCCCGAGAAGCAGTTTTAAGAGATTTTGTCCTTTAGCTAACTATTAATCAAATCGTCCTACTTTGCTTTCAACCTAAATAAACTATCGCAATAAGTCCAAAAATGCATCTTCATGATCATTCTAAGACAAAAATGAAATATAAGAGATACACCTAGGAATAAGGGAGTTTAAGCATATAATTAAGCCATGTGTGTAAGTGTTTGATTTGCTAACTTATAATAACAATGATCTTGTTTTTAAGCTTAGTTTGGGGAACGTGAAACTTGAGGGTGATAAATCTTCGCAGCACCGAAGCCCTAATGTAAGTCCTTGATCTCTTTGCAAGTTATTTCCATGTAGCTATTTTCTAGTGAAAATGGTTTTCTATCCTTTAGTTTCCTTTAAAGTTTTAATTTCTGTTAGTACTTTAATTTTTGTTTAGTAGTATTTAATAAGGCCAAGGTTGATTGATTATGAGAAAAGTGTAAAATTGCTTTATCACTAAGCATTGCATGAGGGCATAGCAATGGTTAAGTGTAGGGGATTTGATTGGTGTGAAAACACTCATCCTTTTACCACTTATTTCTTGCTAAAACAATACCAAAACGCATATTTAATGTCATTTGTTTTGAATTATGCGCGGTTTGTGTGTTTGTTGTGTTTTCAGAGTCAACCGCATAAATATTGAAGAAAACATGGGATTGCACGGGTTTATCGAAGAAAAAGACTCAAGACGATGTCTATTTTCCAAGAGATGCAAAAGATTTGAAGTCAATGGGCCTATTTGAAGATTTATCGAAGAAAAGGACCAAAGATGGAAGATTTACATATGTCGAAGAACTCAAGTCTATTAAACAAAGAAAATTAAAGACGAGTTGAATTTATTCGTCGACAAATCCCGAATCGAATTCGAAAACGTCAACTTTTCGGAAAAGACGAGAAGACAAGAAGAAAGGAAGAAAGCTCACTCACCAACCAACCACATCTCCTATAAATATGAGACTCCTCCCCACACATTAGCGAGCTTTAATTTCCTGTCTTTTCTTTTTTCTTTGTTTTCGTAGGAAGCCAACACCATTAAGGTGTTGGTGATTTTTCATTTTTGTTAAATCTTTAATCTTGTAAGTTTTTAATCTTTCCTTTTGTTTACTCTACCTTAATCAATCAATATCATCTTCCATTTTCATCTTGTTCATCTTCATCTTTTTGATTTAAAGTTTAAAGTTCTTATTTGGTTGATTTTGATCTTCAAAAGTAAGTGGGTTTTGTGTTTTTATTGTTTTGATTTGATGTTTACCATTAGTAGATGATTCGTGGTTAAATTAGTTTAAGTTTTGGTTAAAAACTTGGTGGATTTTGACTAAAAATCGTGTCATTTTATCTCCCTGTTTTTCGTGTTCTTGAGTTTCCCAGATTCCGAATGAACACAAATATTCCGGATGAAGGATCTTAGTTAAAGTATTCCGAACCAGGGTTTTTCCTAAAATTGTTCCGAATCAGAGTTGTTCATCCGGAATAATTAATATTCCGGATGAGTGTTTATATTCCGAGTCAAGGGTTTTAAATTTATTCCGAATCAAAGTTTTACAAAGTTCCGAATGAAGTTTTTTATTAAATGTTCCGAATCAAGCCAATGTCTCCAATCAGTTTTAAAAGTTCCGAATAAAGGTTTTTAATATTTTATTCCGAATCAGTGTGTTCCGAATCAAAGATATTCCGGATGAACAAATGTTCCGGATGAACAAATGTTCCGAATGAGTTGATTTTCCAAATTTATTCCGAATCAAGCTTGGTTTTTAATTATTCCGAATGAGCACTTTATTCCGGATAAAAGGTTATTCTGCATGAACAAACATTCCGCATGAAGGTTATATATTCCGCATCAAGCTCTTATTCCGGATCAACGATTATTCCGAACGAAGGCTATCTTAATTATTCCGAGTGAAGAGTTATATTCCGCATCAGTGATTTTTCTGAGTTAAGGTTTTTATCTGTTTAATTTTAAGTAAAGTTTTATTTTTATTAATTGCTTTTAATTAATTGCTTTTTAGTTTATCTTTATTTACTTCACGCATTTACATTTTTAGTAGCATAGAAAACCAAACCCCTTTTTAGTAACCAAGAACAACTATTCCACTTTGAACCGTGATCGATTCGAGAAGATACCGAGAATTTAATTTGAACCCTATTCAAAACCATTGTATCACCAATCTTGCCAATTCTTCAAAGTGGAGGGTCCTTTTTGTAAATTTGACAAACTTTAAGGACCAATCTTGTAATTATGAATTTACAAGGGTTTAAAGTGTCAATTCTTCAAATTAGGAGGACCCTTCTTGTATATTCTTCAAATCTTCAAGGTTATTTCTTGGAAAATCATCACTTGGATCCGGTTTATTTTGCGGCTTCTTGTCCCGTGTTCGTTTTTGCATGTTCTTTGTGATCTTTTGTCATTTTCTCAATATCCGTACCTAAAATACACAAGTAACAAACACAAGCATATATTTGGTTATTTTGATGATATTTACTGCATTTAAAGCCCAATTTGGACGATGAGACTATATATAAAGCAGTCTCATCAGGGTTCGATATGGTGTTGCTAGGAAGACTACTCGAAGACGGTTTACACATTATAGCCTCAAACATGGATGAAATTTTATCCTCAAACATAGATTGTCTCTTATCGGCCTTAAGCATCTCTTGTTTTATCTCATGTTGCCCTTGTTCCATCTTTTGTTGGTTTTGTTGTAACCTAGTTACATTTCCCTCCATTTTGTTGGTGTGGATCTTAAGCTCATTTGCTAACTCATTTTTGAACTCGTTTTTCAAGTCATTCGTAAACTCGGATCTTAGAATAATGATATCTCTTTGTATGTTGTCAAACCTAGCATCATTTCCATTAGCGTATTCAACAAATTCATTTGGAAGATCATTCAAGTTTTGCAAACTCTTGTTTTGAAAATCATGGTTTGATTTTTGTTTGAAATTTGATTGTTATTAGCCCCTTGATTCCCATAGTTTTTACCCTTGTAATTGTTTTTGTAACCAACTTGGTTGTTTCAATAGTTGTTGTTAGCATTTTGATTGGGAGCAAAACCCGGTGGAGTCATTTGATTAGAGCGGGTAACTTGACCGTTTTGGTTGTAAGTTCCCGTGGCCGCGTAGGCACTCGAAGTGTTAGCATCGTTGGTAATGCACTCAGAGAAATCATGACGTCCACTACAATATGTAGGATATGTAAATCTTGCTTATGTTTTAGAGAGAGAAAGAGATAGAGAGATGGTGAGAACACACACACTTAGAGAGAGAAAGTGAAAGAAAAACACTTTTCAACTATGTGTAAAATGAAGAACCACACTACCCTCTCCATCAAAGGAGAGGGTTTATATACCCAAGCCCTTGAGACGGGCTTGGGCTTACATTTGGGCCGGCCTACCCATGTTTTAGGCTAGGCTTGGCTTTGTTTGTTTAATAAAGATATCTAGACTAAACTACGAGCTATTACATGGACTATTGTTGGAGTGACCGATCCTTCTTAATACGTAAAACGTATTTCCAACACAATACATGCAAGAAACCTCAACCGCTTTAGCCGTAGCGGGAGCACTTTGTTCACCAACTTTGAATTCAATTAAAAGACCTTTAAGCTTATAAAAGATTTTGTTCTCCAAATTTGCCTCAATTTGGCAAGCATCGATGGTATTCGACAATGAAGGTGAAGCCGATCCTTCTTAATAGAAACTTATGTTTACTATATGAAAAATGAATAACCACACTGTGACAATCTAACATTTTCAGGTAGTGAAATATTTTCTCGTATAATATTTTGAAACTTATTTTTGTGTTGGTTGACGAACTCCCAATTTACGGATTTAAATTTGGGCTTACGTGCATAATTTAGCGTCTTTTACGACTAAACCGGAAACCTTAGGATTACGTATTTAGGTTTTTGAACTCCGTTTTTGATGAGACAATTTTTATTGGATTCGTTTTGTGACGTTGATTCATAATTTATAAAAACGTTTTTCGTGAAACGACCCGAGGGCACGTAAATCGAGAAATACCCGTAAACTAGTGAGATGGGACAAAATACATTGTCCCACCCCACTAGCTATGTTGGACGGCACACACATGACACCACACATTAGATGTGGCATCATGTTAGCTCAATGCTTACAAGTGTAAGCATAGCTGTCACACCCCACCATGGCGGAATATATGGGGCGCGACGTATGGATATCATCACAACAATAGCGTGTCTATAGAGTTAACTAAATGAAATAGAAATGTCATAAAAAGGTGACACAATGCCATGACAATATCTCAAACAATGCAGGCGCCTAGGTAAGTAGGTAACACGCCTACCTCTTACCAAAAACATACAAATAAACAAACATCAAACATATAGGTGTCTAAAAAGTATCACTTATTCAAACATTAAATAAAAACTAAGAGGAAAGGGATTCCTCCTAATGCAGTCTTAGTAGCCTCTAAACTCTAGCCACTTCTAACCTTATCCTCCTCAACTACCTCACCTGAAAATGACACTAAAATCTGTCAACATAAAGTTGGTGAGAACATAGGTTTAAGTTATCTAGAACATCATAAGAAACCTTTACATCCGCTGCAAATAAGTTGAAGGAAAACAATTTATAGTAATGGACCATAATGTGATAATCATGTTACATGCATCCACAACAAAACATAAACCAAGTACCGATCACATCTACAATTCACAAAGCACACTAAAACAATCAAGAAGTATCCCGTCACACACACAAGAACACACACCACACTATCCGGATCTTTCCCACACCACCTGTGGAAGATGAACTATATCCCCGTCGAGATATCTTGCCTCCGAAGAGACGATGCACAAGTACTCAGGACGGATCGTGCCCCACGAACCAAGAACTCAGCACCAAGAACTCAGGACGGATCATGCCCCACGCTCCACACACATCACAACTGGTCCCATAGACGCCCATACATCTACGTACCAATCCCAATCATAACCCAATCAAGATTCACATATCAGAACACATATCAAAGCACATATGAGAACACATAAGCACACAAGTCACACAATATCACATGTATGTCCACACATTTTAAAACATAGTACTAAATCATGTTAAAGAACATTGCAAGTGTCATCTCCATCCCATACTGGAAAAACATTTAAAAACGTAGCAAAACGGGACTATGAACTCACCTGATAGCACAACAAGCTAGCACTCCTGCAAACCTATAAAATCATACACGACACCCTTAGCTCAGGTCTTAACACCCAAGTTAAGTAACAATCAAGGAGATGAATCTAGTCCCCCAATCCCCACTATCTAGTTCTCCCACTACAAGCTATTCTATACGTAAAATTCCAGTTTCCCTGGTACGGTTTACTAGTCACTAAACGATCACATGAAGTGAACTTAACACCACACTTGAATCCTAACCTACTGGATTTATGTTGTTATATGATCTAAGAACTTCAAAAACCAATTTTACTTTCTAATTATACGTTTAACCCTTTCGTTTAGTCTCTAAGCCAAAACTCGTTTTCAGCAAAACTGATTTTCCATACATGCTAAATGTTTGACACCAAAACCCCGACCTAAACATCATAAATTTTATTTAAAACCTCCAGTCCTTTTATATACATTATAAAGAGTTCCCAAATCAAAAATATTTGGCTATCTCATCCGTTTGGTTAGGTTTTGACTCAAATCCCCGAAATCAAAATTTATTCCTGAACAGCGCACTGTTTTTGTAAAAATTATTTGACGACCTTCCCTAACTCCATTTTCGACCAACCTTACATTTTTGAAAAGTAGACTCCCTGAACTTAATTTAAAAAAAAAGAAACTCGACCAAAGGTGCTGCCTACTGCCCGGAACAGTCGACACAAGACAGCCTTAAAAATCAGACTGTTTTACGCCTTTATGCACTAACCCTCTAAACATCATTAATTATCCCTAAATTTATAACACAAACCCTAAAATCATTAATGGATCTTAATTAATATATTTTTCCAGAAAATTAATAAAACCCTAATCATCTCAATGATGGTTAATTAACAATACAATTATGATTAATTAATAAAAACATAAATTATATTAAGGTTTAATTGATCACTTACCTTGAAACAAGAAAAATTAATGAACCCTAATCATAATTTCGACTTCTCTTGATATCCATGGAAGATTTAGACTGATTTTAGGTTTATTTAGGGTTATTAGTCGTTTTTAGGGGTCTAGGGGTGTTTATATAGGCCTTGGTAACCTTCTGGACAAGTTTAGGCCCAATTAGGACTTTTAAATGGTAATTATCCTATTTTTATTAATTTAATTATTAAAATTAAGGCTATGGGACCCACAAATTCGACTCTTCTCTGTGTTTTATCCTATTTACACTCTCCCCCTTCTATTTTATGTTTACTTATACTCCTATACACTTTCGGGACCAAACCGGGTACCCTTTTGCTAATTTTTCGACTTTTTACGCGATTTTTGAACTAGCCTTCATTTCTAAAAGTTTCTAAATATAGAAAGTAACTATAAAACTTATCCTAACCATATTATATATACTTAATACATACATACAACATACGATACGTACACGAAACCTTATCAAAACGATACCCAAACTTTTCTGCAGTTCATTTCTGAACTCATTTCATTTCATTTCATTTCGTTTCATTTCCAACTTATACCATGATTTATACATTCATGTGAACTCATGAGCACGAACCAACCCCATCACATCATCATATAACGTACCATGTACTACGTAAACAATGTCTAACATCATGATAAAGTCTCAAATATGAGCACATAACACATAAACGCACATCAAGCACATGATCAACATCAAACAATCAAAAGTGAAAAATCCAAAATCTAGGGTTGTCACATCACTCCCTCCTAATAGAAATCTCGTCCCGAGATTTACTCCATAAGCTCAAAAAACTTCATTTCACAACCAACTCGCTATCTCTCTCATAAGAACGTAACCGGATCATCCGTATGACTACAACAACGCCCTCAATGAATATAAGCTCAAGACAAATTTTAGGACCCCCAACTTCGGATAAACGATCAAGCCCATGGACAACTAACGGACGTTTACGTGAAAGAATTTAAAAATATGAACCAAAACCTGAGACTCCAAAAGATACTCAACATAAAACATGTATCGACTCCCAACGAACCATGAAAACAGACCAATGACACAAGAAGTACCCAGCGACAACCGAAACGTATTACGACCGGTGACATACTATTAAAACCTTGTGCAAAACCAAATTTTACCCCAGAATGGATTTTGTACCTTAATGTATATTAGTTGTTCTAAAACCAAGGTATCACATTAGTAATTTATGTAATCATTTGACGAAAAAAAATCTATAGTCTCTTCACGAACGATCAATTGTCTAAAGCACACAACACAATATCACGCGTCAACATTGACTCCGGAACCCACATTCTTCATTAATGTAACAATCTCTATGATGAATACATCTAAAATCCTATCCCAAAGCAGCCCTATGTTAGCCTTCTAAGTGTCCACTATCCCAAAATACCCAAAACACGAGTTTAAACAATGTTGTCCGAAAATTAATCTTGAACTCGACAGTTGTACAATTAATTCGACCAAGCTACTGACTTCCATTGACAATACGTTATAAATATTCGAATAGTACGCTCCGAGTACATAACTTTAGGCTTTTGAATCACCCTAAAATCTTTAAAAACGAATAAGTTATAACCAAAATGATTTTTTACCTAGAATCTGCCCAGACATTAGCGACAGTTTCTGATAGTTTAGCGATGAATTCTGACAATTTAGCGACAGTTTCTGCCTACTCCGATTTATAACAAAAAAAAAACAATTTGAAACCCTAAAACCCCTCATTAATTACCAAATTCAAGACCTAATTTATTTTAATTACAGAAAATTAGAAACCCTTACCCATCATATGAGTAATTACATGATTTTAACATATTTAATTAAATAAGAACAAGAATTTAACTAAAGATCATTAGCTTTAGGTGATCAAAACCAATTTTAGTTTCTTTTTAAAAAAAAAATAAACAAGCCATACTTATATGTTAAAAAAAATATATATCCCATCTTATTTCAAACACGCTTACGACACTTAACCCTTATTTCACCGACTACCAACAACTATTTTAACTATTTACAAATTCCATTTCTTTTACCACATAAGATACAAACTAAAAGATACCGTGATCCCAAAAATAATTCTCCACCCTCTCAATAGCCTCTACACCAAAAGTACCGTACAAACAAATACGTGAAATGAGGACTCGATAAATGCGCTACTACAGAATTTGAACATCCCAAAGAATGAAGAGCTATAAAACCATCCTAAGAATACAACCGATAAGTAGAAGGGATATACACATATATAGGCATAGGCGTACATACACTCAAATCCATACAACATATACAATACAAGCATGTATTAACCCTCTTTCAAGCAACCATACTTAGGAATCCATTGATGTCGTGGTACTTGTATAACTATGTTGGCCACCATACTTATACCAGTCCCCTTTCACTAATGCACTCCCTCCTATGATGACACTTATAAGAATTAATACTACACATAACACATAAGTCTACCAACTCAAATAATCACATAGATCCTACAACTCATATAAGCACATAATCCACAACATAACATAAGGTCCAAAATCACATGTATTAAAATAACATAGCCAATGCATGAAACAAATAAGCTCGTAGTCCAGCTGAAAGCGTAGACTAAATTCAAAATGTATAAAGAACATGAAAACGTAATTAAACGAAATCCAACAATGACTAGCGTATACGACTATAGTTCTACCCGCACTAGTCAAAACTCGTAAAGAAAATAAAATGTAGCTAAGTATGAACTTACTATGGTTCAATTCATACTAGTCAAAATATCGCAATAAATAACATCCAAACACATCAATTAATATAAAATGCCCACATACTCCTATGACGCCTATATGCAGGGACCCTTAAGCTATAGATTAGGCTACGCGACTAAGCAACCTAATTCTCTATAACCTGGCTCTGATACCATTCTGTCACACCCCACCATGGCGGAATATATGGGGCGCGACGTATGGATATCATCACAACAATAGCGTGTCTATAGAGTTAACTAAATGAAATAGAAATGTCATAAAAAGGTGACACAATGCCATGACAATATCTCAAACAATGCAGACGCCTAGGTAAGTAGGTAACACGCCTACCTCTTACCAAAAACATACAAATAAACAAACATCAAACATATAGGTGTCTAAAAAGTATCACTTATTTAAACATTAAATAAAAACTAAGAGGAAAGGGATTCCTCCTAATGCAGTCTTAGTAGCCTCTAAACTCTAGCCACTTCTAACCTTATCCTCCTCAACTACCTCACCTGAAAATGACACTAAAATCTGTCAACATAAAGTTGGTGAGAACATAGGTTTAAGTTATCTAGAACATCATAAGAAACCTTTACATCCGCTGCAAATAAGTTGAAGGAAAACAATTTATAGTAATGGACCATAATGTGATAATCATGTTACATGCATCCACAACAAAACATAAACCAAGTACCGATCACATCTACAATTCACAAAGCACACTATAACAATCAAGAAGTATCCCGTCACACACACAAGAACACACACCACACTATCCGGATCTTTCCCACACCACCTGTGGAAGATGAACTATATCCCCGTCGAGATATCTTGCCTCCGAAGAGACGATGCACAAGTACTCAGGACGGATCGTGCCCCACGAACCAAGAACTCAGAACCAAGAACTCAGGACGGATCATGCCCCACGCTCCACACACATCACAACTGGTCCCATAGACGCCCATACATCTACGTACCAATCCCAATCATAACCCAATCAAGATTCACATATCAGAACACATATCAAAGCACATATGAGAACACATAAGCACGCAAGTCACACAATATCACATGTATGTCCACACATTTTAAAACATAGTACTAAATCATGTTAAAGAACATTGCAAGTGTCATCTCCATCCCATACTGGAAAAACATTTAAAAACGTAGCAAAACGGGACTATGAACTCACCTGATAGCACAACAAGCTAGCACTCCTGCAAACCTATAAAATCATACACGACACCCTTAGCTCAGGTCTTAACACCCAAGTTAAGTAACAATCAAGGAGATGAATCTAGTCCCCCAATCCCCACTATCTAGTTCTCCCACTACAAGCTATTCTATACGTAAAATTCCAGTTTCCCTGGTACGGTTTACTAGTCACTAAACGATCACATGAAGTGAACTTAACACCACACTTGAATCCTAACCTACTGGATTTATGTTGTTATATGATCTAAGAACTTCAAAAACCAATTTTACTTTCTAATTATACGTTTAACCCTTTCGTTTAGTCTCTAAGCCAAAACTCGTTTTCAGCAAAACTGATTTTCCATACATGCTAAATGTTTGACACCAAAACCCCGACCTAAACATCATAAATTTTATTTAAAACCTCCAGTCCTTTTATATACATTATAAAGAGTTCCCAAATCAAAAATATTTGGCTATCTCATCCGTTTGGTTAGGTTTTGACTCAAATCCCCGAAATCAAAATTTATTCCTGAACAGCGCACTGTTTTTGTAAAAATTATTTGACGACCTTCCCTAACTCCATTTTCGACCAACCTTACATTTTTGAAAAGTAGACTCCCTGAACTTAATTTAAAAAAAAAGAAACTCGACCAAAGGTGCTGCCTACTGCCCGGAACAGTCGACACAAGACAGCCTTAAAAATCAGACTGTTTTACGCCTTTATGCACTAACCCTCTAAACATCATTAATTATCCCTAAATTTATAACACAAACCCTAAAATCATTAATGGATCTTAATTAATATATTTTTCCAGAAAATTAATAAAACCCTAATCATCTCAATGATGGTTAATTAACAATACAATTATGATTAATTAATAAAAACATAAATTATATTAAGGTTTAATTGATCACTTACCTTGAAACAAGAAAAATTAATGAACCCTAATCATAATTTCGACTTCTCTTGATATCCATGGAAGATTTAGACTGATTTTAGGTTTATTTAGGGTTATTAGTCGTTTTTAGGGGTCTAGGGGTGTTTATATAGGCCTTGGTAACCTTCTGGACAAGTTTAGGCCCAATTAGGACTTTTAAATGGTAATTATCCTATTTTTATTAATTTAATTATTAAAATTAAGGCTATGGGACCCACAAATTCGACTCTTCTCTGTGTTTTATCCTATTTACACTCTCCCCCTTCTATTTTATGTTTACTTATACTCCTATACACTTTCGGGACCAAACCGGGTACCCTTTTGCTAATTTTTCGACTTTTTACGCGATTTTTGAACTAGCCTTCATTTCTAAAAGTTTCTAAATATAGAAAGTAACTATAAAACTTATCCTAACCATATTATATATACTTAATACATACATACAACATACGATACGTACACGAAACCTTATCAAAACGATACCCAAACTTTTCTGCAGTTCATTTCTGAACTCATTTCATTTCATTTCATTTCGTTTCATTTCCAACTTATACCATGATTTATACATTCATGTGAACTCATGAGCACGAACCAACCCCATCACATCATCATATAACGTACCATGTACTACGTAAACAATGTCTAACATCATGATAAAGTCTCAAATATGAGCACATAACACATAAACGCACATCAAGCACATGATCAACATCAAACAATCAAAAGTGAAAAATCCAAAATCTAGGGTTGTCACATCACTCCCTCCTAATAGAAATCTCGTCCCGAGATTTACTCCATAAGCTCAAAAAACTTCATTTCACAACCAACTCGCTATCTCTCTCATAAGAACGTAACCGGATCATCCGTATGACTACAACAACGCCCTCAATGAATATAAGCTCAAGACAAATTTTAGGACCCCCAACTTCGGATAAACGATCAAGCCCATGGACAACTAACGGACGTTTACGTGAAAGAATTTAAAAATATGAACCAAAACCTGAGACTCCAAAAGATACTCAACATAAAACATGTATCGACTCCCAACGAACCATGAAAACAGACCAATGACACAAGAAGTACCCAGCGACAACCGAAACGTATTACGACCGGTGACATACTATTAAAACCTTGTGCAAAACCAAATTTTACCCCAGAATGGATTTTGTACCTTAATGTATATTAGTTGTTCTAAAACCAAGGTATCACATTAGTAATTTATGTAATCATTTGACGAAAAAAAATCTATAGTCTCTTCACGAACGATCAATTGTCTAAAGCACACAACACAATATCACGCGTCAACATTGACTCCGGAACCCACATTCTTCATTAATGTAACAATCTCTATGATGAATACATCTAAAATCCTATCCCAAAGCAGCCCTATGTTAGCCTTCTAAGTGTCCACTATCCCAAAATACCCAAAACACGAGTTTAAACAATGTTGTCCGAAAATTAATCTTGAACTCGACAGTTGTACAATTAATTCGACCAAGCTACTGACTTCCATTGACAATACGTTATAAATATTCGAATAGTACGCTCCGAGTACATAACTTTAGGCTTTTGAATCACCCTAAAATCTTTAAAAACGAATAAGTTATAACCAAAATGATTTTTTACCTAGAATCTGCCCAGACATTAGCGACAGTTTCTGATAGTTTAGCGATGAATTCTGACAATTTAGCGACAGTTTCTGCCTACTCCGATTTATAACAAAAAAAAACAATTTGAAACCCTAAAACCCCTCATTAATTACCAAATTCAAGACCTAATTTATTTTAATTACAGAAAATTAGAAACCCTTACCCATCATATGAGTAATTACATGATTTTAACATATTTAATTAAATAAGAACAAGAATTTAACTAAAGATCATTAGCTTTAGGTGATCAAAACCAATTTTAGTTTCTTTTTAAAAAAAAAATAAACAAGCCATACTTATATGTTAAAAAAAATATATATCCCATCTTATTTCAAACACGCTTACGACACTTAACCCTTATTTCACCGACTACCAACAACTATTTTAACTATTTACAAATTCCATTTCTTTTACCACATAAGATACAAACTAAAAGATACCGTGATCCCAAAAATAATTCTCCACCCTCTCAATAGCCTCTACACCAAAAGTACCGTACAAACAAATACGTGAAATGAGGACTCGATAAATGCGCTACTACAGAAGTTGAACATCCCAAAGAATGAAGAGCTATAAAACCATCCTAAGAATACAACC
This sequence comes from Glebionis coronaria, assembly GCA_025667525.1. Classification (NCBI taxonomy): domain Eukaryota; kingdom Viridiplantae; phylum Streptophyta; class Magnoliopsida; order Asterales; family Asteraceae; genus Glebionis; species Glebionis coronaria. The sequence goes on along the minus strand of JANFOE010001874.1, from coordinate 72,066 downwards.
GATAAGTAGAAGGGATATACACATATATAGGCATAGGCGTACATACACTCAAATCCATACAACATATACAATACAAGCATGTATTAACCCTCTTTCAAGCAACCATACTTAGGAATCCATTGATGTCGTGGTACTTGTATAACTATGTTGGCCACCATACTTATACCAGTCCCCTTTCACTAATGCACTCCCTCCTATGATGACACTTATAAGAATTAATACTACACATAACACATAAGTCTACCAACTCAAATAATCACATAGATCCTACAACTCATATAAGCACATAATCCACAACATAACATAAGGTCCAAAATCACATGTATTAAAATAACATAGCCAATGCATGAAACAAATAAGCTCGTAGTCCAGCTGAAAGCGTAGACTAAATTCAAAATGTATAAAGAACATGAAAACGTAATTAAACGAAATCCAACAATGACTAGCGTATACGACTATAGTTCTACCCGCACTAGTCAAAACTCGTAAAGAAAATAAAATGTAGCTAAGTATGAACTTACTATGGTTCAATTCATACTAGTCAAAACATCGCAATAAATAACATCCAAACACATCAATTAATATAAAATGCCCACATACTCCTATGACGCCTATATGCAGGGACCCTTAAGCTATAGATTAGGCTACGCGACTAAGCAACCTAATTCTCTATAACCTGGCTCTGATACCATTCTGTCACACCCCACCATGGCGGAATATATGGGGCGCGACGTATGGATATCATCACAACAATAGCGTGTCTATAGAGTTAACTAAATGAAATAGAAATGTCATAAAAAGGTGACACAATGCCATGACAATATCTCAAACAATGCAGACGCCTAGGTAAGTAGGTAACACGCCTACCTCTTACCAAAAACATACAAATAAACAAACATCAAACATATAGGTGTCTAAAAAGTATCACTTATTCAAACATTAAATAAAAACTAAGAGGAAAGGGATTCCTCCTAATGCAGTCTTAGTAGCCTCTAAACTCTAGCCACTTCTAACCTTATCCTCCTCAACTACCTCACCTGAAAATGACACTAAAATCTGTCAACATAAAGTTGGTGAGAACATAGGTTTAAGTTATCTAGAACATCATAAGAAACCTTTACATCCGCTGCAAATAAGTTGAAGGAAAACAATTTATAGTAATGGACCATAATGTGATAATCATGTTACATGCATCCACAACAAAACATAAACCAAGTACCGATCACATCTACAATTCACAAAGCACACTATAACAATCAAGAAGTATCCCGTCACACACACAAGAACACACACCACACTATCCGGATCTTTCCCACACCACCTGTGGAAGATGAACTATATCCCCGTCGAGATATCTTGCCTCCGAAGAGACGATGCACAAGTACTCAGGACGGATCGTGCCCCACGAACCAAGAACTCAGAACCAAGAACTCAGGACGGATCATGCCCCACGCTCCACACACATCACAACTGGTCCCATAGACGCCCATACATCTACGTACCAATCCCAATCATAACCCAATCAAGATTCACATATCAGAACACATATCAAAGCACATATGAGAACACATAAGCACGCAAGTCACACAATATCACATGTATGTCCACACATTTTAAAACATAGTACTAAATCATGTTAAAGAACATTGCAAGTGTCATCTCCATCCCATACTGGAAAAACATTTAAAAACGTAGCAAAACGGGACTATGAACTCACCTGATAGCACAACAAGCTAGCACTCCTGCAAACCTATAAAATCATACACGACACCCTTAGCTCAGGTCTTAACACCCAAGTTAAGTAACAATCAAGGAGATGAATCTAGTCCCCCAATCCCCACTATCTAGTTCTCCCACTACAAGCTATTCTATACGTAAAATTCCAGTTTCCCTGGTACGGTTTACTAGTCACTAAACGATCACATGAAGTGAACTTAACACCACACTTGAATCCTACCCTACTGGATTTATGTTGTTATATGATCTAAGAACTTCAAAAACCAATTTTACTTTCTAATTATACGTTTAACCCTTTCGTTTAGTCTCTAAGCCAAAACTCGTTTTCAACAAAACTGATTTTCCATACATGCTAAATGTTTGACACCAAAACCCCGACCTAAACACCATAAATTTTATTTAAATACATTATAAAGAGTTTCCAAATCAAAAATATTTGGCTATCTCATCCGTTTGGTTAGGTTTTGACTCAAATCCCCGAAATCAAAATTTATTCCTGAACAGCGCACTGTTTTTGTAAAAATTATTTGACGACCTTCCCTAACTCCATTTTCGACCAACCTTACATTTTTGAAAAGTAGACTCCCTGAACTTAATTTTAAAAAAAAGAAACTCGACCAAAGGTGCTGCATACTGCCCGGAACAGTCGACACAAGACAGCCTTAAAAATCAGACTGTTTTACGCCTTTATGCACTAACCCTCTAAACATCATTAATTATCCCTAAATTTATAACACAAACCCTAAAATCATTAATGGATCTTAATTAATATATTTTTCCAGAAAATTAATAAAACCCTAATCATCTCAATGATGGTTAATTAACAATACAATTATGATTAATTAATAAAAATATAAATTATATTAAGGTTTAATTGATCACTTACCTTGAAACAAGAAAAATTAATGAACCCTAATCATAATTTCGACTTCTCTTGATATCCATGGAAGATTTAGACTGATTTTAGGTTTATTTAGGGTTATTAGTCGTTTTTAGGGGTCTAGGGGTGTTTATATAGGCCTTGGTAACCTTCTGGACAAGTTTAGGCCCAATTAGGACTTTTAAATGGTAATTATCCTATTTTTATTAATTTAATTATTAAAATTAAGGCTATGGGACCCACAAATTCGACTCTTCTCTGTGTTTTATCATATTTACACTCTCCCCCTTCTATTTTACGTTTACCTATACTCCTATACACTTTCGGGACCAAACCGGGTACCCTTTTGCTAATTTTTCGACTTTTTACACGATTTTTGAACTAGCCTTCATTTCTAAAAGTTTCTAAATATAGAAAGTAACTATAAAACTTATCCTAACCATATTATATATACTTAATACATACATACAACATACGATACGTACACGAAACCTTATCAAAACGATACCCAAACTTTTCTGCAGTTCATTTCTGAACTCATTTCATTTCATTTCATTTCGTTTCATTTCCAACTTATACCATGATTTATACATTCATGTGAACTCATGAGCACGAACCAACCCCATCACATCATCATATAACGTACCATGTACTACGTAAACAATGTCTAACATCATGATAAAGTCTCAAATATGAGCACATAACACATAAACGCACATCAAGCACATGATCAACATCAAACAATCAAAAGTGAAAAATCCAAAATCTAGGGTTGTCACAATAGCTTACTTCCATTTCCCACTAACTCAAAACTAGCAACTAGTTTCATTCCACCATTTCCTTACATGCAAATCAACACAAAACTCTCTCAATACTCCTCCCTTTGCCGTCCACTTTAAAGCAACAAACAACCCTTTTCATCTTTTCTAGCCATGAAACACATGTTTACTAGCTCTATTAAGGAGTTATCTTGAAGCCTTGATCATTTGGTGGCCATATTAACAACATTGGAGGTGATTTGCTTGTGTCCTAGGGCTGATTTCCCAACATATGTTTTTGGTATTTGATGATCTTGGAGTTACTTGTGGTATTCATCAAGTTCTTGTCTTCCAAAAACAAGAAATACACTTGGTTGGTAAAGAAGATCATCCTCTCCATTTTTCTCTTGTTATTTTGTAAAGAACAAATATATTTTCTTTCATTTTGTATATGTATATGATGTATATATGATGATAAAAATGTTGTGTAGGGATCAAGTGTTGATAGATATGCTTAAAAATGTTAATAACTATAAGAAATAAGGCTAAAATCTTGATTATTTAGTTGGCTGTATAAAAACAGTATATAACTAAAACTTGAACTGATAAAATTTCATGGTATGATCCATTTACAGTAAGTACAAGATGTTATACACATGTGAGATTTGGCCATGCAATGGAATCAATATAATGAGTGAGATATGATCAAAACAAGTTAGGTGTTCTAATCTGAATAAGCAGTTTTGTAGGGACTGTTAAGGCAAGATGAACTTAAAATGGGCAGTAGCTATAACTAAGTTAAATGTAGCACATAATATGAAGAACATGTCACCCAAAAATGAGCTTCTAATTCATTATAGAACACTAGATATGGTAAAAATGGTGAACATGAAGATATAAATCAGATTTTAAGAATTAATGTTTATTATTATTATATAAGCACTCACATTTTATTGTATAAAATGTAAAATAAAAACCCACTAACTTATAAAACTTATTTATATAAATATATATAAGGTTAATTAAATGGATAAGTTACATAAATGGCAGTGGAATAATATTTATAAGTAATAAAAACTATAAACTTGATTTTTACGACTTTTTCGGCTATTACCGTAAAATTAACGTTTTTCACCAAATAAAACTTAGACAATCAAACCCGTCTAATGTAAAGTTTATAAAATTCATATACTGATGTATAAGTAACTAATACAAGTAAAAACCGATAAAACCCGAACTATAAGAAATACGGACATTAACGAGCTAACTAAGCATATTGGACTAATAATTGGACTAAATAAGATAAATACTTGTAAAAAGAACTTATTGGGCTTAACCCATTTGGGCCCAACATGGAAAGAATATATACTGATAATATAGGTATAAAATGGATTAAAACAAGTTAAAGAACTTATATTAAGCTTAATGGACTTAAAATAGATGAATAGGTAAAACTAGTAAACTAGTAAAACGTTACCAAAACGTAAACACTAAAATGAGTAAACAAGGATGTATAAACCCACTTGGTCATCATCATATGTACAAAATAATCATATGTATATTGTTATTTTGATAAAATTCATTGGACAAAGTCTAAGACCGATTATTATTTATATAGGTTTCCGTGACCGAAGCACGCCCGTAGCCGATAATCCGCCTTTCATTATCAACGTGAGTTCATAGCCTCGCACTTTTTTTAAATGTTTTATAAAATGATTTGTAAACCCGCGAGGGAGATAACATGCTAGATTTTGATAAAAATAGAACACAAGTAGTCCTGATTGTATGCTTCATGATATGGACTCGAATGATGCTATGACCCTATAAACGAGACTAAAAGGATTATTAGTAGTTAGGTTATGTCACTTAAAGTCCCATTAGCATGAATTATGAACTACCGGGATTTGGTAGACGCTTATGCATTTGATAGTACTATTTGGGGACGATCACCCCAGTTCGCGCCGTGACGGTTGATCCCCGTCGTACCACATTGATTGGTAAGCGAATTTATGTATGAGAAGATTCAATAGCGTGATTTTTGTGACGACACGCTAACTTAGATGGGCAAATTGTTTGTCGGGTTCGCGGCCCGCTGTTTTCATAGTAAGGTAACAATGTCATGCGGCTAATAATAATCCTAATCCAAATAAAAATGTATCCTATACATAATAACGACGCTATTAACGATGAATATATTACCTACCATGGTAATATAGAGACTACGGTCTCATGGACGGTTTAAGATGTATGCTTGATTTATATATTGCCTGACTAGCAATATGAGGACTTACTTTCTATATTATACTTGTGTTCTGATTTTAAATGATTGTTTTATATAACGGTTTTTATTAAACTCTATGAATTCACTCGGCATTCGCTGATATGATTTTTGCCTGTTTTTATCTCAGGTGCTTGAAGGTAATCCGGATGGAGATCGACTCTGATGGCCCACATAATATTAAAAATGTTCATTCGATCTATGTTTTGTAAACTTAATGACCTGTATAATTTGGGACCTGTTGTACGCTTTTAAACTTTAAATCGAATGAATGTATGTTAAACCTTGAACAACCATTTTTATGTGTTGTCTATGATTGGAGTTATTGTGCTATCCCGTAACACTCTGAAAGACCCTTCCGCTCTACCGATACGAAAAATGAGAGTGTCACAGTTTGGTATCAGAGCTCTCGTTATAGAGAACAAAAGATTTTTAAAAAAAAACAAGGTTTTGAACAAAACTTTTCAAAATCTTTTGACAATGAACATTTGAGAAAATATTTGAAAAATCTTTTGACTATAACGGTGCCAGAGATCTCCAACGTTACCAACAAGCCCTATTGAGAAGATAGATATTTTAATATATATAATTTAATTTATATATATGTATATATCGTGATTTCATTATGTAATTGTTTAACTAGTATGTTATCCTAATACGAGATATATATATATAAATGCAGATTGTCATGGCTGACCCTAATATTCCTGTAGAAAACCATGCTATTCCCGAACCTAATGTAGATGATGATCCTTATTTAGACTTAGTAGATTATGATATGGATGATGAGGAGGAACCATTTGAGGATCCCGAGCCCGAGTTAGGACTAGGAGATCAGATTGCCCCTCAGGTTGACTTGGTAGAGAATGAGATTGAGAATGTTGATATTGAGAATGATGATGAGATTGGGTTAGATAATTTAGATGACGAGATTGACGACGAGGATGTCGAGGAGGATGTAGGTATAGATGTTGAGGTCGATGATGATGAGGAAGCCGAGCTTATTTATCCGTATGATGTTCCAGAGGGCGAGCCTTTGCCCCCACCAGTTGATTTGTCTGATTCTGAGGTTGAGTTACCTAGGGATGAAATGTCTGAATCGTCTGAATCTGATTCTGAATCAGAGGAGGATGAGTATGATGATGCACCTGACGACACGGATGGTATTGCTACTCGTAGATGTGAGATAGGAGAGTCGTCTAGTACTCGAGAGGCTACTCATATTGATGGTCTTGCACCATGGGCCTTGAGACGTGATCTAGATGCTTCCCGTGTTAAGAGTTGTATGACAGAGGTTGGATTAGGTGTTGTTCAGACTCAGGTTGCTTATTTGGAGTCGAAGACTAAGGTTGGCGAGAAAGAGCGGGAATTCCTTAGTTTGGATTTGAGTGATGTTGAGCGTGGTTTGAATAAGGCTTTTAGGAGGTTATCAGTGTTGGAAAGTAGTGAGTTTGCTGAAATGAAAAGAAACGTGAATTCTATGGAGATTCAGTTGAGTGTGGCTCGTGCGATGCGTGAGAAAGCTGAGAAGGAGTTGAATATATCTATGGGATGGAATAGTAGATTTTATGCTGACATGGTTGAAAGAGGAGTAATCCGTAAGCGCCCAGCTGAAGATGTGTCTAGTGATCGTCCGACGAAGATTCAGAAGACGATGGATGATGGACCATCTGGCGGTTCTCAGTAGACCCGTCTGTGTTTAGTAGTGACCTTTGTATCTTTTGTGCTTTTGTAGCTTTGACTGAACTGACTTGTTAGTAGTAGACTTGGCACGAATTTTGAGTGTATATAGTGCTAGAACTTTGATATGGGATGTAACTAGGACAATAATTTTGTTTCAAATCGAATGAAATATGTATCTTGTCTTGAATTCCATATTGTGCCTTATTTGTATCTTGATTATGAATTCGATCCATATTATATGAATCCTTTGTTGGATGAATGCTTAATATTTTGAAATTGTGAAATTATAGAACTATGCCGCCCAAGAAGGCTGTGACTGAGGATGATGTACGTAGGATTATTACGGAGCAAGTTACCGCATCTATGACTGAATTTATGGCAAATGCTAGAAATGAAGCTGGCGGTAGTGGATCTGGCGGTTGTGGAGCTGGCGGTAGTGGAGCTGGCGGTAGTGGAGCTGGCGGTAGTGGAGCTGGCGGTAGTGGAATTGGCGGTACTAATGTGAATGTGAATGCTAATAATGTGAATGCTAATGCTGGAGGAAATGTAGGAGGACTTGGAACTAATGCACCTGAAGTTGGTGGTTGTACTTATGTGACGTTCATGAAGTGTGAACCTCTACCTTTTAATGGAACTGAAGGTGCTGTAGGACTAAGCCAGTGGATTGAGAAGATTGAGTCGGTGTTTCGGATTAGTAAGTGTAAGGAGGAAGATATGGTGACTTTTTCTATGGCTACTCATAAAGGTCGTGCGTTGACTTGGTGGAACGGGAGAATTGCTTTCATGGGTCATGATGCTGCTAATGCTACTCCTTCGGCTGAAATTAAGAAGTGGATGACTTTGGAGTTTTGTCCTCGTAGTGTGATCATTAGGTTAGAACAGGAGTTGATTCATCTGAGAATGAAAGGTGTGGACATTGATAGTTACACGAACTGATTCCATGAGTTGGCCTTGCTATGTCCTCGATTGGTTGAACCCGAAGAGATCCGAATTGAGAAATATGTTAAAGGGTTGACCAGGAATATCCGGGGGGACGTGACATCATCTAAACCACTGACCATTGATGATGCTGTTCGAATGGCTTACCAACTCATTGGACATATAATTCAGGATAGGGAAGATGAAGCCCGTGTAGGTGAGAAAAGAAAGGGAGACGATGATCGTGTAGATAGAGGTGATAATAGGAAGAATTTCAATCGCCGTCAGAACTAGAGAAAGGGGAATGCAAATGCTCTTACCTACAACACACCGCGCAACGATGATAGATTTCCTAAGTGTGGCAACAAGAGGCATGCTGGCGACTGCTGGAAGTGCCGAAATTGCGGAAAGCTTGGACACAAGGTTGAAAGGTGTAAGAAGGGAACCATTTACTTCAACTGTAATGAAGAAGGTCATTGGAAATCGGAATGCCCCAAGTTGAAAGCGATTGTACCTGGAAGAAACCCCCAGGGTGGTATCTACCAACTTGGAACAATTGAGGTGAAGAAAGATGTGACAATCCGTCAATTTACGATTGATATTTTATTCTCAAATATTATTTGAAAATATTATTTTAATGTTACAATATGAACTCACTTATTTTTGGGAAGAAATTTGGATTTACGTCTTGAAGTAGCATCGACTACGTTTAAACCGGAGGATTCTACGTTACGTGCTTACGTTTACATACACCGTCCTTGGTGACAGTCCGACATTATAGAAAATAAATTTATCCGTGAATATTATTTTTGAGTTTTAAATTTGTGTTGGTTCATAAACTCACAAATTTACGAGAAGAGATTAGGACTTACGATTTTAATTTAACGTCCTTTACGACTAAACCGGAAACCTTAGGATTACGTATTTACGTTTTCGAACTCCGTTTTTGATGAGACAATTTTTATTAGATTCGTTTTGTGACGGTGATTCATAATTTATAAAAACGTTTTACGTAAAACGACCCGAGGGCACGCAAATCGAGGAAACTAGAATCGAGGAGTACCCGTAATTAAATGGGGATGAGACAAGTGGGACACTTGTCCCACCCCCACTCAAAACCGGCCTAACTAAGCCACACAACACCACCACACCACATTTTGTAAGCTAAGTTAACACTTGTCCATTTTGCTTACAATGTAAGCTTACCACTTCACAAAAACCACTAGCCAAACTCATACCATCATTTCCACATGCAAACAACTCTCTCAAACCTCTCTCTAACTCATTTGTGCCGTCCCATTTGCTCCACAAACCACCACCATTCATATAAAATTTAACCACAAACATATGTTATAATTAACATATGTTAATCTCCATTCAAAAAGAAGAAGATTGGTGCAACTTATAACATCCAAGGAGGAGTATTCATGGTGTCTTGGAGCTGATTTTCCACAAGGAGTTTATGAAGATTGGTGGTCATGAAGATGGTCTTGGTGCATCACAAGTTTCTCCATCAAAATCCATGTTTTGATCACAACCTACATCATCATGGTGGTATAAAGATTGTCCTCCTCATCTTCTTGTTATTTTGATTATGTAAACATGTATTTTATTTCCTATTGTATATGTATATGATGATTATATGATGATAAAAATGTTATGTGGGGATTTGGTGTTGATAAACATGATTAAAAAGATGAAAAACCATAAGAAACAAGGTTAAAATCTTGGTTAAATTTGTTGGCTGTATAAAACAGTAAAGAAACAGGTCATGGAATGATAAAATGATGAAGTAGAATGTATTTACAGTAAGCTATGGGTCTTGTACACATGTGAGAGTTGGCCATGCAATGGAATCAAAGTAATGAGTGAGATATGATCAAAACAAGTTTAAGGTATAAATCTGAGTTCACTGTTTTGGACGATTTTTAGAAAATATTTAGAAGATGATTCAACAGTAGCTATAGAAGAGTTAAATGTAGCACATATCATGTAGTTTATGTGATAAAAATTTGAGCTTCTATCTCCATATAGAACTCAAGATATGGCAGTTTTGGTGAAAGTGAAGATAAAAATCAGATTTTTGGAAATTAAAGAATAATACTATTATATAAGCACTCAAAATTTAATAGTATAAAATATAAATTAAAACCCACTAACTTATAAAACTTATTTATATAAACATGTGAAAGGGTAAATGAATGAATAGCTTATATAAATGGTAGTGAAATAATACTTATAAGTTATAAAACTATAAACATTGTTTTTACGACTTTTTCGGCTAATACAGTAAAAATTAACGTTTTTGTTAAATAAAACTTAGATGGTTGGACCCGTCTAATGAAAACTTTATAAAACTTATATACTGATATATAGACATGTATAACAAGTAAAAACTGATAAAACCCGAACTATAGGGCATACGGGCATTAACGAGCTAAGTAAACATATTGGACTAATACTTAGACTAATACTTGGACTAAACTTGGGCTAATAATTGGACTAAACAAGATGAACACTCATAAAAAGAACTTATTAGGCTTAACCCATTTAGGCCCAACTTGTAAAGTGTAGATATTGATAATGTAAGTATAGCACGGATTAATACAAGTTAAGAACTTATAATAGGCTTATTGGACCTAAAACACGTAAATAGGTAAAACGAGAAAACTAGTATAAAAGTTATCGACACATAACACAAAAATGAGTAAATGAGGATATGTAAACCCACTTGATCATCATATATATATAATCATCATATGTATACATAATTGTTATTTTTATAAAGTCATTGGACAAACGTCTAAGACCGATTATTATTTGTCTACGTTTCCGTGATTGAAGCACGTACCGTACGTCCGAATTGCCGATAACCCGCCTTCCCATATCAACGTGAGTTCATAGCCTCGCACTCTTTTAAATGTTTTTATAAATGTTTTGTAAACCCGCGAGGGAGATAACATGTTAGTTTTTATAAAATAGGACACCATTTGTCCCGATTGTTTGTTTATTGATTTTGGACCCGAATGATTGAATGACCCGATAAATGATTAAAGGACCCGATAGATGAAATCTAATGGATTATTAAAGTTAGGTTATGTCACTAAAATTCCTATTATCATGAATTGTGAACTACCGGGATTTGGTAGACGCTTATGCATTTAATAGTACTATTTGGGGACGATCACCCCAGTTCGCGCCTTGACGGTTGATCCCCGTCGTGCCACATTGATTGGTAAGCGAATTTATGTATGAGAAGATTTCCATAGTGTGACCTTTGTGACGACACGCTACTTTAGATGGGCAAAATTGGTATCGGGTTAGCTACCCGTTGTTGGTTTAGTAAGGTAACAATGTCATGCGGCTTATAATAATCCAAAAACTAACGAAATACTATTAGACGCTTCGAATTACGATGTTTTGCCTGACTAGCAATACAGGGTCATACTATTGATATTATGTTTGTGTTTTGGTTTTCATAACCATACTCATATAACGGTTTTTATTTTCATACAACGTCGTAAAACGTATTGTATGACGTTTTTACGACATTGGCTCGTATAATGATTTTTAAGGCTTTTTATAACCATATTCATATAATGGTTTTATTTAATCTATACAACGTTGCAAAACGTATTGTATGGTGTTTTTAACGACAATGATTCGTATAATGATTTTTAAGGCAAATGAATATATTACGATTTTCGATAAAGATTTATATAAAATGACTTTGGCTATTTTATGGCCTATTAAAATGATTTGTACAAGATGATTTTCAGTAATAATTTTATACTGATATTATATTGATGGATTTTATTAAACTCTATGAATTCACTCGGCGTTATCGCTGACCTTTTCTTTTAACATGTTTTATCTCAGGCACTTGAAGGTAATTCTCGGGAAGACGACAGGAATTCATGGCCCGCACTTAAACAATATTTTCCATTCAAATATTTTGTAAAACTTTGTATGAAATGAAATGACTTGGGACCGATGTAACTTTGATATTTATGAATGGAAATGATTTATTATTAAACGACGCGATTTTTATGCGTTGTCTATGATGTGAGTAATGTGTTATCCCGTAACACCAACGAGTCTTCCGCTGTATTGAGTTGTATAAATTTGGGGGTGTTATAGTTTGGTATCAGAGCTCTCGTTATAGAGAACGAAAGATTTTTAAAACCAAGGTTTTGAATAAAACATTTCAAAATCATTTAACTATAAAGATTTTTCACAAAATGTCTAAAAATCTTTTGACTATAACGGTGCCGAAGAATTCCCGAGTTACCGACAAGGCCAAGACTGAGAAGTGTTATTTTAATATATATATAACTTGGATTATATATATATATGATGTAATTTTATTACATGATTGTTTGATGATTATTTTTATTTTTATACGAGGTATTTATACGACGTAGATTGTCACAAGAAACCCTAACTCCCCTAGTAAATTAATCGAAGCTATTCTCGTAGGAATTCTAGCTATCCTAGATCTAAACCAAGCTGTGGATATTTATGATCCCAACAAATGGTTGATATTCGTAGAAATGTAGATATTAGTTGATCGTGATATTGAAAAAAGAATTGGTGAGATTAAAACTGATATCGATGTCATGACGATCTTTCCTTATGGAGTGGAGTTTGATAAAACGTTACCACCTGGAAGGATGTCATCTGATTCGTTGTCATCCAATTTTTAAATTGAAATCGAAAGGGTGAATGTTGCACTTGAGGCTGTCATTGGAACCATTACCCAAAAGCCTCATGCCACTAATACCTTTCCGAGAAGTCTAGTTGAATGATCAAGTCATTTCATACTAGTGACTCATTTGATAATGATTGTTGTAAGAGATATAGGATTGGAAATTAAGTGTTGATTCATATTGAGACTGTATTGCCTTTACAAGGCCGAAGAATAAGGTTGTAAGTATTGGAAGAATAAGGTAGGATGTCGAATTGCGTATAAATTTGGTTGAAACTTGAATAAAGTAAAATTTAACTTGTATTGGAATATGAGATTGATAAGAGGAAGTCGTTAAGTTCTGTGATTAGATTATAAGGTTTTAATTGATTGTAAGTTCGTGTTAAAGGCTGTTCCTAGGCCATTGTCCACTAACGAGGATGCCCAGTGTCCAAGAAATAAATTGAAGAAATCTTCTTCTGAATTAGGACCAATGGATCTTCCGGAACATATGGAACACCTAATGACTCTTGTAGATTAGTATTCATTGTGGTATCTTTTAAAAATCCCTAAACTTAACTAAGATATCAGTTGGTAGGATGAGTTATGAGAATTGTATGACATAGTGACGCGTAATGTATTACGGTACAATTTTGACTTGTTTGTGATTAATGAAAAGACTACATTTGATTGCTAAATCCTACAAGTATCGATGTTATCTATCCTTTATTGCTTCATCCTAATGTTCGCATTAGTGATGCAACCATTGAACAAGTACTCATCTCGATTTGAGTTACGTTGTGGATTATTCTTTTTGAATGCCATCGAAATCATGAACCTCATGATTATTTGGCTAAGCTCATTTCCTATCATATTGTAGTTAGTTCTCGGTGAACAACTCTTCATCATTCTTTTGCAGATCACACATTGTTTTTATAAAGTTAAAACGGTATCCTTTGAGAAATTTAATTTTCAACACAATAAGGATTATTCAAAGTGAGATTTATAAGTGATTGATATCAAAATGAAGTTGTTTATGAGACGCTTTGGAAACTTAATTATTTCCATAATAAAGAAAATCTTTGTAAATTTATTTTGATTCTTATTTAAGAATTAAGCATGGAAATGTTTTTATTATAAACATGATGATAAAATTTTGACGAACTGAGTATTGCATTGTTAATCTTTAAATTGTATATAGGTGCGCGCCTACATACAATTTGAATGGACCATGCAAGACTGATTAGTAGTCGCCATAAAACTAATGAATAAACACTACATTTTCTTTGAAGATTGTGAAAGAATAAATTTTATGAGATCTGCAAAAAGTGAAAAATAGGGACATAGTGTTAGGGACACCTACCTATGTGCCTGTAGCATCTATTCTTCTGAGTTGAATTTACTCATCTGTGGAATTTGTCTTATTTGACAATTGATATTTCCTTCTTGTCCAATTCTCCCGTAGTGAGATTCTTAGGAAAAGTATCTGATCACCGAGTGTTGATACCCGACTGGATGTATTGACGTTCTTATCATTTCTTATGATTTTATTTCATTTGAATAACCTGTGTAACGATCCGAGGAGCTTTCGAGTGCGTACTCAAATTATGAAAACATGGAATATATCCATATTCATTAAATGTTTTCGTCTGTACCTGATTTGAAATTCTCTCGCATAGATTATTCGTTGACCTTACTCTTTTAAGATTAGTTGTGTCTCCAGATATCCCTGAATTTGTGAAGGATTATGAGTTATTATTAGTCTTTTGAGAAGTTCACATCTTATCGACGGCAATGAAACTGAAAAGCTGATAATGCCGGTAGAATGGATTGATTGATTATGACATGACGACATTGTCTTAATTGATGGGAACTCGAGTAGAATTCCCTAAATGATAAGATGTTGATTATCAAAAATGATCTAAATAATTCTTGGTGGATGACGATATCCTGTATTTAGACTTAAAATTATACCGTGAATGGTTGTGAACTAGTTATAGATATTATAATCTAGAAAGAACCTAATATGAATTTATTAAAACATGTTTATGTTATCTGAAACTTTAGGAAGTATTTGTTAATGAATTACCTAGACTTTCGCCATTAAGGAAAGTTGAAATTTGAATTGATTATATTCCCGGTGTTGCACCTGTGGCTTGTGCACTGTACGTCAGCACCATCTAAATTAAAGGAATTACCGTACAACTGAGAGAGTTGTCGGAGAAAGATTTTATTCTACCGAGCTCGTCATCATGAAGAGCTATGGTGTTATCATTCCTTATATTTATAGATTACTGTGAACTGAGTAAATTGACAATCGAAAACGATATCCATAACTCGAAATGGAAGATTTGTTCGATCATTTACAAGGTTCTAGCGTATGTTTTAAAGATTTTATTCACGACATGGTTATCATCAACTTCGCGTCCGCGAAGAAGATTATGTATTCCAATCACTATATCCGGAACTTGTAATGAACATTATGAGTTTCACGTGGTGACGTTTGGATTGACTAATACACATGTAGCATTCATAAATTTGGTGAATCACGTGTGTAGGCTGTAATTTGATAAATTCATGCTCGTGATCATTAAGGACCATTTATTTGTTTATAAGAATAAGAATGAGTTAATAATTATTTATAGATTGCCCTAAATTGGCCGAACGATAAAAACCCGAACCTTGAATAATTAACACATGATTAAAGACTTGAACCTTTACATGATTTGACTATGTGATTAAAAGGATAATGGAATATAAATTGACTCTTCAAAAATTAAGAGCCCTTTTAAGACTTTGGATTTTACCAAAAAGAAATGGAAATATGTTTTGACAAATGTTTTAACAAAGGATTTTAAGGGATTATTCCCTTATACACAAACCATTTAACTAAACTTCTGTTTAGGGGTAAATGTTTGTGTATACCTCCAGATAACTTAAAAAGTATTGAGGAAAACCATTTAAACCATAACTTGAAATTTGAAACAACAAATTTTGCTTTTCAACTAAGAAAATTTTGACCAAAATATAAACAAAGATTTCTCGAACGTTTTCGGATCTTATTAATTATTTTAATTATTTTCGATAAATCAACAAAAATCTTGTTAATTAAATTAAAATTTATTTTGAACATTTTATATATTTGGTCTAACTAAGAAATTTAAAATCTTTATGTTTACATTTCATAAAAATTGAAAATTTATTATTTAATTAGTTGTAATAATTATCGACGCTTTAAACGTCGGATTGAGTAAAACGGATAAAAATGATAGTAAAGACGAAACAAAAACATAGAAGATATGAAGAAATAATTTTGAATAAATACGGTTGTGATATTTATTTCATCAGGAAGGTGAACGTAATTACTGACGCATAATATAGAAAGAATATCTAAGTGAATTGTGGACATAATAATTACATCATCATGAGAATAATATAGATACTGACATATTATATAAAAAGGATAAAGAAACAATTAGGACATGTTCCTTAATAATGAAGGTGCAAAATAAAGTGCCGAACGATATAAAAATAAACAGTGTTTGTAAAAAGGATAATATAAATAGTGAAGGGTTTCACGGCTAATGTGAACCATTATAATTGAGAAGCCGATAGCGTTAAATGTTTTAAAGGCCACTTGTGGTTGCCTAAATATGGAGATTGTGAGATATAGTTATGTTGGAATTTGTAAGTATAAGTATTATATGTATGTCATTTTTGACTAAAAGTATCCTTGTCTGAATAAGTTGTACTAATGACAATTATGAAGGCAGACATCGCCTCATACATTAGTAAACGTCTAGCTATTGCGAAGGTCATCATCTGAATTTGATTCGATTTGGGTCATCGTCGACAGACTGACCAAATCTGCTAATATCATTCCCGTTAATGATAAATGCAAAAAGAGTTATGTAAACATAGTGTGCCTGTATCGAACATCTATATCAAGATCTTCGCTTCGCATCGAATTTCTAGAGATTTGCTCAGAAATCATTGAGAACGAACCTTGATGAAAGTACTATGTACCACCCCAAATCGAAGGGACGAGGTAAAGTAACGATACAAAGTAATATAAGTGTTGTTTTATGTTTGAATGAATGACCTTCGGTAATAAACCGTATAATCGTTTTCCTTTGGAAGGATTATCATTGATAATCATTGTATTAGGATCGAGATCGAATCTTGTTAAGATTTAGAAATTAGAGCATCTGTAAGGAAGAGTTGAGATGAAGACACCCGACATACACCCACTATAAGTTGGACATGTCTTTTAGGTTTAAGGTTTCCTATGATGGCGAACCTATCCTTGCAAAATACCCGACCCGCGAGACCTAAAATGGTTGTTGAAATTAGGATCTGATTATTGACTGCCGGTAGTGGGCAAGAGGTTATGTGAATATGAAATGTAGATTTTGAAGTGCCAGATGGGTAGCGAAGTTATGCCAAAATTTTTAACCTTGGAAAAATGAATTCATGATCTGACAAATCATGGGATATAAGTCCCCGTTGTATGGGACCATTGAGATAATGTAAAAGTTGGGATTGAAAGGCATACAAGCTGGATCTACCCTAGGACTTCAAAGACTGCGTGAATTATGTTTCGTAAATCGAACTGGATGGAATATCTATCAAGTGAAAATCTTATTGTTCTTAGTAAAGCTTAGATCGGCGAAAAGTTGAATTCATCAAAAACCCGTGAACATCATGGATAGAGAAAGTAAGTCAACATTTAGCCTGATCTTATTCCCGTAGTTATGTTTGATAGAACTCGCGTATTGTAATGAATTGCACTTGTGAGAAAATACCGAATGTGGAAGAAATACCCGCATGGCTTTAACTCTATAAGAAGCGAGTAGTAAGGTAAGATGATCTTTGAGGACAAAGATCCTGTTTAGGGGTAAATGCTGTGACATTCCGTCAATTTACGATTGATATTTTATTCTCAAATATTATTTGAAAATATTATTTTAATGTTACAATATGAACTCACTTATTTTTGGGAAGAAATTTGGATTTACGTCTTGAAGTAGCATCGACTACGTTTAAACCGGAGGATTCTACGTTACGTGCTTACGTTTACATACACCGTCCTTGGTGACAGTCCGCCATTACAGAAAATAAATTTATCCGTGAATATTATTTTGGAGTTTTAAATTTGTGTTGGTTCATAAACTCACAAATTTACGAGAAGAGATTAGGACTTACGATTTTAATTTAACGTCCTTTACGACTAAACCGGAAACCTTAGGATTACGTATTTACGTTTTCGAACTCCGTTTTTGATGAGACAATTTTTATTAGATTCGTTTTGTGACGGTGATTCATAATTTATAAAAACGTTTTTCGTAAAACGACCCGAGGGCACGCAAATCGAGGAAACTAGAATCGAGGAGTACCCGTAATTAAATGGGAATGAGACAAGTGGGACACTTGTCCCACCCCCACTCAAAACCGGCCTAACTAAGCCACACAACACCACCACACCACATTTTGTAAGCTAAGTTAACAATTGTCCATTTTGCTTACAATGTAAGCTTACCACTTCACAAAAACCACTAGCCAAACTCATACCATCATTTCCACATGCAAACAACTCTCTCAAACCTCTCTCTAACTCATTTGTGCCGTCCCATTTGCTCCACAAACCACCACCATTCATACAAAATTTAACCACAAACATATGTTATAATTAACATATGTTAATCTCCATTCAAAAAGATGAAGATTGGTGCAACTTATAACATCCAAAGAGGAGTATTCATGGTGTCTTGGGGCTGATTTTCCACAAGGAGTTTATGAAGATTGGTGGTCATGAAGATGGTCTTGGTGCATCACAAGTTTCTCCATCAAAATCCATGTTTTGATCACAACCTACATCATCATGGTGGTATAAAGATTGTCCTCCTCATCTTCTTGTTATTTTGATTATGTAAACATGTATTTTATTTCCTTTTGTATATGTATATGATGATTATATGATGATAAAAATGTTATGTGGGGATTTGGTGTTGATAAACATGATTAAAAAGATGAAAAACCATAAGAAACAAGGTTAAAATCTTGGTTAAATTTGTTGGCTGTATAAAACAGTAAAGAAACAGGTCATGGACTGATAAAATGATGAAGTAGAATGTATTTACAGTAAGCTATGGGTCTTGTACACATGTGACAGTTGGCCATGCAATGGAATCAAAGTAATGAGTGAGATATGATCAAAACAAGTTTAAGGTATAAATCTGAGTTCACTGTTTTGGACGATTTTTAGAAAATATTTAGAAGATGATTCAACAGTAGCTATAAGAGAGTTAAATGTAGCACATATCATGTAGTTTATGTGATAAAAATTTTAGCTTCTATCTTCATATAGAACTCAAGATATGGCAGTTTTGGTGAAAGTGAAGATAAAAATCAGATTTTTTGAAATTAAAGAATAATACTATTATATAAGAACTCAAAATTTAATAGTATAAAATATAAATTAAAATCCACTAACTTATAAAACTTATTTATATAAATATGTAAAAGGGTAAATGAATGAATAACTTATATAAATGGTAGTGAAATAATACTTATAAGTTATAAAACTATAAACATTGTTTTTACGACTTTTTCGGCTAATACCGTAAAAATTAACGTTTTTGTTAAATAAAACTTAGATGGTTGGACCCATCTAATGAAAACTTTATAAAACTTATATACTGATATATAGACATGTATAACAAGTAAAAACCGATAAAACCCGAACTATAGGGCATACGGGCATTAACGAGCTAAGTAAACATATTGGACTAATACTTGGACTAATACTTGGGCTAATAATTGGACTAAACAAGATGAACACTCATAAAAAGAACTTATTAGGCTTAACCCATTTAGGCCCAACTTGTAAAGTGTAGATACTGATAATGTAAGTATAACACGGATTAATACAAGTTAAGAACTTATAATAGGCTTATTGGACCTAAAACACGTAAATAGGTAAAACGAGAAAACTAGTATAAAAGTTATCGACACATAACACAAAAATGAGTAAATGAGGATATGTAAATCCACTTGATCATCATATATATATAATCATCATATGTATACATAATTGTTATTTTTATAAAGTCATTGGACAAACGTCTAAGACCGATTATTATTTGTCTAGGTTTCCGTGATTGAAGCACGTACCGTACGTCCGAATTGCCGATAACCCGCCTTCCCATATCAACGTGAGTTCATAGCCTCGCACTCTTTTAAATGTTTTTATAAATGTTTTGTAAACCCGCGAGGGAGATAACATGTTAGTTTTTATAAAATAGGACACCATTTGTCCCGATTGTTTGTTTATTGATTTTGGACCCGAATGATTGAATGACCCGATTGTATGAACAGATAAATTATTAAAGGACCCGATAGATGAAATCTAATGGATTATTAAAGTTAGGTTATGTCACTAAAAGTCCCATTAGCATGAATTGTGAACTACCGGGATTCGGTAGACGCTTATGCATTTAATAGTACTATTTGGGGACGATCACCCCAGTTCGCGCCTTGACGGTTGATCCCCGTTGTGCCACATTGATTGGTAAGCGAATTTATGTATGAGAAGATTTCCATAGCGTGACCTTTGTGACGACACGCTACTTTAGATGGGCAAAATTGGTATCGGATTAGCTACCCGTTGTTGGTTTAGTAAGGTAACAATGTCATGCGGCTTATAATAATCCAAAAACTAACGAAATACTATTAGACGCTTCGAATTACGATGTATTGCCTGACTAGCAATACAGGGTCATACTATTGATATTATGTTTATGTTTTGGTTTTCATAACCATACTCATATAACGGTTTTTATTTTCATACAACGTCGTAAAACGTATTGTATGACGTTTTTACGACATTGGCTCGTATAATGATTTTTAAGGCTTTTTATAACCATATTCATATAATTGTTTTATTTAATCTATACAACGTTGCAAAACGTATTGTATGGTGTTTTTAACGACAATGATTCGTATAATGATTTTTAAGGCAAATGCCTATATTACGATTTTCGATAAAGATTTGTATAAAATGACTTTGGCTATTTTATGGCCTATTAAAATGATTTGTACAAGATGATTTTCAGTAATAATTTTATACTGATATTATATTGATGGATTTTATTAAACTCTATGAATTCAATCGGCGTTATCGCTGACCTTTTCTTTTAACATGTTTTATCTCAGGCACTTGAAGGTAATTCTCGGGAAGACGACAAGAATTCATGGCCCGCACTTAAACAATATTTTCCTTTCAAATATTTTGTAAAACTTTGTATGAAATGAAATGACTTGGGACCGATGTAACTTTGATATTTATGAATGGAAATGATTTATTATTAAACGACGCGATTTTTATGCGTTGTCTATGATGTGAGTAATGTGCTATCCCGTAACACCAACGAGTCTTCCGCTGTATTGAGTTGTATAAATTTGGGGGTGTTATAAAAGAGGATCCGAATGTCGTTACCGGTATGTTTTTACTCAACAATCATTATGCTGTTGCTTTATTTGATTCGGGTGCTGATAGGAGCTTTGTATCCACTAAATTTAGTGCCCTTATTGATATTGAACCTGTTGAGATAAGTACCAGTTACGAGGTGGAATTGGCTTATGGTAAATTAGTAAAAACTAATAAGCTATTAGAAGGATGCTCTCTAAATCTCTTAAACCATTCCTTTCCGATTGATTTGATGTTGATAGAATTAGGTAGTTTTGATATTATTATTGGTATGGATTGGTTGTCACTGAATAATGCTACTATTTTATGTGGAGAGAAGAAGGTTAAGATTCCTCTTAGGAATAGGACGTTAGTGATTGATGGTAGTCGAGGTGAATCCTGTTTAAAAATCGTTTCATGTATTAAAGTCCAAAAGTACATCAGGAACGGTTGTGAGTTATTCTTAGCTCAAGTGACCAGGAATGAGTCTAGGGAGAAACGATTGGGAGATGTACCTATTATTTATGAATTTCCTGAGGTATTTCCTAAAGATTTACCCGGACTTCCACCGATAAGGCAAGTAGAGTTTCGAATCGATTCAATTCCTGGTGCTGCACCGGTGGCACGTGCGCCTTACCGATTAGCCCCTTCTGAATTAAAGGAGTTATCTGAGCAACTTAAGGAGTTGTCTGATAAAGGTTTTATTCGACCGAGCTCGTCGCCTTGGGGAGCTCCAGTCTTGTTCGTTAAGAAGAAGGATGGATCTTTTCGTATGTGTATTAATTATAGGGAACTAAATAAGTTGACAATTAAAAATCGATATCCTTTACCTAGGATTGATGATTTGTTTGACCAACTGCCAGGATCTAGTGTGTATTCTAAGATAGATTTGCGGTCAGGATATCACCAACTTCGCGTCCGTGAAGAAGATATTACTGTAACTGCATTTAGAACTCGTTATGGACACTATGAATTTCAAGTAATGCCATTTGGGTTAACTAACGCACCTGCGGTTTTCATGGATTTAATGAATCGAGTGTGCAAGACCTACTTGGTTAAATTTGTGATTGTGTTTATTGACGATATTCTAATCTATTCTAAGAATGAAGATGAGCATAGAGAACATTTGAGGACTGTTTTGAAATTGCTGAAGGATGAAAGGTTGTATGCTATGTTTTCGAAATGTGATTTCTGGTTAGATTCTGTGCAATTTCTTGGTCATGTGATTAACAAAGATGGAATTCATGTTGATCCTGCAAAGGTTGAAGCTAAATTGGTCTGCACCGACAACGCCAACGGAAGTGCGACAGTTCTTAGGATTGGCTGGCTATTATAGGCGATTCATTAAAGAATTCTCTTTGATAGCTAAACCATTGACTAAGCTTACTCAGAAGAATAAACCTTTCGTTTGGGAAAGTGATGAAGATGGAGCATTTCAGACATTGAAGCAAAAATTATGTAGTGCGCCAATCTTATCATTACCCGACGAGAGTGAATATTTTGTAGTATATTGTGATGCATCTCTTAGAGGCTATGGAGCTGTTTTGATGCAGCGAGAGAAAGTGATAGCTTATGCTTCTAGGCAATTAAGGAAGAGTGAGGAGAATTATACTACTCATGATCTTGAGTTAGGAGTTGTAGTCTTTGCTCTTAGGTTGTGGAGACATTATTTGTATGGCACCAAGTGTACGGTATTCACCGATCACAAAAGCCTACAATATATTCTCGACCAGAAGGAATTGAACATGAGGCAACGAAGATGGATAGAGTTGCTAAGTGACTATGATTGTGATATAAAATATCACCCAGGAAAAGCCAATGTTGTTGCCGATGCGTTAAGTAGGAAAGATAGAGAGCCTATCAGGGTGCGTTCTCTAGTCTTGACCGTGCACAATAATTTGCCTGAGCAAATTAGAAATGCGCAAATAGAAGCTTGTAAGAAGGAGAATTTTGTTAATGAAGGGTTCCGAGGAGAAGGAGATCCTTTAGAGGTTAGAGTTGATGGAGTGAAATGCTTAAGAGGTCGTATGTGGATACCTAAGTTTGGAGGCTTAAGAGACTTGATTATGTTAGAATCCCATAAATCTAAGTATTCCATTCATCCGGGATCTGATAAGATGTACCATGATTTGAAGAAGTTGTACTGGTGGCCGAATATGAAAGCTGGCATAGCTATGTATGTTCTTCAATGCTTGACTTGTGCTAGAGTTAAAGCTGAACATCAAAAGCCATCAGGACTACTTCAACAGCCTAAGATTCCTGAATGGAAGTGGGAGAGAATTACGATGGACTTTATCACCAAGCTTCCTAGAACATCATCTGGAAACAACTCGATTTGGGTTATTGTCGATAGACTGACCAAATCAGCATACTTCATTTCGGTTAAAGAGCAGTTCTCATCGGAGAAACTGACTCGTATATACCTTGATAATGTTGTATACAAGCATGGAGTGCCTGTATCGATCATTTCAGATCGAGATCCTAGATTCGCATCGAATTTTTGGAAATCTCTCCAAAGATCTTTAGGAACAAATCTCGACATGAGCACTGCTTATCACCCCCAGACTGATGGGCAGAGTGAAAGGACGATACAAACACTGGAAGATATGTTGAGAGCTTGTGTGTTAGACTTTGGTAAGAATTGGGATAAACATTTGTCGTTAGCAGAGTTTTCGTATAACAATAGTTACCATTCTAGTATTAAGGCTGCACCGTTTGAAGCTTTGTATGGTAGGAAGTGTAGATCTCCTGTATGTTGGAGTGAAGTTGGGGATACCCAGCTCATGGGACCGGAATTGATCCGGGAGACTACGGAGATGATAGTTCAGATTAAGAATAGGTTGTTGACTGCCCGTAGTAGACAGAAAAGTTACGCGGATGTGCGGCGTAAGCCAATGGAATTTAAAGTGGGTGACCGAGTAATGTTTAAAGTATCGCCATGGAAAGGCGTTATAAGATTTGGAAAACGAGGGAAATTGAATCCCCGTTATATTGGACCCTTTAAGATTTTATCTAGAGTAGGTCCGGTGGCTTACAAACTAGAGTTACCCCTAGAACATCATGGTGTTCACAACACATTCCATGTATCTAATCTAAAGAAATGTCTAGCAGTGAGTGATGAGAAAATTCCGTTAGGTAGGGTTCGAATAGATGGGAAGTTGCATTTTATCGAAGAGCCCGTAGAGGTTATGGATCGTGAGGTAAAGCAACTGAAACAAAGTCGGATACCTATTGTCAAGATCCGATGGAATTCAAAGCATGGACCGGAGTATACTTGGGAACGAGAGGATGAAATGTGGAAGAAATATCCGCACCTCTTCGATTTCAATAAGAAACGGACATCCAAATGAAATGGATCACGAGGACGTTGATCCCTCTTAGGAGGAAAAGCTGTGACAATCTAACATTTTCAGGTAGTGAAATATTTTCTCGTATAATATTTTGAAACTTATTTTTGTGTTGGCTGACGAACTCCCAATTTACGGATTTAAATTTGGGCTTACGTGCATAATTTAGCGTCTTTTACGACTAAACTAGAAACCTTAGGATTACGTATTTACGTTTTTGAACTCCGTTTTTGATGAGACAATTTTTATTGGATTCGTTTTGTGACGTTGATTCATAATTTATAAAAACGTTTTTCGTGAAACGACCCGAGGGCACGCAAATCAAGAAAACTAGAATCGAGAAATACCCGTAAACTAGTGGGATGGGACAAAATACATTGTCCCACCCCACTAGCTATGTTGGACGGCACACACATGACACCACACATTAGATGTGGCATCATGTTAGCTCAATGCTTACAAGTGTAAGCATAGCTTACTCTTTAAGCTTACTTCCATTTCCCACTAACTCAAAACTAGCAACTAGTTTCATTCCACCATTTCCTTACATGCAAATCAACACAAAACTCTCTCAATACTCCTCCCTTTGCCGTCCACTTTAAAGCAACAAACAACCCTTTTGATCTTTTCTAGCCATGAAACACATGTTTACTAGCTCTATTAAGGAGTTATCTTAAAGCCTTGATCATTTGGTGGCCATATTAACAACATTGGAGGTGATTTGCTTGTGTCCTAGGGCTGATTTCCCAACATATGTTCTTGGTATTTGATGATCTTGGAGTTACTTGTGGTATTCATCAAGTTCTTGTCTTCCAAAAACAAGAAATACACTTGGTTGGTAAAGAAGATCATCCTCTCCATTTTCTCTTGTTATTTTGTAAAGAACAAATGTATTTTCTTTCATTTTTTATATGTATATGATGTATATATGATGATAAAAATGTTGTGTGGGGATCAAGTGTTGATAGATATGCTTAAAAATGTTAATAACTATAAGAAATGAGACTAAAATCTTGATTATTTAGTTGGCTGTATAAAAACAGTATATAACTAAAACTTGAACTGATAAAATTGCATGGTATGATCCATTTACAGTAAGTACAAGATGTTATACACATGTGAGAGTTGGCCATGCAATGGAAACAATATAATGAGTGAGATATGATAAAAACAAGTTAGGTGTTCTAATCTGAATAAGCAGTTTTGTAGGGACTGTTACGGCAAGATGAACTTAAAATGGGCAGTAGCTATAACTAAGTTAAATGTAGCACATAATATGAAGAACATGTCACCCAAAAATGAGCTTCTAATTCATTATAGAACTCTAGATATGGTAAACATGGTGAACATGAAGATAAAAATCAGATTTTAAGAATTAATGTTTATTATTATTATATAAGCACTCACATTTTATTGTATAAAATGTAAAATAAAAACCCACTAACTTATAAAACTTATTTATATAAATATATATAAGGTTAATTAAATGGATAAATTACATAAATAGTAGTGGAATAATATTTATAAGTAATAAAAACTATAAACTTGATTTTTACGACTTTTTCGGCTATTACCGTAAAATTAACGTTTTTCGCCAAATAAAACTTAGACGATCAAACCCGTCTAATGTAAAGTTTATAAAAGTCATATACTGATGTATAAGTAACTAATACAAGTAAAAACCGATAAAACCCAAACTATAAGAAATACGGACATTAACGAGCTAACTAAGCATATTGGACTAATAATTGGACTAAATAAGATAAATACTTGTAAAAAGAACTTATTGGGCTTAACTGTTGGAAATACGTTTTTCCCAATAAAGTCTCGGCCACATCTTAGTTAGCATAGATCACGAGATATAGACTGTTTAGAACTTTGTCTCTTGGAGCGACCTCCCTTAGGGGGAGATTGTTAGAAATACGTTTTTACGTATATTAGAAGTATCGGTCACTCCAATGATAATTATGTAATGGGCTCGTGATCCACTTAGTTTATGTATAGTCCATATAGCCCACATGTAGGGTGGGCTATATATATCCCCTCCTAGCATGTTAGGAGGGGTTGTTCATTTTCACATTTTCATAATCTATCTTTACTTTCTCTATCTACTTTTCTCCCTTCTCTCCTTTCTCTCTCTACTCCATCATCTCCCTCCTTCATCTTTCTTATGTTTATCAATTAATCAACCATCTTTATCAACAAAATCCATCATGTAGAATAGGCCAATAATTTCGTAGACCTTCAATTGGTATCAAGAGCATGGTTAGTTTGGTTTATTCTTGTTTTTCTTTTGTTTCATTTTGATGGGTTTTGATTTAATCATGCTTAAATATTAAGAAGTTTGTATTTTTTATAAAAAGTTTGTATTTTTATGCTTTAATTCATAATTAAATCTTTGATTTACTTATTTTATATAAAAATCACAAATTTTTATTCAAAAATCTCATATTTTTATAATCAAATCTTAAAAAGTATGTATTTTTACAAATCTTGCGGGTTTTATTCAATTAAAAGTGCTTAATTTTATCTTTTTATCCTTGGATTTTGATTACAAAACTCGTTTGATTTTTTTTCCTTTTCTTTTGATTGACTTTTTAATTGAATATTTTAATTGAACCTTTTATTTTTTATTTATATTTCTTATAGTCAAATTTTAATTTTAATTTTTTTTATTTTTTTATTTTATTTTTTATACTCAAATCTTATATATTCAGTTCTGTCATTTTTATTTTTTTTTGTCATTTTTTTGTCATTTTGCCAACTGTTTCTGTCCCATCAATTTTTCAACACCATCATAGTTCCTGTCGAACGTAGTTCCGGACGAACCAAGTTCCTGACGAACCAAACTTCCGGACGAACCAAACTTCCGGACGAACGAAAGTTCCGGACGAACGAAAGTTCCGGACGAACGAAACTTCCGGACGAACGAAACTTCCGGACGAACGAAACTTCCGGACGAACGAAAGTTCCGGACGAACGAAACTTCCGGAGGAACGAAACTTCCGGACGAACGAAACTTCCGGACGAACGAAACTTCCGGACGAACGAAACTTCCGGACGAACGAAACTTCCGGACGAACGAAACTTCCGGACGAACGAAGTTCCGAACGAACGAAGTTCCGAACGAAGCATCTAAATTCAAACATAACGTAAAGTAAAACACAAACTCAAAAACTCAACTCCCTCGATAACCACACTCGACCCACAACCACCCTCGACTCACAGCCCCGACTCAAACACCCCCTCAGCCTCATAGAAAGACCAGCCGACTCCCTCATCTCTCGACAACAACACACCTCACACGACTCGACATCACATTCAATAAAACAACCTATCAATCACTCTTGACTTGCGACTCGACAACACAAAAAGACTCAAGACTCGACACCACCTCGACAAAGAGACCCTCGACTCCAACACAACCCATAAACGCTCGTCTCATCAAAAATCCAACACCACACTCTCAAAAATTAACAGTTTCAAAGCTTTGACTCCCTCACACCCTCAACTCAAGATCCTCGAAAACACAACAAACTCAACACTCACTCATTCGAACCCACACGATTTTAAACTCGATCTCAGTCATTCACCACCATCATCGATCAAACACGTGACCAACAAAAATAAAATAAGTTAGAAATACCTACCCGAGATCTCATACATCAAGATCTTGAAGAATACGAAGCATTTGGAATCCATAAGTAACAGATTTTTCTATGGTGTAGTGAGAATGGTTTGAAATTGATTAGTAGATGTGGTGAGACTATAACTTTCTGGAAAATTATTTTGAGGTTGACTGAGATAAGGAAAAACAGGCGGAGGTTTCAAGAGGTATTGGTTGCTGCGTTTTCTTTTTGTTGTTTTTTTTTTTTGAAGAATGTGATTAGAAGATTAGGGTAATATCCGTTTTATATTCTAAGATCTCAAACATATTTGACCCTACATATTATAATTAGGCCACGTTTGAAAAATTTGGTGAGTGGGCTATACACGTATCATGGGTGGAGAAAACAAAGTAGTGGTATGAGATTTTTTAGGGGTTGACACATGGAACGAGTTTTATTGCTTTAATCTCACAATTTTATTAGGGCGACAGTTGTTTAAGTTATTTAAAAAAATAATAATAATAAATAAATAAATACAAATAAATAAAGAAATTTATATATATATATATATATATATATATATATATATATATATATATATATATATTTCTATTTTTAATATCAGTTATTTTTTAAAAAAAAATTATCAGATTTTTCTATTTTTATTTTCTTTTTTTAGTTAAGTTATTTTTTTAAGTTAACTTTTTATATTTATATATAGTTTAAAGTTATTTTTTTAGTTTAGTTAATTTTGTATTTTTGTCAGTCGATATATTTGGATTTGGTACATCGCGTTGAGGCGGGTATTTCGAGAGAACCAAAGTGGTAAAATATTTGACGGGTTAAAAGTTTTTGTGGACGGATTTGAAGACAAAAGTGACGTGACTACGTGACAAAGTGACGTGATAAAGTAACAAGGCTTATTTTGCCGGGTATTTGTAAGTGAAGACGGATTTTTCATCGATAAGTAATTCTTCCTTTATTTTTCATTGAACTTCAATGGATTCGTTGACTTCAATATCTCAAGAGGGAGAATTGCTTCTCATGCAAAACACAGTTAGAGAAAGTAGTATAACGTCCTTTCGAATGCTTCAGTCTCATATTGTCACTCTTTCATCGATTCAAGGAGGGAGCGAATTTACGACAATCTTTGGTCAAGATCGTCATATATTCATCGACTCAATATTCACCACTTTGACCCAACTCGCCGAGCAACTCAACAATTAAAACTTTAATCACTCTGCATCGGCACTTGCATATAAGAATCTTGTGACACAACTCACGCCTTTCCTCGAATTCAATATCATCAAGCCTGAAATTTCAGTGATTTGTCAATCATTTCTTCGAGATACACATACCGAGCTTCGAGTTTTCCGTGATACAATTTTGAAACTCATGTCATCGGTCTCGTCTTCGATTTATGAAAGATCTCGACTTCAGCAAGGGTATGATAATGGAATGCAAGACTCTTCGATGCAAAAGGAAACTGGTCATACGGTTGAAAACTTGGAGCCTATCGATGCCAAGAGCACGGAATCAGGAGGACAACATGATACCAGTGGCACGTCAGGGAATGTTCACGAGATCTCTTTTGCTGACACCTTACCCGTTTATGACGAAGCGCCTGCAAACATGGTACAATGTAATGTTGTTTATGATGTATATGCTGATGATATGCCGCATATTGAGAATTCTGAACCTAATTATGACAAACATGGGATGGAACCGAGTGATAGCAATAGCACTTCTGATTCATCCGATGTAAGTCATCATGGGGGAGAGATTGTTCAGAATGCTATAGTACATCATGATAATTGTATTATAACTGCTTCATTTACTGCTTCTGATTCCAAGATTAGAGAGCTCGAAACGATTGTTGCTCAACAATCAAAAGATCTTGAGGATGCCAAAATTGAATTTTCAAAGAAAACGAACAAATTTGAAACATATTTTGAAAAACTTGAAAAATCAAATGTTTTTCTTGAAAGAAAATTGGATCAAAAAGTTTTAGATTCTAAAGCTGAAAAGGATAACCTTTTGAAACAAATTCAACTGCTTGAATCTAGGTTGGCATCCCAAGATAACTTGCTCAAAGAGAATGAGATGTTAAAGGCCCAAGTACAGGAAAAGGTTTTTGCTATAGCTGCGTTGAAAAACGAGTTAAGGAAAACTAGAGGATCTAGTGTGGACACTAAGCTTGAAAAACCATCAATCTTGGGGAAACCGCCTACAAATCAGTTCGTCAGACAACCGACTGTCAGACAACCTACTGCATTTAGATCCGAGCGACCACAATCCTCGAGACCGCGGTTTTCCTCCCAAGTTGATTTGGTTCACTTTCCTAGACCAGTCACTCCACCATCTAGGCCCAATGTGACTAAAACAGCTTTTGCAAGACCTAATCACATGATTGCCTCTAATTTCCCTAGACATAGTCCAAAGAATATGTCTCGAACTAGTTCAAAAGACGTTTGCCATAAATCTGGTCGTAGGGAAGCTATTCAAAAGACACAAGTAAGAGATAAGACTTTCAAACCTAGACAGATGCCTTCT
The DNA here is from genome assembly GCA_025667525.1 of Glebionis coronaria. Taxonomy (NCBI): domain Eukaryota; kingdom Viridiplantae; phylum Streptophyta; class Magnoliopsida; order Asterales; family Asteraceae; genus Glebionis; species Glebionis coronaria. Next base: position 41,150 of record JANFOE010001874.1, on the reverse strand, counting down.
AGATTACCCTACAATGCTAACCGTAGCATGTCAAATCCTAGGAGCATCAATCAATCGTCCAGGAATTCTAGATCTTACTCGGACATTAAATATGCTACTTGTAAAACATGTAGAAAATGTGTCTTTACGGCAAATCATGATTCTTGTATCAAGAAACTACTTAATAAGGTGAACTCCCGTGCTAGACTTAAATCCCAATGGGTAGCTAAAATCAAACCCGTTGGCAAAATGTGGCGCCCCACTGGTAGAACTTTCACTCTTGTAGGAAACGAGTGCCCTTTAACTAGGATAGTCTCTGATTCTACGAAGACCACTAGGGAGGAAATTGCAAAGGATGATACTTCACTTAAGCCTAAACTTAGGGTTTTCTATAAAAGGAAACGTTTGCCAGCTAAGATAAGTGAATCATCTACTCAAATCGCCTCTGACACAAGTAAAGCCAACTGTGAACCTCCATGTGCTTCTATAATTGATATCGCTAACCCACGTCAAAGCATGCAAATTCCTAATGAGATTGCAGGTACCAAAGTTGATGTTCCAAAAGAACGAAGCGGTCCAATCGTTGTGTACCGTTCAACTAAGGACACTCTTAGAGTTTGGTTGCTGAAGAAGCAGATATCGGAGAAACAAGTGTCTCAGGGGATTCATGGTTAAGCTTACCTAAGGACTTACAGTCACATCACATACTGTAACTCGTTCATCAAAGAAAGGAAAGTTTATCTCCGATGATAAACTTATCCTCACAACGAGAAATTAAGTTTTCTTGGGCATGAGCTTATATCGAAAACATTCCAAGTTTTTAAGCTCATGCACAAAGGACTTATAGTCACATCACAGACTATAACTCGATCTTCAAAGAAAGGAAAGTTTGTCGCCGATGGTAAACTTATCCTAACAACGAGAAATTCATTTTTCTCGGGCATGAGCTTATATTAAAACATTCCAAGTTTTTAAGCTCATGCACAATGGCTCCTCGTTAAATGACAGACGATGACCCGGACTTCAGAGACAGGGAAGTTTATCTACGCAATGATAACTTACCCTCTTAACAAGAAATTAAGTTTTCTTGGACACGAGCTTATCCTAAAACCATTCAAAGGTTTTAAGCTCGTGTATATGGCTTATCGATAAATATCAGACGATAACCCGTGCATCAAAGAAAGGAAAGTTTACCGCCGATGATAAACTTATCCTAACAACGAGAAATTAAGTTTTCTCGGGCATGAGCTAAATTTAAAAACATTCGAGGTTTTTTAAGCTCATGCACAATGACTTATAGTTAAATGTCAGACTGTAACTCGAACTTAAAATAAAGGAAAGATTATCTTTTATGATAACTTATCCTCTTAACGAGAAATTCACCTTTCTCGGTCATGAGCTTGTATTAAAACATTCGAAGTTTTAAGCTCAGAAAGGGAAGTGTATCTTTTAAATAAGAGAACTTTTCCTCATAACGAGAAATTAACCTTTCTCGGTCATGAGCTTTCCGTTAAAACAGTCAAAGTTTTCAAGCTCATGAAAACGACTTCTAAGTAAATGTCAGCTTAGGACTCGTTCTTCAGATAAAAGGAAAGTTTATCGCCGATGATAAACTTATCCTTAACAACGGGAAGTTTACAACTTCTCGGACTTGAGCTCGTTTTGTAAGATATTCAACATCTTAAGCTCAAGTAATTGGTTTTCAAAACTTTGAACACAATTTTTCGAGAATTTCTCAAAAGGTTTTTCTAAATCTTTCAAAATTGTGTGTTCAAAAATGTTTTGATAAAAAGAGCATGTCTTCTGGAATCGATAATATTTATGATACTAGAAATGTCATTCAATAATGACACGGGGTTGTAAATAAAGTTCGAGCAGAAGTTCAAACTTTTAAAACATGCTCAAAATGGTTTGCTATTATTTCCGATAGTAACCCGCTTTTCACTTTGAAGTCAAGCATTTCACCGGAAAGCTTTGACTTTAGAATCCGAAGTTATCATCTCCACCAACCGTAGCAACTTACAATTGATATCTACATACTCGACGATGCGACTACTCAAACGGTGACTACAGCTCTTTCAATAGAAAACGGGTCAACAATTGAGGGGGGGCAATTGTCCAGCATTCAGAATCCTTGATGCCGAGTGTGCCAAGTTCACATATTGGTGTTAAGAAAACGATATCAATCATTCACATGGAGTCAAGAGATAACTTCAGAAGTTACGAGGAAGACCAACATTCGTGAACAAGAACCATGTGCTTCTTTCATATGATGTTCTCCATCATTCAGGTCCAACCTCGTAAATTGCTAATATTGTGAATTCATTATCATATATGATATTTGCACGTGTTAAATTCCTTACACTTGTGTTTAAAAGGTATTTAATTTACGTTTCAAGTACACCCTCATTAATTTGAGGGGGAGCTTGTGTAATTCGTGAAGATAATTAGATTTGCATTTTTCTTCCCAAATTTTCTTAAAATGCTATTAAATCAATTGATATTAAAAACATCGATTGGGTTAATATTTTTAATATGGGGGAGAAAATGTGATTTAATATGGGATATGATCAATCATAAATGGTTTGACTTAACGTGATAGCTCATCCCGACATGTGCAAAATGTTTTCGGATATCGTGGTATATGTTAAGGGGGAGCAAAATGGATTTGCACTTCTAAATGGATTTCATGGTGACATACATTACCCAAAACATCTCTATTCACGACGGTGAAGATTGTGGTGACATAAGGATGGCAGGATAGGTTAAAGTCCAATGATTTCTCTAGAACCGGAGGAATCTTCCTAAGGACATTCCATAGCTAGAAATAGTAGTCCTTAGGAAAGATGGAGAAAGATTGTGAACGTAGCTGAATGCCGACCAAGTACTTAAGTTAGCACTGGAACAATCACAACAAGGTGCTAGTGATGACGTATTGGTAAGCATTGAAGGGGTTGAAGAATGAAAAAGAATTGTAAAGATAAAGGGTGTAAAGAAAGAAGCCCTCCTTACAACTTAGGCAGAAACCGGGTCAATACATATGATATTAAGATCATTTTTAATGATTCTTAATATTGAAGACAGACATCATGGACCCAGTGATGCAATGCACAACCCATCCCAGCTAACTCAGATATCTCTCAAAAGATATTTGTTTTAATCACAAGGAGACAACGCATTATCTATTGATTTATTCACTCCGAATAAATTGGTATTGAAAAGGTGGCACTCCTCTCCAGCCTCCGATCACTAAAAAACCAAAATGCACGATCGAGTCTAGAGCCATTTGAGATCATCAAATATCCCATTAGGACACACTTTCATATTTCCTTTCTTCTTCACACACTGTGAAAAGTAAGAAAGATCTTAAGAGTCCTACGCAAAATCTTCATGATCTTGCCTGAACATCCGAGTAATACGAAAGTATTTACAATGAAGATGGAAATCCTTCTTGAGCGAATATCAAAAAGCTCATGGTAGGTGATGAGACTGCTTTTATACATGGTCTCATCGTTCTTTTTGAACTTAAAATGCATTAAATATCATCAAAATACCCAAATATATGCTTGTGTTTGTTGCTTGTGTATTTTAGGTACGGATATTGAGAAAATGACAAAAGATCACAAGAATCACGCAAAAACGAACACGGGAAACGAAGCCGCACGATGAACCAAGCCCTAGTGAGGAATTTTCCAAAGAAAACCCTTGAAGATTTGAAGAATATTGAAGATTGGTCCTCTAAGTTTGAAGAATTGACACTTTATACCCTTGTATCTTCATAATTACAAGCTTGGTCCCTAAAGTTTGTCAAAATTACAAAAAGGACCCTTAACTTTGAAGAATTGGCAAATTTAGTCCCTCATCAAATCTAAATTGTCAATAATGGTCCTTCAAGAAGTCAACAAACAAGTCAAGACCTTGAAGTATGAAGATATGTCAAAACCAGTCCTTGGAGAATCAAGAATATACATTAAAGGCCCTTGGAAAAGTTTTTGGAAGAATTTGTGCCAAAAATGACAACCTGCCAAAAGTTGACAAAAGGAAAATGGGCGTTGTTGCATTTATTTACAAAGTAAACGAGAGAAGAAAGATTGGGGACCTATCCTGCCAAACCACCAAACCCCCACCACCAGTCACATTGTGACACGTCACCCCCACCAGTCCATTTCATCAAAAACAAACCAGTCCAAACCTATTTTGACCCTATCACAACTCTTTTTTGAACCCTTTCTTTTATTAAACACATTTATTAAACAAAAGTGGGGGAAACGTTTTTTTAAATCTAATCAACCCCCAAATGGATTAACCCCTACTATTTAATCACCCTCCTCCCATAAACCCTAAAATACCCAAATCCTAATTACCCTTTAAATCAAAGGGGTTTTACCCCAATTTTTCCAGAAAGGTAATTCCCTTTAACCCCACCATAACCCACCTCACCAATCACTCTCACACTCACCCCATGTGACTCTCTAGCCTTCCCCTGCCCCACGTTTTGACTCCAAGACAAAGGTTGCCAGTAAGATCAACATCCCACAAGGATTTCGTGCTCCTAAAGGAGTCTACAAACGGCCAAGATCAATTTTCATCACTGGCATCTTCACAAAAATCCAAAAATTTCACATGGTGATCTTGACGAAAAATTCAAAAAAAGCATATACTGAGCATATTCCAAGGGCAAAAGAGGAAGTTCAACATTAGGGTTTAGCTTTTGTTTTCAGCTTTCTAGAAAGATTGTAACCCTATTTAAAGGGCATTAGGGCTTAGCAGTTTTTTTGTTCTTTTTTCTCCATTTTTTGTCACAAACCTGTAAATCCGTTTTATTGAGTGAAATAAAATTGGTATTGTGTTGTTGATGAGAAGCAAGAACCACATTTACATTTATGCAATTTAAAATTCCAAGTTTAAATTTCAAGTTTAAAGTTCTGTTGGTTACTGAAATTGTTAAGTCTTAAAAATTTGTCCAAAAGCTTTAAGTTGAATATCATAAGCCTGATGATCCAACTGATTATCAAGCTCATGTGAAGAGTAAAGCTTTTGTTGATTTGGTTTGAAAAAAAAAAAGTTTCTAAGTAAAAAAATATATATATCAGTTTTCATTCTTCTTCTCAAATAATCCAAGGTCAGCTTAAGTAATAAGCTTGTTTGAGGCTTATTTGTTGTGTGATACAGAAACCTTGTTTTCTTCTTTTCTCTTAGCAGGATCCAAAAGCCATTTCATTTAGAAGGCATTGAGGTGTGTGTGTCAACAAGTGACCATCACTCATTTCTCTTCTTCCTGTTCATTTTGTTGATTAAGTTCAGCATACACCCGAGTGTATAAGGAGGTGACAAAGCTGTCACAAAGAGCCCTGGATGTAGGGCTCTAAGGTAAAAATCCTTTTACTTTTTGAAATTTTCAGAAAAGTGAAGTTTGTATGAGATTTGGTAATTTTCATGCTAAGTGTGTTATATTGATTGGATTTGAGTTTAAATGGTATGTTATGCTAGTTAGGAATGGTGGAAATCATATTGAGTATGTTTTGATTTGAATTGTTTGAAAAAAGTTGGATTACTGATTTTAAAGGGGTGTTTGGATTTATGAATTAAACTGAGTTTGAGGTTGAATTGTGCAAGTATAAGTTGTTAGAAGTAGGCATAGGGGTAGTAATGTTCATGTTGTTAGGTTAGAGTGCATTTGAGAACAAGTTGAAGCAAGTGTGCAAGTAAAAAAGGTTAAAAAGTTAGCTTGAAATTGTATGAACTTTTTTCTGCTTGTTTTTCATAAGTTTGTGCTTGAATCCTCAAACCTGCTAGATTATAGGTTTGTTCATGTTGTTAGTTTGTTTGATAAACATTTGGTGTATGTGTATGCAAGATATGGGCATTTGAAACTCACTATTGTGCATATAATCTGCTAAGAATACCACCAGACCATTCTAAACACATCAGTAAATTCAATTTGCTTTGTGTGCTTGATTTTGTGAATTTGTGTTAAGTGGGTTGCTTGATTTGTACTTGATTTGACTCCCTACACTCAGAAAGAGTGTAGGGGTGCCTGTTTGTCCAAGATACAACACCAAATAAGCTCACACCAAGCTCCTCTTGGTTTCCAAATTGCACAAGCAAAAGTCCCACTTGTTCATCAGAAACCAAGTGAGACCTGGTCACGTTTTTGGTCATTATATAGCTTAATTCTTGGTAATTTTGGATTTGGATTGTGTTTATAAGTTAAGTAGTGTTACTATTTAAGTTTAAAAAAAAAAAAAGTTTTATAAAAACTACACCCTGCGGACTCGAAACCCCAACCTGCAGCTCAGGAGTGAGGGGTTCTACCAGTGATCTAGATGAGTTTTTACGTTATCATTTCATTTCATTAGTTATTTAACCAGTTTTTCACTTTGGCTTATATTAATAAGCCGTAGCTTATTCAGTCATTTTTAGCTTATTTAAGTAGCTTATTTGATAGCTAGTATTTTTCCTAGGATATTATATAGTTTTTAGACTTTTCTGTTTTAAAGTTTTATTTTTCCCATTATTTAATTAATTATTAGAATTATTTTTAGTTTTAAATTTAGAAAGTAATTAAAAAATAGTAACCAGTAATATAAAAATACAAAAAAATAGTTTTTAGGTTTTAATTTATATTTTTGAGGTTTACATATCAAAAAGTTTTTAGAAACTTTAATTTTTAATTTTATTTGATTTTAGGTTTTTTATTAAATTTTAAAAATTAATATAAAATTAATTAAAAGGTTTTAGGAGCTTAAATTTACATTTTCTTCTTAGTTAGAATATTTAGGATTTTTGAGAATTTTTTAGAATTTATTTAAGAACTTTTTATTTTTTGGAATATTTTATTATTATTTTATTAAGAAAAATTCAAAGTTTTATTTTTAACTTTTTTTCATTTTTCCTAGATTCTAGACATTAAAATAGGAACTTTTTCACTTTCCAATTAATTTTTAGGCTTTTCAATTAATTTTTAGAATTAATTTAAGATTTAATAGATTTTAATAGTTTTTAGGAGTTTAAAAATAGTTTAACTTGGTTTTAAAATTTTTAAAAATAGTTTTTAGCTTAATTAGGTCATTTTTGAGGTTTACAAACTATAAAATCTTGTTTAGGGCTTTTTAATAATTAAAAGTGATTTTTAGGGCTTTAATTAGCATTAAAAAGTCATTATTTAATTAATTAAAAGGTTTTAGCAAGTTTGGATTTTTTGTAAACTCTTATAATATTATTGGGGATTTATAGGAATTTTTAGGAATTTTTAGGTTAAAATTTTTATTTTTGTCGTTTTTACGGTTTTACGTTTACGCCTTTTTCGTCGTAGTTTAATTAATTTTCGTGACCGTCTTTCTCTTCTAATCCCATTTCTTTCTCAATCAAATATAATCACAAACAAAATCAACTCTCAACACAACGCACTTGCCTCCTTGGGAAACGAATTTGCTTGGTCATTAGTGCTCGGTTTTCCTAAACCGACACTTAACGCTTACCACTATTTTGTCATCCTTTTCCTAAAGGGTACAAAAACACTACATCATTTTGGCGCCGCTACCGGGGAGGCGTGTTGTGTTTTGGTTGAACCATTGTTGTTTTTATATATAGCCATAAAAGTATTTGTATTAATAGCACTCTATTAATACGTATTATCGTTTTTCGTTTTTTTTTTGTGAATACTATTACTATATTGTATACGTAGAACAATAAATTTACAAGTACTCCAAATACGTGAGCAATCACAACCTTGACTCGGGATTTCATCACTCGATCATTGTATTCGAATCTCAAACCAAAGAAAAAAGGCAAAAATAGATAAATACTTTCGTGAAGCTTGATTTTGATAATACAAACTATAAGGTGGGTATAAGGCGGTTGTATTTCACGACCTAAAGGAAAAAGGCTCTTATGTGCTTCGCGCCGCCTCGTTTCCTCCGCTTGCTTGTGCGTATTTGATTTTGAGAGTGAATCGAGGGTTTTGCCGCCCAAAGTATTACTTAAGTATCATATATATTTTCTTGGTTTCATTTGATTAAACCCTCTTGAACGATTTGGTGTTCCACCATCGTTCTAAAGTCATCGAAGGCGTTCACTTCACGTGTTCGTTTTCATTCCTTGAGGCTTCTTTAATCAAGAGATTTGATTAAGGAGGAGATTTGTAGATTTTGGTCTACTTAATACATTCCAAAAAAATCCAAAAAAAAAAGTTAAAAACAATCAAAAACCACAAAAAAAAATTGAAAAAGTAAAAATACCAAAAAGAATCTTCTTTGCTCGCCTTCTCGTTGTACGTGACGTTTATGCAAACTCGCTCTAAAGCTAGACGTGCTCGTAAACGAAGAAACAAATCACTCACTCCTACTAGTGAGGACTCTCCTATTGACGAACCCATTGTAGTGAAAGAAGCACCCATGGCTAATCGAACTATGATGGAGTTGCTTCAAGCACCCACCGAGGGTTATGGAGAAGCGATTGTGATTCCCGCTATCCTTGCGGAGAATTTTGAGGTTAAGACGGGTTTGTTGTCCATGATTCAAAACAACAAGTTTCGAGGGGACGAAAAGGACAACCCGCATAACCACATTCGCCAATTTAATCGTCTCACCGCCACGTGCAAGTTTAAGGATGTTTCAAACGACTCGATTAAGATGATGCTTTTTCCGTATTCCTTAGCGGGGCCCGCAAAAATTTGGTTAGAGAAAGAGCCACCCAATTCTATATTGACGTGGAAGGATTTCGTTTCAAAATTCGTGAACCAATTTTTTCCGCCCTCTAAGACTACGCACTTGAAAAACGAGATTTCAAAGTTTTCGCAAGAGTATAATGAGAGTTTTTCAACGGCTTGGAATAGGTTTAAGGAAATGTTGCACGAATGTCCTCATCATGGTTTTTCCGACTTGCATCAAATAGACACGTTTTACAATGGCTTGAACGATCATGAGCGTGATTATCTTAATGCCGCCGCGGGTGGTAATTTCTTGTGTAAGACGGTCGAGGAAGCATTGGTAATTATTGAGAATAGGTCTAAGGTGTATAGTCCTCGTAGCACGTCGAGTGTTCGTAAGGCTTCGTCTTCATCTTCACCTAGTTTGTCACACACCGTTGATGCTTGCCAAGTCGAGGCTAATTTGGAGAACAAAATTTTTGATATAGTGAAAGGCTTGTTAGTTGAGTTTAAAGTTGGTGAACAACCCGCTCCCGCTACGATTAAAGCGGTTGAGGTTTCTTGTATGTATTGTGGTGGAGCTCACGATTATTCCGAGTGCATTACCAACGGTGGTAACACTTCGAGTGCCTTCGCGGCTGCAGGAACTTATAACCAAAACGGTCAAGTTCCTCGCACTAATCAATTGACTCCACCGGGTTTTTCACCAAATCAAAATGCTAACAATTATCGAAACAATCAAGTTGGTTACCAAAGCAATCAAAGGAACAATTTTAAGGGTAATAACAACTATGGGAATCAAGGAGTAGTAGTAGCCAATTGCAAAATCAAAATCAAAACCGTAATTTTCAAAACACGAGTCAAGGTCTTCAAAATAATAAAGAACTTCCATTGGACTTTTTGAATTACGCTACGTCAAATGATAAGATTTTGGAAAACATTCAAGAGCAAATGGCTAATCAAGCTAAGGACACGGCTAAGAACGCAAAGGAGTTAGCTAATTTCATTAAGGAAAATCTAGCCATGAGAAATGAATTGAAAAATGATTTTGCTAACCAAATTCGAGGTCAAAACAACAAGATAGAGCAAAGTCATGCTAGGCTTGAACAAAGAATTGACCAAAAAGCCGCTAGCCAAGATGTGAAGTTTAATAATTTTGATGCTAAGCTTAATGCAATTTTAGAAGCCGTAATGGGAAACAAAGCCTCTACTTCGGGTAGTTTGCCTAGTAACACCGTTTCAAACCCGAAGGGAGAGATGAAAGTGATTACCATACGAAGTGGTAAGACACTTAAAGAACCGACTCCTCAACCAATTACTCCAACGGTGGAGGAAATTGAGGAAGAACCCAAGGTGGTGGTCGAAAAGGAGCATATTTTAATCCCACAAAGTACCGCTCATGCCACACCTACGGTTGACCCATCACCCATTTTGGAACCCGAGATTCCAAAGGCTATGCCTAAGCCCCAACCCACACCACCCTTGCCTTACCCATCGAGACTTAGGAAGGAGAAACGACAAGAGCGCGACAACTATCAATTTGAGCTTTTTATGAAAATGTTTCGTGATTTGCACTTTAATGTGAGTTTCGCCGATGCTTTGGTCATGATGCCTCGATTTGCCGCTAACTTTAAGAGTATGTTGAACAACAAGGAAAAATTACACCAAATGTCTAGTTGTTCGTCGGTTTATCTTAATCGCATACCTCAAAAAGTCGGTGATCCCGGTAAATTTTTGATCCCTTGTGCAATTCAAGATATGGAAGAATGCTATGCCTTGGCTAATCTTGGTGCTAGCATTAACTTGATGCCACTTGCAATCTTCAAGTCGCTCAATCTTCCTAATCTTACTCCTTCACGAATGTCTATTGAGTTGGCCGACCATTCCACGATTCTTGCATGTGGTTTGGCGGAAGACGTTTTTGTGAAAGTGGGGAAGTTCTACTATCCCGTAGACTTTATTTTTGTTGACATCCCCACGGATCCTCAAGTTCCTCTTATTTTAGGTCGTTCGTTTTTAGATACGTCTATGGCTTTAATTGATGTGCATGCTAGAAAGATCACCTTACGTTTCAACGACGAGGAACTTGTTATAAACGCAACTCAAAATTCTCAACTTTCTCATGTTTATTCCGTTGCTACCATAAACCTCGTTGACATGATCGACGTGGTTTGCGAGGAATTTTCACAAGAAGTTTTAGGGTTTGGTGATGAAGAAACTAGTGGCAATCCCACTATGTTAGATCCAATTCTTGATAATTCGACACCAACCTTCACTCCTTTCGAAGGTGGTGGTTTTACGTTGGAAGAATTCGATGTTCCACGTACTTGTGACGAAGACCTCGACAACTATGAGGACTTCTCGATTATCAAGGATTTTCTCAACGATTTCCCATTTCCTCCACCCGAGGAGGTTATGAGTATCGAGCCCAAATCTTCACTTGAGGAACCACCTATTCTCGAGTTGAAAGATTTACCTCCTCACCTCGAATATGTCTATTTGGAGGAGGACGACAAGTTGTCGGTTATTATTGCGAAGGAACTTTCGAATGATGAAAAAACCGCACTTGTCGATGTTCTTAAGGATCACAAAGGGGCGATTGCTTGGAAGTTATCCGACATTAAGGGAATCGATCCCAAATTTTGTACCCACAAAATCTTAATGGAGGAGGATTTCAAGCCAACAATCCAAAGTCAAAGGAGGGTGAACCCCAAAATTCACGACGTCATCAAAAAGGAGGTCCTTAAACTCCTTGATGCGGGAATGATTTACCCTATTTCCGATAGCCCTTGGGTGAGTCCTATTCATTGTGTCCCTAAAAAGGGAGGGATGACCGTTGTACCAAACGATGCCAACGAGTTGATTCCCACTAGACTCGTGACCGGATGGAGAGTGTGCATTGACTATCGAAAGTTAAATGAAGCCACTCGAAAAGACCATTTTCCCTTGCCCTTCATGGACCAAATGTTAGAGCGTCTTGCGGGAAACGATTTCTATTGCTTTCTAGATGGTTTTTCCGGTTACTTCCAAATTCCCATCGATCCTCGTGATCAAGAAAAAACTACGTTTACGTGTCCATATGGAACGTTTGCCTATCGTAGAATGCCATTCGGACTTTGCAATGCACCGGGAACTTTTCAACGATGCATGATGGCTATTTTTCATGATATGATCGAGAAGACGATGGAAGTCTTCATGGATGACTTTTCCGTGTTTGGTGATTCCTTTACTTCGTGTTTGTCGAACCTTGAGAGAATGTTAAAACGTTGTAAGGAAACCAACCTTGTGATCAATTGGGAAAAGTGTCATTTTATGGTTAAAAGTGGAATCGTCTTAGGGCACAAGGTCTCGAAAGCGGGGATTGAGGTAGATCAAGCTAAGGTAGACGTCATCGCCAAATTACCTCATCCCAAAACCGTCAAGGGAGTTAGGAGTTTCCTAGGCCACGCGGGCTTTTATCGACGATTCATCAAGGATTTCTCGAAGATTTCTCGACCCATTACACATCTTCTTGAAAAAGAAGCACGTTTTGTCTTTGACGAAGATTGTGTACGAGCCTTTGAGATCCTTAAGAGGAAACTTACCGAAGCTCCATTCTTGTTGCTCCAAATTGGAACCTCCCCTTTGGCTTATGTGTGATGCAAGTGATTACGCTATAGGGGCCGTTTTGGGGCAACGTCATGATAAGCATTTCTTGCCTATACACTATGCTAGCAAGACGATGACCGAGGCTCAACTTAAATACACTACAACGGAAAAGGAGTTCCTTGCCGTGGTGTATGCATTTGAGAAATTCCGACCTTATCTCGTCTTGACGAAATGCATAGTGTATACGGACCATTCGGCTATCAAGTATCTCATGGCTAAACAAGATGCTAAGCCGAGATTACTTCGTTGGATTCTCCTCCTTCAAGAATTTGATCACAAAATCGTTGACAAAAAAGGAGCCGAGAATCTAGCGGCCGATCATCTCTCTCGTTTGGAAGATCCTCACCAAAGTGTTTACGAGCCCAAGGAAATCACCGAAACATTTCCGCTCGAGACACTTGGTGTAGTGAATTCCAAACTTGATTCTTCTACCCCATGGTTTGCGGATTTTGCAAATTACCATGCGGGTAACTTCATCATTAAGGGTATGACAACTCAAGAAAAACGAAAATTCTTTCGTGATGTCAAGTTCTATTTTTGGAACGACCCTTACTTGTTTCGAACTTGTGCGGATCAAATCATCCGCCGTTGTGTATTTGGCACCGAAGCTTCTAACATCCTTAGAGCTTGCCATGAGGGACCCACGGGTGGTCACCACGGTGCTAATCTCACGGCTAAAAAGGTGTTTGATGTCGGCTTCTTTTGGCCTACTATTTACCGAGATGCACAAGATCTTGTGAAGTCTTGTGATTCATGCCAACGACAAGGAAAAGCCTCACAAAAAGATGAAATGCCACAAAATATCATTCAAGTATGTGAGATCTTTGACGTTTGGGGCATAGACTTTATGGGGCCGTTCCCATCATCTCGTGGTAATAAGTACATTCTCGTTGCGGTTGACTACCTTTCTAAGTGGGTAGAGGCGAAGGCCTTGCCCACCAATGATGCTCGTGTGGTAGTTAAGTTCTTGAAAAGTTTGTTTGCTAGGTTTGGAACCCCTCGTGCTATCATAAGCGATCGTGGAACCCATTTTTGTAATGACCAATTTGAAAGGGTTCTAAGGAAATATGGGGTTACACATCGTCTTTCTACGGCTTATCACCCACAAACGAGTGGGCAAGTCGAGGTTTCAAACCGAGCATTAAAGAGGATCTTGGAGAGATCCGTGGGGGAAAACCGACAATCTTGGTCGGATAAGTTAGACGATGCTTTATGGGCCTTTAGGACCGCTCATAAGACACCCATTGGGTGCACTCCATATAAGCTTGTGTATGGAAAGAATTATCATTTGCCTATCGAGTTAGAACACAAGGCTTATTGGGCCCTAAAGCATTGTAATGATGACATGGAGACCGTGGGAAAACACCGGAAAATGCAATTAAATGAATTGGATGAATTAAGGGATATTGCTTATGAAAATTCATTGATTTACAAAGAGAAAACTAAAAAGTTGCATGATTCAAAAATTAAAAACCGGGTTTTTAACATTGGGGATCAAGTTTTACTTTTTAATTCAAGATTGAAAATATTTTCTGGTAAATTGAAATCCCGTTAGTCCGGTCCATTCACCGTGACTCAAGTGTTTCCTTATGAGACCATCGAGCTAGCTCAAGATGATGGTCCTAACTTCAAGGTGAATGGACATAGGTTGAAGCACTACTTTGGCGGGGAAGTTCCATCCTTGAACTACCTCGACCAAGTCACTTTCCCTAATGATAATTAGTATTGAGGGGATCGAGTCGAGCTCATGACTCGGTAATCAAAAACGAGGTGCCTCGTGGGGGAGTCCCATGCTTATCCTATGTACATATTATCGCTTTCTTAGTCTAATGTAGTTTACGTGTGGGGATTCGTGCCCTTCCAACCTTTGTTCCGTGGTTGTTTGTGATATGTGGTTTTTAGATCATGATCTTCACGATTGGAGCCTCTCGTGTTCGTTTTATGGGAGCACTCGATCGTTTGTTTTGGAGACATTTCTTAATATCCATGATATATCCTTTTGATGTTCTAACCATAGGTTATTAGCACACTTCATAAACGGCTATTAATTTAATGGTTACACCCTTTCCATGCTAGATTAGGCATTCGACTATGTCTCTAGTATGGGGGTGTTTGCACCCCTAGAATCGAAACATTGAGGACAATGTTTAACTTTAGTATGGGGGGGTGAATAGATACTTGCCTTGCCAAACCTTCACGCTTTCCAAAGTTTATCTTTTTGTTTATCGTTTTGTTGCAAAATAAGGCTAAAAATAGCCAAATTTTAAAATTTTTCTCATGTTTTATAAGTGTTTGAAGACACGAATGTAGGTTTTCCGATGGCGAGAATAAGAGTAATTTTTGACTCGACCGTGCGTGTTGAGCACTTAGCTTTGGTTCCTTAGCTACATATTAGGCTAAGTCTCTTAAATGAGGACGAGAAATGATAGGGTTAATTATAAGTTACTATGCTAAACGTAGAGTACTCGTATTCTTTCAAAAACTCATGTGTTCTCGTTGTTTGCTTATTCTCCCTTCGCATGTAAATATTTTTTGCTTAATAAATATTGACTTAGCGGTTTAGTTAGGATTGTTGGGTTTCTAGTCTTTTCTAGTAGCTTCCGTGTAATTAAATTGGGAAGACATTAAGGTATCCCCAGCGTCACGGTTTTGAAGTATTGGCACCCTAATAATCGAAAGCTTCACCTAATAATAAGATTTCAAGTGCTCACCTAAATCTAGCAAACAATTTGAAGCCCCACAAGGCCTAAAATCTATGCAAAATTGAAAGTGAATCAAGCCTTAATCTTCGAAGCTTTAAAGATCCAAAATTCGCTTTAGCGTGAGGATATACGTCTTTGGCTAATAAAACCACCGATGAGGCGGATAATAAAAGGCAAGGCAAGACCGAAGTCATAATAAAAGCTTCATGGCGAAGTTGAATAAAAGATGGAGGTAAACCAAAGATAATAAGACCCTTCCGTTAGGGGGCGTATAAAAGTCTTGGTAATAAGTCTCATGTTCAAAACCGTTATAAAACCGTGTTTATCGATTCTTCTTGTCAACTTAATTTTTTAACATCGTTGTCTATTAGAAGGGGTTATTGATTTGATGGTCTTAGTTACACCGTTAGGACTCTATTTTTAGACCTAAATCTCTATTATCGCATAAGTCAACAATGTATCCTCGTGATCATTAAAGACATAATAAAATATAAGAGATACAACTTAGGAATAATGGGAGAATAAGTACGTGATTAGGGCATATGAGTAGTGTTAGCATTACTAACTTATAATGACAATGATCTCGTTACACGCTTAGCATGGAATTGAAGTGAAAATCGAGGACGATGAAATTATTTCTAACGAAGCATTCACGTGTTCTTATTCTATGAACCTAAACGTCCCATTTTTGCGATGAAGATCATACATTATGTCTAAAACACAAGTAGTAGCAATAGTGTAGTGTAGTTAGTTTATCATTTGAATAAAAGTGAATAAAATTAAATTTTGGAGATGCTTTGATACTTTATTCTAGCATTGCGTGAGGGCACGGCAATGGTTTAGTATGGGGGAGATGGTAGGTGACTTGTGCGATTCTTTATGAATCAAACTTGTGATAACTAGAAAGCAACAGTGGTTTAATTCTTAAATGAATTTAAACACGTTCCAGGCCTCTACGCAATATCTTAGTGATCTTGCCAGAACATTCGGAGTAATACTATTAAGTATTTACAGTGACGAATGGAAATCATTCTAGTGTTAACATCAAACAGCACTTGGTAGGTAACTTGCAAGATTCTATATGAATCAAGCTAGTGACAACTGGAAAGCAACGACGGTGCGGTTCTTAATTGAACTTCACTTGTTCCAGGAACATGAATTGACGGCTTCAAATCATGCGGATAAGATTATCCAAATGATCCACTCTTTACGTTCGCAGTCAGCTTTGGACGGTCGAGTAAAGAGAACGGGTTTACCCGCGAAATCTTGTTAAGGAGGTTCTTTATTGAAACTACCTGCCACAAGTACGATATTTAATATCGTCCAACGGTCTTCACCGACCGGAGGTAAAATGCTACCAAATTAGAATGAAATGTTCAAGGCCATTTCATTCGTGTATATGGTTTGTTGCTAACTGTCTTATGCAGCGTAACAAGAAGGTGGCATTGCGGTGTACAATCCAGAAGAAGTCGTCACCACATACTTATACTACATACAATTAGTACTTCAACAAATTCAAGAAAGCCTGAAGGTCAAGTCTTCCGCTGTATCAACTCTGAAGCTTTCAAGAATTTAAAAGTATAAGTATGTGGAACATGAAGTCACGAAGAGGCAAATATCACAAGTGAAGAATGCACAAGGTCAAGGCAAGGAAACATGCTCAAGACTAAAGTCAAAGATCACATCAAGCATATTCACAAGAACAAGATCGAAGACTCAAGCATAGATGCTAGGTTTAAGATTTTGTAAAAAGATGTGACCTCCCTTAGGGGGAGATTGTTGGAAATACGTTTTTCCCAATAAAGTCTCGGTCACATCTTAGTTAGCATAGATCACGAGATATAGACTGGTTAGAACTTTGTCTCTTGGAGCGACCTCCCTTAAGGGGAAATTTTTAGAAATACGTTTTTACGTATATTAGAAGTATCGGTCACTCCAACGATAATATGTAATGGGCTCGTGATCCACTTAGTTTATGTATAGTCCATATAGCCCACATGTAGGGTGGGCTATATATATCCCCTCCTAGCATGTTAGGAGGGGTTGTTCATTTTCACATTTTCATAATCTATCTTTACTTTCTCTATCTACTTTTCTCCCTTCTCTCCTTTCTCTCTCTACTCCATCATCTCCCTCCTTCATCTTTCTTATGTTTATCAATTAATCAACCATCTTTATCAACAAAATCCATCATGTAGAATAGGCCAATAATTTCGTAGACCTTCATTAACCCATTTGGTACCAACATGGAAAGTATATATACTGATAATATAGGTATAAAATGGATTAAAACAAGTTAAAGAACTTATACTAAGCTTAATGGACTTAAAATAGATGAATAGGTAAAACTAGTAAACTAGTAAAACGTTACCAAAACGTAAACACTAAAATGAGTAAACAAGGATGTATAAACCCACTTGATCATCATCATATGTACAAAATCATCATATGTATATTGTTATTTTGATAAAAGTCATTGGACAAAGTCTAAGACCGATTATTATTTATATAGGTTTCCGTGACCGAAGCACACCCGTAGCCGATAATCCGCCTTTCATTATCAACGTGAGTTCATAGCCTCGCACTTTTTTTAAATGTTTTATAAAATGATTTGTAAACCCGCGAGGGAGATAACATGCTAGATTTTGATAAAAATAGAACACAAGTAGTCCCGATTGTATGCTTAATGATATGGACCCGAATGATGCTATGACCCTATAAACGAGACTAAAAGGATTATTAGTAGTTAGGTTATGTCACTTAAAGTCCCATTAGCATGAATTGTGAACTACCAGGATTTTGAAGACGCTTATGCATTTGATAGTACTATTTGGGGACGATCACCCCAGTTCGCGCCTTGACGGTTGATCCCGTCGTACCACATTGATTGGTAAGCGAATTTATGTATGAGAAGATTCAATAGCGTGATTTTTGTGACGACACGCTAACTTAGATGGGCAAATTGTTTGTCGGGTTCGCGGCCCGCTGTTTTCATAGTAAGGTAACAATGTCATGCGGCTAATAATAATAATCCTAATCCAAATAAAAATGTATCCTATACATAATAACGACGCTATTAACGATGAATATATTACCTACCATGGTAATATAGAGACTACGGTCTCGTGTACGGTTTAAGATGTATGCTTGATTTATATATTGCCTGACTAGCAATATGAGGACTTACTTCCGATATTATACTTGTGTTCTGATTTTAAATGATTGTTTTATATAACGGTTTTTATTAAACTCTATGAATTCACTCGACATTCTCTAATATGATTTTTGCATGTTTTTATCTCAGGTGCTTGAAGGTAATCCGGATAGAGATCGACTCTGATGGCCCACATAATATTAAAAATGTTCATTCGATCTATGTTTTGTAAACTTAATGACCTTTATAATTTGGGACCTGTTGTACGCTTTTAAACTTTAAATCGAATGAATGTATGTTAAACCTTGAACAACCATTTTTATTTGTTGTCTATGATTGGAGTTATTGTGCTATCCCGTAACACTCTGAAAGACCCTTCCGTTGTACCGATACGAAAAATGAGAGTGTTACACACACTACCCTCTCCATCAAAGGAGAGGGTTTATATACCCAAGCCCTTGAGATGGGCTTGGGCTTACATTTGCGCCGGCCTACACATGTTGTAGGCTAGGCTTGGCTTTGTTTGTTTAATAAAGATATCTAGACTAAACTACGAGCTATTACATGGACTATTGTTGGAGTGACCGATCCTTCTTAATACGTAAAACGTATTTCCAACACAATACATGCAAGAAATCTCAACCGCTTTAGCCGTAGCGGGAGCACTTTGTTCACCAACTTTGAATTCAATTAAAAGACCTTTAAGCTTATCAAAGATTTTGTTCTCCAAATTTGCCTCAATTTGGCAAGCATCGATGGTATTGGACAATGAAGGTGAAGCCGAAGACGAAGTGTGACAACCGTGGTTTTGGGTTGGTCACTTGGTCTTACTTTTAGGTTATTTTATGTGTGCTTACTTGAATTGTGTGTTTACGTGTTTATTTTGTGTGAACGAGGTTGGTGTGGTTATCGTTTATGAGTATAGAGTACTCATAAGTAAATCGAGGAACGGTTATTTCGTGTTCATGAGCTCACAAGTGGTGACTATGAAATGAAAATGGTGATATTGTGGTGTTTACGTATACGTATAAGTATTATAGTAATAGTATTTTTTTAGGATTTACGGTTTAGCATTTAGAGGTCTCGGGTGAGGTAATTATCCAAAAGAATATTTTTCGGGATGGTTTTAAGTCATTTAGGACTTAGTTATAAAGTTTATTTAAGAATTTGAGATTTTTTTTAAAAGTGTATATTTTACGTCTTTTACGGTAAAACGCGTAAATTTGACTAGTTTTACGGTTTTGAGGTTTTGGGAGTTTTAGGAGCTGAAATAAATTAAGGTAAATTAAGGTAATATTAATAAGATATTAATTAACAATAAAAAGAAAAAAAATAAAGAAAAAAACGAAATTAGGGGTGTTTGGGTCGGTTTAGAAGAGAAAAAAAAGGAAAAAAAAGGAAAAGATTTAAGGAAAGTGGGCTTTGGGTTGGACTAGGATTCACCCATACCCTATATAATGTATATACTAAACCAAATTCATTATTTTTCTCCTGGAGATGAAGGAAATTCGTGAGTCTTATAAAAATTAGGGTTCTTCATAAAATTTGGGGGTTTTCATAAATCCAAAGTAAATCTTCAAATCCCTTTTTAATTAAATTGTTTTTATGTTTTCTTTAATAATCTTATGATGGATTTAGGTTAGGGTTTATATATAAACAGTAAATTAATGTTGTAATAATCATAATATAATGATTACATGAATTAAGGCTTGTAATTAGAGGGATTAGGGTTAATTAATGAGGTTGATTTTGTTAAACCCGTTTTTAAAAACTGGGCAGAATTTCGAGTCAATTGTTTTGATCATATCTGGAGTTCTAGGAACATTCAAGATGCGATCAAACTAGCCCTGAAAAGGTATTTGAAGTGGCTTTCCAATGCAAGAAACGAGAACTAAATTGGAGGTCAGGAAGTGGGTCAAAAACAGGTTACAACAGTCGGATGTCAAAACAGTTATGAATTCAGCCTGTTTTCTTTTTAAGTTTTGGGTTGTTTGGGGTACTTAGGGTTGCATTGGGATCTTCTCACGAACATGAGAGATGGTTTATATATTGTAATAAGGATCTGCACTTGGGATAAGATTGTGGTTTAGGGTAAGACCCTCTAATGGTAATGAACTTTTCATACGTTTAAAATCAGGAAAACTGGAATGACAAAAGTATATATATATATATATCAGGGCCTTAACAGTAGCTTTAAGGTTAGGGCAAGTGGGAGGTGTTAGCCAACATATGTAAGGGTATGAATATTCCTTTTACAGAAACCATGGGTATGTTTAAGTGGACGTTTGACTTAAAGTTTTGAGACCTAAAACTGGGACTGTTTTGTGTAAAATTGTGAACGGGATAGCTATTAAACTTAACCAAGTTAAGGACTTGTTAGGGAAGGGTAATGGGGTGTTTAGAGTTATAAATGGGGTATTTATATGAGAGGAGGTTAGATGTCCATCATAGGTTGATGAACCAATATAGAGGTTGGTTCATGTATTGATTGCGTGTTTTTGGTTTGTTAGCTTGTTGCTAGTGAAAGGACTTGTGAAGGAGCAATCAGGTGAGTTCATAGTCCCATTTACTACGTTTTTAAATGTTTTTTTTCCAGTATGGGATGGAGATGACACTTGAAATGTTCTTTAACATGATTTAGTACTATGTTATAAAATGTGTGGACATAAATGTGTTATTGTGTGACTTGCGTGCTTATGTGTTCTCATATGTGCTTTGGTACGTGTTCTGCTATGTGAATTTTGTTTGGATTGTGATTGGCTTTGGTACATAGATGTATGGGCGTCTATGGGACCAGTTGTGATGTGTGTGGAGCGTGGGGCACGATCCGTCTTGAGTACTTGTGCATCGTCTCTTCGGAGGCAAGATATCTCGACGGGGATATAGTTCATCTTCCACAGGTGGTGTGGGAAAGATCCGGATAGTGTGGTGTGTGTTCTTGTGCGTGTGACGGGATACTTCTTGATTGTTATAATGTGCTTTGTGAATTGTAGATGTGATTGGTACTTGTCTTGAGTTTTGTTGTGGATGCATGTAGCATGATTATCACATTATGGTCCATTACTATAAATTGTTTTTCTTCAACTTATTTACAACGGATGTCAAGGTTTGAGGTGTTAAGCCATTACTCGCTGACCAAATTCCCGGCTCGCCTTTGCGTCAAATTGAAATTACCTACGATTATTATTTGAATTATACCTTAAGGTTGATTTACCGAAAATTCACATCCGAATCACAATGAATAAGGTTATTGCTTTATGCTTTAGCCGTATGTACGTTGTGAATAGTTGTGGGTAAATTCTTTGATTGGTTGTTAAACCAATACCTCAACATAATTTATGTAGAAATTTAGTCTCGTGAAAAATTTTACTAATGTTTTATTAAACTTATGCTATGGAGTTGTATGCATGCTTCTCCATACATTGATTTTGAAATCAAATTTATACCCTTTGTAAAACCCGCTTAAAAAAATACCCAATAGCATTAAGTATGAAAACACGGTCAAATTAAAAATTCACGATTAATTAATATACGACACGTATCACGAATATTCAATATAAATATTACGTATATTAATTAATTACTACAAGTATTACGTATGTAGATTATTACACGATGAGTATTTACGTATAATACTTAAAACACGACAAGAAATTAAAATGAGTTAAAACACGAACACATGGCACGAACATTAGAACACGGGAATTATTTATAAACGAAAAACAATGTATACCTTAAGGGCCCTGTGGCCGGTTTTAATAAGGAAACACAAGAGGCCTAAGGCCCGGTCTAGTACTAGCATTTGCAAAACACAAGAAAACAATTACCATGCTATTTTACAATTTGCAAAAAGAAAACAAGAAACCCTAAAAGGGTCTTGTTGGCTGCCGGTTCCACAGAGAGGATAAAGAGAGGAAAAAGGATTTTGATTCTAGTTTCGGGTAGTGTTCGTGTTGTCATTTGCAAGGTTGCAGAAATCGCTAGGCGCTAGTGAGGCGATCGACGACCTTCGAGACGGAATTCATCTAGGCGGTGCCTAGGCGCCGCCTAGGCGGATTGGAATTTTATGCATATAAATATTATATATAATATGTATGACTTAAAAAAATACTTCTAATTTCAAATAATTCGAAGTTATTGTAAAATAGCAAATAAAACACAACAATTTAAGTGCTTAAAACTTCAAATGTGAACATATAATTCAATTGGTTCCAACTTTATACGAAAAACCCATTACTTTATGTTTATAGTCATTCGTTTATCTCTTATTTTAAGATGTTACGTTAAAATAAATATGGGTACAATATATAAGAAATAAAACCACCCTAAATTTTTTGTAAAAAAATATTGACTTTTTGTTGACTTTCTTGACTTTTTTGACCGCCTAGCTCCTAGGCGGAGTATGACCGCCTAGTGCCAAGGCGCCGCCTAGGCGGCCGCCTAGACCTTGTTTTACAACATTGGTCATTTGTGATTCACATACTTTCGGTAATCATCTTTTCTTTTCATTATTTTATTGAATCATGATCTCCATTAAATTAAATTCAAGAACACATGATTTTAGATGATAAAACATGTAAACAATCGATATTAAAATGGGTTTCGTTTTCGTTGGCCCAGAAACCAAGACAAATGTCTCGGTGTTATTTGAGTCAGCTTAACACAAATCCCCCAGCAGGGGTGCGTTTGGTTCAGCCAGTGGGAAACACGGGCAGACAGTGGCTTGGCCATTGCTGTCGGTGGGTGTATTGTGCAAAGGGGGCAACCGGCCTACAGTCGGTGGGAACTCGGGCCGAGCGGTAGCAGCCGAAAGCAGCCCAAGGCTGTTGGTCGTCGGCTAACACCATAGCCGCCGCTGTGGTGGGGTTTTGGTTCGAGGTCAGGCCGAGACTTAGTGTCTTGGTGTGGCTTGGTTCTCGAGTTCGTGTTACACGGAAATTATTACGAGGGGGTTTGGTTTAACATTTATTAAATCAATTTTTTAATTTAATTATGTATATTAAATTAATTATGTTATAAATTATTTTATTTAATTTAGTTAATATTAAATTAATCATGTCATGTTAGTATAATTAATTAATCTTAGGATATTTTTAATTGGCTAGATTATTCATGAAGATTAACATGGTTTATTTAATAAATAAACTTAGACTATAATAATTATATTAAATAATTATTCATGGTACATTACATTACACATGTTGGGCTAATTAAATTAAACTATACCTTAATTTATTTATACAAGTATTAACTTATGGTAAAGTATTATTAACATTTTCAAAGCTTTATTATTAATTAATAGTTTTTAATAAACCATATACTATGTTATTAATTAATAATTATTATGTATAGACTAAAGTATTTTATTTTAATAAACTTTACTATATTATGACTTTAAATCATCATGACTTATAAATTAAGACTTTTAAGTTGTAGCTTATATTTTGGACTTCTAAATCAAGCTTATTTCTATTTTTGGAAACTTTCTATTTTTGGAAACTTTCTATTTTTGGAAACTTTCTATTTTTGGAAACCTGCTATTTTTAGAAAGTTACTTATTATGACACTACAAGTATAATAATACAAGAATACATGAAATACATAATCATAATATATGTAAAACATGAATAAATACAAGATAACACTTAAATTAGTAAATCATGACAAGAACATATAAAATAAGTTAAGAACACAAAGAACCAGTAACACACTCAGTAATCAGAAAAATCATACACGTCCCTTATCTAAGTAGTATTCGTGAGGTCGGAGTAGATCGTTCAGCTTTCCTTCTAGCTTCACTACTGGACATAACGTACGAATATTCTGTCCTTCAGTATGGACATTCTTTCGTATGTTTGATTAGGATTCACCGTTTGCAGCCATTTGTTTTCCCCAGTTAGTTTATATGTTTTGAATGCTTATGTGATATTTTAAATGCCTGAGCTATATACATTGTGACAACCTAGGAAAATCTCACATCGGCTATGGCCAGGAGAGATCGAGGGTTTATAAGATAACAGTCGCCTTCTCATGACACAACGTGTTCTGTGGTCTACTGCACGTGGGTTTCTTAGGAACTGGTAGTTAAGCGTGCTCGTGTTAGAGTATTACTAGCTTGGGTGACCTAGGGGGAAGTACTCACACGAGGGCCACAAAGCAAAGTCGTGAGACTGCGGGCAAAAGCGGACAATATTGTGGTATGAGTAGGCGGGATGTTACAAGTGGTATTAGAGCCACTCCTGAGCCATTCGGGATGGTGGGGGAAAACCTCATCGAGGACGATGAGTCCCGAAGGGGGGGTGATTGTGACACCCTAGGCAAATCCTACATCGGTTGTGGCCAGGAGAGATCCATGGTTCATAAGATAACAGCCACATTCTCATGACACAACACTTGTTGTGGTCTATTGCACGTTAGGATCTTAGGAACTGGCAGTTAAGCGTGCTCATGTTAGAGTAGTAATAGCTTGGGTGACCTGGCGGGAAGTACTCACACGAGGGCCACAAAGTAAAGCCGTGAGCCTGCGGGCAAAGCGGACAATATTGTGGTATGAGTAGGTGGGATGTTACATACATGCATGACCACGTCATTAGTTACGGAGGTACCGTAACCATAACACTTGAGGCACCGGTGTTATGACTTAGCCACGAAGGAGTGATTGCTCGTGGCGTCCCTTCAGTTTGGCCATTTATTTATATTATCATGTGGGGGTTATAGGTGCATCCTAGTTACATGTTTTCAGTCAGGATTTTCATGGTGAATGTGGTGTGTGCCTTCCATCCTTCACATTGTAGCTGATCCCTCCTACCTAGACCAGTTTAATTAGAGGCAACCCCTCTAAATGCATGATGAGTTCACCCCTCTAAGTATTCATGCACGTTGATAACTCATGACCTATATGGGCTCTTGGCTAAATTTAAAATACAGTTTTCATAAGTTAATCATAAGCTTTTCAAAATATAAAACCAGTTTTATAAACATGTTTCAGGTTTTCCAAGACTTACACTTATTTTCGCTGCTTTTCAGTCTTTATTATATTTTAGTCATTCATACCATGTTATATATCCGTTCACTAAGAGTTTTGCTCAGCCATATATTTCCTTTTCATGTCCCAAAACGGCAGGTACCTAATGACAGACTTGAGCATTTGGAGGACGTGCATAGGATGGAAGATTCCTTAGACTTCTTCTCCTTTTGCCTTCATATTCTTATGCTTGTTTGGACACTTGTTTTGTCCTTCTCATTTCATTTACTTTATTTATGTTTTGGGCTTATTTTGGGAACCGAAGTTTGATTCCGGTTTTCCATTTTGGTCATGTATGTTTTAGTACATATTACCTTACATGTTTTGATGACACGCCATAAATACACGTAAAGGTCCACTTATCAAAGTGGGGTGTTACAATTATGGTATCAGAGACCAAGGTTTCGACCTGTAAGCTCTAAAACTTGACTTGTGACTAGTGGGTAGTCACCAGGATCTTCCTAAGTAAACGCTTTTCATTCCACGTATTAACAATTTCAGAACCTTATTGTCTTTAACCCTGATGTTTTCTCTCGGATTTATTTTTACTAATATGGATTGATCAATACTCAATCATAATTAGTTACATGTCGTTGTTTTATGCATGATGTTTCCTTGTGAACTTTGACTAGTATGGACTGAACCACAGTAGTTCATATTTAGTCCCCACGCTTTCTATCGACTAAGTAATGGTTGGTACAGGACTGGCCATATTTAGTCGCGTGTGCTTTTCATTCGAATTTTGTTTTGGTGAACCGACCCATAGGTGTTCACCTTTGCTCATATCAATTTTATTTTGGTGAACCGACCCATAGGCGTTCACCTTTCCTCATGTAAATTTTGTTTTGTGAACCGACCCATAGGCGTTCACCTTAGCTCATGTCAATTTTGTTTCGTGAACCGACCCATAGGCGTTCACCCTTACTCATCTCAATCTTGTTTTGTGAACCGACCCATGGTCGTCCACACCAGTGATTTTTAGATTTTGTTCCATTCCAGTCATATTTCTTTCATGTCCCCTCATTAATTGTTATGTATCTTTATGTCAATTTGGTTTTCATACTTTCATGGTTGACTTCGTTTTCATGCTGATTATGTTTTTATGCTCCTTTATCTTAATTTTGTTCCATATTGCTTCGTGTTAATTTTGCTTTCATGCTAGACATAGATGGATCGTATTTAATCATCCTTTCATGATAGTCATGGTTGGTTTTCATTAATCATGTTTTCATGCTGGCCATCATTCGATTCCGTAATCATGCTTTTGTGCTTCCTACGCAACTAGAACTATGTCTACGCTAAACTAGTTGGGCTATTACGTTGTATTGTTTAGTTTGGTTTAACTAATTGATCTTTTACCTTCCTTTGATCATATCAGATGGTTGACACTCGTATCAATCATCTCATGTGAATTTCATGTGTACTCCACGTACCATAGTCTATGTGTACTCCACGTACCGAACCACATGTGTACTTCATGTACCACATTCCAGATGTATTCCAGTCACCGTACTCCATGTGTAGTACTAATCGATTCTCTACTTTCTCGGATGTTTTTTCACTTACCAATGTTATACAAGAGATGACGCGGCTTGCAGCTTGGAGATTCTACAGAACAAAGACGAAGGCGATAGATCGGAGGAACCAGACTAGAGTTATACTTAATCCACCAGACGTTGCCATTGTATTCATATCTTTACCTTCTTAGTCATATGTCACAACCCATTCAGTTGTCTTTTCCCGCATATGAGTTGGAACCGGTACCAGCCGGCCACTCAACAGAAGTTACATGAATCACAGTCATAATAATGACTATCATGGAACTGACAGACATGGAGGTAGTAAAAACTATCGTGACAACAACCACTCTTTCTATAACGACAAAAACTCCTGTATCAGACGTGATCGGAAATACAAAGGGTCAGTAGTCCAAACTGATCCACCAATTCTGGCATGACAACCTAAGATTTTCCATTTTATTCGTTCACATCTCGGGACACATGTCAAGACATCAATCAAGACACATGACTCACGTCCATATTCTGAAACAGCCCTAAGTAATTTAGAGTACGCTCCAATGGGTATACCCATCCTGTTGTGTCATGTATAAATCAGGCCATAAGAATCTTAGTACCATCATCGGCATATTGTTCGCGTTTGGACACGTAGTGTTCGTTCTGTGTGAGACAGACGAAACACATTCAGTGGAATTTGTCACGTCTACTTCGTGTATTGGCATGAAACTTTCATTTCTCGATCACATATCTCATATATCCATGAACATAAAGGACGTCATTCGTATCACCCATGGGTACGAAGGTATTCCTTTTAGCCTAATGATAAGATCTAATCTGTTAACGCACTCCCCTCGGACAGATGCGAGTACGATATGATTATGATTAGGGACTATTAATAGCACACCACGCTACAATAGATCGCCATTCATATCAGATTATATTCAGCAATGTTCAGACTCCTGAATACATTAATCATAGTTTTCCACCAGGAAAATTTGTGAAAAAAAATTTCCTTCACAAACGCGTGTTTTGTTATCCCATGGCTGCGAAGATTTTCTAGCCATCATTTATGACACGACTACTGAAGTTCCTTTTATTCATACTCAGCCGATTATTTCAGAGAATTCCAGATGTATTTCCAGAAGAACTTTTGGGTACACTTCCTATCCACTAAGTGGAACTTAACATCGAACATGTTAGGGACCAGAACCAGTTCCAAGGCTCATTATCGCATGGCCTCCTTGAGGGTAAAGAGTTGAAGGAACAGCTACACGACATGCTGGAAGGAGTTCATTCATCAGGTGTATCACCAGGGTGTACACCGGTTCTGTTATTAAGGAGAAGGATGGTAACATGAGATTATGTGTCGACCACCGTCGACTTAAACAAATCATCATTCATAACCGTCATCCTCCTCCACATATTAACGATGTGTCCGATCAACTACAGGGTGCTAATCACTTTTCCGAGATCGATTTACGATCATGCTGCCAACAGTGATGAGTGAAAGAGCATGACATTTTCATGACTGCTATTCGCACACGATTTGGTCATGCTTAATTCATGATTTTCTTTTAGTCTTATGAAGGCTCCAACAGCATTATGAACTTAATAAATTGAGTTTCCATGAACTCATAAACAAATTCGTTAGTATTTTCATCGATGACAACCTGATCTTCTCTAAGTCAAGGGAAGAGCATGAAGACCATATTCGCACTATGTTGCAAAATCTACGACAAAAGAAATTTCACCCCGAAATTTTTCCATTACGAATTCTGGTTGATAACAGTGACACGATGAATCACATTGATTCTTACGATTAATCTCACCATGACTCAGCTTACGCGTAAATGAGAGAATCCTACACTAAATTATGTGTTCCAGAGGATCCTACGCTAAGAGTAGTCTAATTTCAGAGACTCATAGTTTTCCAACTTCTATGTATCTAGTTTCAATGAAACAAGATACAGTTACGTTCGTATCTAAGTACATGGCATACCAGCAGGTTAAGATAGGACACCAGCAGACTAGGAGTTATTTCCTCCATTAGAAATTGTGAACCGAAAAAGGATAGGATCTCCATGGATTTTGTCACCAGAATACTGCAGGCTCAGAAGAAGCATGATGCTATCTGGGTTGTTGTCAGCAGGTTGACCAAGTTTGCATATCCCTTGCATCTGCAAGAATTTCACAGTTAGCAGATTATCAGACATTTTCCAGCTAAGGATAATCCGATCACTTGACACTCCTCCAGCTATCAGACCGGACAAAGGAGCACGTTCATATTCATTATTACGTTCATGTCCTTATTCAATTTCACGATTTTCTTCCGCACTCATGTTCATGACAGTGTTCACGTTCATGACCGTATTCTAGCTTGCGATTTACGTTTCACTTTTTGTTCTAGAAAGTCTCGTAGAAAGTTTGGGAGACCAGACTCAAGTTCAATAAACTTTCCATCCTTAGACAAACGTTTCACGTCACATTTCGCGTCTCACTTCATATCGTTTGGCCTTACCTCCTCAGTTATCTCACGTTCATGATATGTTTCACACATCATGTTCATCCCACGTCTTTCATATAACGTTCACGATATGTTGCACGTATCACGTCCACGATATTTTTTCTCATTACATTCACCATATCTCCAGGTATCACGTTCACAATTGTTCACGTATCACGTTCACAATTTTTTACGTACTACGTTTCAGTATGTCTCACGCATCGTTGCTCGGACGTTACTAACGCCAGTTATTCTAGATTATTCCGCATCGTAATGTTTTGTTATCTTGGTACGTTATTCTTATCCCCTCGATCAGTTTAATGAGAATACATCTTACGATGATAAACAAGAATTTTTCTGTATCGTCAAGCCAGAGTCATGAAGACCAAGATTATTATTTTCGACAAGATCATGTAGAGGACCGTTCCGAGCGGGAAACCACTTAGAAACGAAGGAGTCCATCTAGATTTCTTATCCTCTTTTCCGTCCCTAAGTCAGATATGTTCCTTTCAGTCACGTCACGTTCCATGTTATCTTCAGTCACGTCGTGTCCTGTTCTTTCCAGCTTATGGTACCTCTAATTCGAAGACGAAATATTCTTTTTAGAGGGGAAGAGTTGTAAAACCCGCTTAAAAAATACCTAATAGAAATAAGTATGAAAACACGGTGAAATTAAAAATTCACGATTAATCAATATACGACCACGTATCACGAATATTCGATATAAATATTACGTATATTAATTAATTACTACAAGTATTACATATGTAAATTGTTACACGATAAGTATTTACGTATAATACTTAAAACACTACAAGAAATTAAAATGAGTTAAAACACGAACACACAGAACGAACATTAGAACACGGGAATTATTTATAAACGAAAAACAATTTATACCTTAAGGGCCCTTGTGGCCGGTTTTATTAAGGAAAAACAAGAGGCCCAAGGCCTGGTCCATTACTAGTATTTGCAAAACACAGGAAAACAATTACCATGCTATTTTACAATTTGCAAAAAGAAAACAAGAAACCCTAAAAGGTTCTTGCTAGCCTCCGGTTCTACATAGAGGAGAAAGAGAGGAAAAAGGAAGTTTCATGTAGTGTTCGTGTTGTTATTTGTGATTCACATACTTTCGGTAATCAACTTTTCTTTTATTATTTTTATTGAATCATGATCTCCGTTAAATTAAATTCAAGAACACATGATTTTGGATAATAAAACATGTAAACAATCGAGATTAAAATGGGTTTCGTTTTGGTTGGCACGGAAACCGAGACAAATGTCTCGGTGGTTGGTTATTTGAGTCAGCCGCAACACAAATCCCCCAGCAGGGGTGAGTTTGGTTCAGCCAGTGGGAACCACGGGCAGACAGTGGCTGGGCCACTACTGTCGGTGGGTGTATTGTGCAAACGAGGGAAACCGGCCTCCAGCCGGTGGGAACTCGGGCCGAGCAGTGGCAGCCGGCAGCAGCCCAAGACTGTTGGCCGCTAGCTAAAAACCACAGCCATCGGCTGTGGTGGGGTTTTGGTTCGAGGTCAAGCCGAGACTTAGTGTCTCGGTGTGGCTTGGTTCTCGGGTTCGTGTTACATGGAAATTATTACAAGGGGTTTGGTCTAACATTTATTAAATAAATTTTATTAATTTAATTATGTATATTAAATTAATCATGTTATAAATTATTTACATAAAACAAAAAAAACTCTAAAAAATTCTCTCTAGGATGGTGTATTCCGGCCGCCTACCCTACCTATTTTTGTGATCATAAATCTCTAATATTGATTATCTTTATCCCGTGATCTCTCATGTGCATGATTGTTGATCTTATAAGTTGCATTACATGACTGTTTTTCTTTATGACGGTTGCGATATATAATCCTTTTAGGGTTTTGTTTTGTTATTCTTTGTCTTGAATAGTATTTGTGTCATCTTCTTTAAGATTCGTCATGTCATTTGTTGATTATTAGGGTTTGTGTGATCGTTATTTAGGGTTTTCTTCATTTAGTGTTTCTTCCGTCTTTTCATTTTCTTGTGGCTGTTTAGTTCTCTATTCCTATTAGGGTTTTATCCTATTAGGGTTTAGGGGTTGTGAATCTAGACGTATGTTCTTGATTTGTCTTGTGGTTCTGATTTGTTCAAGCTGTAACGTTCTAAACGTTAGGGTTTCCTGGGTTATTTGGTTATCGTGTGCTGATGGTATTGGGTGTGGGTTTAAAGAGATGGAAAAAGGCTTTCTCAATAGTCCTCGTACGTCGAATGATGGTACTAAAAAGTCGAGGAGTTTGTTGTGAGATTTGGTTAAGAATAAACATAATATTGATGGTAAGATCATCAAGATTGATGGTAAATTGCTTAATGCTACACGCGAGGTTGAACGCAAGGACTCTGCTGTTTCGGCACCACACAATCCCAAGGATAGGCCGCTAAAACCTATTCTAAAGAAAGGTGCGAATGTTGAGGGGAGTATAGGAGATGTGACTGGTAGAATTGAGCAAACTGGGGAGTTGCAGCGTGTTATCGAGGAGATGGGGGCTGGTAATGTAACGTTTGCAATCGTTGCTATGAATGGGGTTGTGTCAAAACAGTCATCATTGAGCACGTTGATTCCAATACCTAAAAAGAAGGTCAATATCTCTTTGGTAGCGAATGATGAAGTCGTTTCAGGAGCGGATGGAGCTCTTCCACGGGCTGCGATTGAAAATATGAGGGAACATTTTGCATATACTTTATATGGTTACTTTGTGGGTAAGAGACTTGCATTCCCTATTGTGGAAAGTTATGTTAAGAATACGTTGGTGAAATTTGGTATTCAACGGGTTTTTATCCGTAATGGTTTCTTTATGTTTAAATTTGCTACAAAGGAGGGTATAGAGCGTGTACTTGAAACAGGGTCATGGCTTATTCGTTTAGCTCCAATCATCCTTAATGTGTGGAAACCGAATACTAGATTGCTTATGGAGGCAATCAAATCAGTGCCTGTATGGGTTAAAATCTATAATGTGCCTATTCTTGCCTTCTCGGAATTGGGGTTGAGTTTGATTACCTATAAAGTTGGGAAGCCAATAATGCTTGATAGTTGTACAAGTGATTTATGCCTTAATCTGTGGGGACAATGCACTTATGTGCGGGCTTTAATAGAAGTGTCTCAAGAAAGGCCTCTTGTGAAGTCATTAGTAGTAGTTGTTTCGCTGGAAGACGGGCTGGGACATTCATTGGAGTCGCTTGAATTGGAATATGAGTGGCAGCCACCGCGTTGTGATTCTTGTAAGGTATTTGATCATATGGATGTTCATTGCCCAATGAAGCGGAAACGAGTTGCTCCTAATAAGGGGGA
Source organism: Glebionis coronaria (assembly GCA_025667525.1). Lineage (NCBI taxonomy): Eukaryota > Viridiplantae > Streptophyta > Magnoliopsida > Asterales > Asteraceae > Glebionis > Glebionis coronaria. The sequence goes on along the minus strand of JANFOE010001874.1, from coordinate 8,639 downwards.
CGGGTTCGTACCGGTTGAGCGAAAGGAACAGACTGCTACATCTAGACCTCACCAAATTGAAGGGTTGAAGTTTTCAAAGCCTAAATCAACTTGGTTATGAAAAAACCACATTCTAAAGTATCGTAAAAAAAAAGCCTACTAAGGAAAAGAAATCCTCTAACAATTCTATTAAGATTAATCTTGTAGAATTAAAAATTTCTTTTGATAAACTAAGAGAAGAAGACAAGATTTTTGATGTGGTTGAGAAGACTGATAACAAGGAAGCTGAAACTAAATCATCAAGTGCTAAAAAGTCATAAAATGGTAAGGAGGTTACTAAGGAGGTTGGACCGTCTACAAGTAAGCCTACATTCTCATTTGGTTATAAAGATCTTGGCGATGTTAGTGATTTTGATGATGATGAGGTATTTGCATCTAAAGAAGAATAAAGCATATATGTCGTCAAAATAAGGAGGAAGCCACTATTTAGCGGAGGACTATGATTTATATCATGATGATTACGCTGACCAGATTCGGGATTTGCCGGGTCAGGTTAAGGCGTTTCGTGATTTTCAACTATCAAATGGTGGTAGGAAGTAGAATTTGTTTCTAGATGTCATGTGAGGGCATGTCCTCTCATGTAGGGATTTGGTTCTCACACTCTATGGTTTGGTTGTTGCCTATGTAACGGGCTTTGGTGTATGATTTCACCTACATCTTATGTACTTTAATGTTTATTGGTGTAATATATCCTTTACCAGGGACAGTCCCCTTTACCCAAAAAAGATTATTTTATTTAATTTAGTTAATATTAAATTAATCATGTCATGTTAGTCTATACTACTTATAAAGGAAAAACCCCAAAACCTTAAATGTTGAAAAATGACTTAATTATGGAATTATTGAAAAATTAAATGCATAGAAGTTGGATATTAATTACGGAATTGTTGAAAAATATATGCACATAAGCTGGATAAAACAGAAAATGTTAAAAAATTAAACCATAAACAATTGCATAAGTTACCGGGTCACGAGTTCCACCACCGGATTAATTCGGTCGAGTAACTTGGTCACGAGTTCCACCAACGGGTCAACCCGGTCGAGTCATCGGGTCACGAAACGACAATCGAACCAACCCGATTGAGTCACCGGGTAACGGGTTCGGCCATCGGGCCAATCTTTTCGAGTCACGGTTCGACTATCGGGTTAACTCGATCGAGGCACCGGGTCACGGGTTCGACAACCGGGTCAATCTTGTTGAGCCACCGGGTCACTGGTTTCGACCATCGGGTCAATCCTATCGAGTCACCGGGTCACGAGTTCAACCACCAAGACACGGGTTCGACCACCGAGTCAACCCGATCGAGTCAATAGGAACGGGCTCGCCTACCGGTTCAACCCGGACGAGTTACCGGGTTACCGATTCGACCATCGGGTCAATTAATAAATCATTAACTATCTATTGCTAGGAAATTATCAGGTCATGAGTTCGACCATCGAATCAATTAGCATATCATTAATTATATGTCTTTAGGTAATTCTGCTGCTATGCGCGGGTAATCGTCTAGTATAATTAATTAAGCTTAGAATATTTTTAATTGGCTAGATTATTCATGAAGATTAACATGGTTTATTTAATAAATAAACTTAGACTATAATAATTATATTAAATAGTTATTCATGACACATTACATGACACATGTTGGGCTAATTAAATTAAACTATACCTTAAGTTAACTATACAAGTATAAACTTATGGTAAAGTATTATTAACATTTTTCAAGCTTTATTATTAATATTTGATCTTATTCAAGTTCGTATTTCCCAACTCACGACAAACTGAAAGTCCAATTAACCTCAAGTTTTTAATTGTTTTTGGTGTTAATAAAGGTATTTGGTATCTATGTCTATTTCAACAAATCACGTAAAAAAAGTAAAATACTATAACTACGTATGCGTAAAACAATTTGCAATTACCACAATTAATGCAAAGAATACAAGTATAAAATACACAATAGTAAAAATGCTCAAAATGTAAAGATTGTAAAAGTATAAGGACCAGTTATGTAAATTCAGAAAGTAAAGGGACCAAAAATGTAAAATGTAACAAACTATAACAATTATTCAACGATTTGCAAAACTGAATAACCAACTATGTAACAAACTGAAAATGAAAGGAATTGAAAATGCAAACCCTAAAAACTTGATTTAACAAAGTTGATTAACAAAAGTAAAAAGTCTAAGGACCTATTTACAATTAAACAAAAGTATTAACCAAAAACGGGCTAACTCACTTCAGTAAGCTCGTTTGAGCTTATTACTCAACCAAATCAGTTCTAATTTGTTGAAAATGACTTGAAATCAAGAGTTAGCTAGGTGTCTCAAAGGAATTAAGCTAAAAGCCAGGAAAACTCAAGATGGCTTATTCCAATAAGCCCTAAATAAGCTATAAGCTGAATGAGACTTTCACAAATGGATTTTTTGGCTGAAACTGATTAAGCTAGTGACAAGAGGACTAGAATGTCAGAAATCTTGGAAAATTGTTAAACCAATAAGCTGGGATCTTAAAATAAGCAAACAGTGCTTATGGTTGACTTTCGTTGACCAAGAAATTCCAAAAGGCTGATTTTCTCAAAAATCACTTAAAACATGTTTGTGAAAGAAAATTGCTAGTTTTGTGAAGTAGAATTATGGGAAATGAATAAGCAGATTGATTTTATCACAGAAAAGTGAGTTTGCTAAGCAGCTTATTATTAAGATGATTTCTACCTCGAATCTTAGAACTGTATGGTCTCACTTATCAAAAATCAAAGCTCATATATTCAGCTATAACTGGGAACAAGAATCAGCTTAAATAATCCACAAACAAAGAATTGAGAGAGGATCAAAGATTGATAGTTTAGACTGATAAAAAATTAACCCAGACTTTTTATTATCCAATTGCCTTTTTGACAAAATCTTTGACTATAAAACTTTGTAAAATTACTTGTAATGACTTACTGATTGTATGTGAACTGAAATCAACAAGTTTTAACTTCTGATTCACAAAAACACCTTCAATCCAAACATTAGTTTTGAACTTATATGAAAACTTTGAAAAGTCTTTTTAAGAAAAAGCTTATGAAAACACAAGTGACTTATCAAGACTTATCAAGTATCACAAATGAACTAATATGACACCAAAAACCAGCAAGTTTTAACTATGGAACACTAAATGACCAACTGATGAATATTAAGCTGAATAAGACCAAGTTTTATCAAGTAAGACTGAATCAAAAGCTATAAGACTACTGGCTAATTATCATAACATATCAATAACACCAAAAGAACAACAAATCAGTCACAATTCAGCAGGTAAACTTTATATCTTGGAATTGAGCTTGGCAAAGAAGTTTAGTAGAATTAAAATGAGAGAAATGATTCCTTTTAGCTAGAAGCCCCCTTTGTTGGAGTAGTTAGGCGCTGAGCCAACTATGATCAATACAAACACCAACTATCTACCACCATTAACCGTCAACTCATCATCATTAGCTAGAACTCATCTCCAATGCTACAATCTGAACTTTTGTCTAACACCCCCAATTTACATTGCGCAGCGGAAATACACAATTGGGTGCTAGACACAAGCATCATCACACAAGATATATTGAACGACTCAAAATAGAGACGTTTACACAAAATATAAACATGATTTTCATAAATGGTCTAAAACATAAATTTCAACCCATAAATTGTACTGACACGATACCAGAGTAAAGCGTTTAGTCCCCATGGATCTCGACCAACAACCAACAAGTTTAGTACAGTACATCAACATAAAGTAAATTGTTCAACATTAAAAGGTAGAAACAATTTAGACCAACATTCTTCCAAAAGCCAAGCCACAACCTCCACAGCAAAGCTCCATGCTCCGTCACTTCCTAATACCTGAAATACATGCATAAAACGAGTCTACAATAATGTTGAGCGAGTCTATAGGTTTATCAAATCACATTTGAACACAAGAAGAAAATCAATCATAATCATTTATAGAATTGTCGTACACACAATCTATATTCAAGGCAGTAATAATAATGATATTATTAAACAAACATTGTATTTAAGCTCATGACACCGACCCTTTAACCAAATATTCACCCACGCCAAATGCCGACATGACTAGAATAAAACCATTGCCCCTCTAGGGTATCAGTTGCTAAAATACCACAATCTTATTCACGTAAAATTATCCTTCCCAGCGGGTTACTCAACGTAATGCCCTGGTCTCAGATAGGGTGGTCAACCCAATAGTACTATCATTAGAATAAGCGGCTATTCCCGACTCACAACATCAAGTCAGAAGATAGTTAACGGCTCATGAATTTAGGGTCTTTCGCAACAAGTTACTCAATACAATGAAATCAACTTTAGGCATCATTCGGGTCCAACAATTACTCATGACTTGTGTTCATTTATTTTCAAATAGCATGTACCCCCTCGCGGGTATTAAAATCATTAAAACAATTAGAAAGCAAGGCTATAGACTCACCTTAGTATAAGAGATCTAGCGAGATGATCGTCGACGGTAATGGATGCCTTTTAAACACGAGAACCGCTACCTATCAAATAAGGCGCGTTCGTTAATAATGACTCGAGAAATAAATCATACATAACAACATCAAACTCAAACTCATAAAGTCACGATAAAATCGAGAGAAAAACAGTATAAATAACTTCATTATACTTTACTACACATTTACTTAACCATTTTATACTTTTTACAAAGTCCGCTGGTACATACTACATGTACTAGCTTATTTACCCCTTTTAAACTCGTCAACCGTTTATGAAACGACTCAATAAACTAACTTACTATATATAGGAAGTCCTCTTACAAGTTTATCAAATGAAATTACTTTTAAAGTACTTTACCCAACTCATTTTCAAACTACAAAATCCGGACAGATTTACGTTAATTTTTCATACAACCGTTTTAACTTCTTTAAACGACTCCGTTTACAAAACCAACACTCGAGTTTTAAAGTAAACTCAACCTAATAAGTAAACACCTCATTATCAGTAGGTTACATTTTTCAAAACATCCATTTAGAGTCCCCGAGATTCGATCCAAATATCGACAACAACTACTTGTAGTGCCGATACTCGTCTCCCGGTACACGATCATTCAAAACATCATAACTTCGCGCTCGTTTTGAGCTAGAAGCTCTACCTTATATCAAATCGAAGCTAAAAAAATTATATACAACCCTAGGCTATAAGTTAAGCCATTTTCAAAACATAAAAATTCTGATTTTACCTTTTACTTGCTGTTATAAAATGACTACTCAAAACTTGTACAAAATCAACTTTTTGATAAAAACCAACCATGGAAATGATCATTACTATACCCTAATATCATCATACATCAACCATAACATCAAAATCATAATCAAAATAAAAATCATAAGATCAAAATGAAGTTTCTAACAAGATTTTTAGCACAAACCACCATGGATCATCATGATAATGCCATGCATGATCATAGCTCCTACCTACCAACATCAAGAAAAAAAAGTTGCTTGCATGTGTAAAATTCTTACACCAATGTGATCCTTGATCAAAAATAAGGTTGGGTCTTGTGTTAGTTTAGCTTGAATCAACCTCAAACTCAAGAAAATTTGAAGTTTGAATGAGTTTTGGTGGTGTGGGTGGGTTTCGGCAAACACAAGAGAGAAGAGAGAGAGATGATGAATTTTTAAAATGAAAATGGAGTAGTGTGTGTCTGTTTGAAGTTTATATATAGTGGGGTAGGGACTAAAGTGCAATTTAGCAATAGTTGTGGCTAAAAATGTAAATAGTTAGCTAAAAAGCGGGAAATAACTATTAGTCAATTTTCAAAATATTTACGGTGCTCGGGTTTCATAAAGATACTTTTAAAAATTTAAAACGTACCTCAAAAATAATAATATCGACTCTCGACTCGACTTAACACGTCATTTAAAATATATATATATATATATATATATATATATATAATATATATATATATATATAAATATATATATATGTGTATATATGTATATATATATATATATATATATATATATATATATATATATATATATATATATAGAGGAGCGTTATTGTAGTAACCACCCTTACTGTAAAAACAATAGGAACCATTATAAACCATTAGATAAATTATTATAGATGAAGATTAAATTTAATTAAATGAGTGGCACTTTAGTAAATAAATGAGATTATAAGGATGTTGTACTATACTATGAGTCAAACTAAAGAAATACTCTAATTAATACGCTTGTGCTAATTGCTCATGAGTCAAATTGAAACAGTGAAATAGCAAAAGTGATTTATGGGTTCATTTTTAATACGGGTATATATTAATACAATTTTCTTTGTTTGTTCTCATACCAACGTTTTAGCATTGAGCCAAAAATTCTAACAATTTCTATGAACATGGCTCTATTTTCGTTACTTTATATAGTCTTTTAGTAATATACAGATGTTTAATAAACTAATACAAATACTCAAAATAAAAAATTTATACACAACAAATTAAAGAAAGAACCAAATGAAACATATATATGAATATACAATTAATCAAAAAAATTCTAATGATGCACATCTAAAAAGACTAAATCAATTAAAAAAAATTCAAGTGATACGTATCCGAACAAATACACAATCAGTTAAAAGAAAATACACAACTTAACAAAAAAAAACTTAAATAAAACGTACTCCGAAAAAATACATGACCAACAAAAAAAGACTCAAATAATGCATATCTCAAATGATACATAGTCAACTACAAAAGACACAAGTTATACATATAAGAAAATATATGAAACCAAATAAAAAATCATGTGATACATATCCGAAAATATATGAAACCAAATAAAAAATTTAAGTGATACGTATCTGAACAAATACACAATCAAGTAAAAAAATACCCGACTAAAAAAAAGATTTAAATGATACGTACTCGGAAAAAAATACATCACCAACAAAAAAAAGACTCAAATAATGCATATCTCAAGTGATACATATCCGACTACAAAAAAACACAAGTGATACATATAATAAAATATATCAAATCAAATAAAAATATCAAGTGATACATATCCGAAAAGTTATACAACCAACTAAAATAGCTTAAGTGTTATGTGTCTGAAAAAAAATACACAACACAATAAAAATAACTCAAATGATACATATGCGAGAAAACTATACAATCAATACATATCGAGACACAATTTACTAAAAATAACTCAAGTGACACGTATTCTAAAAAAAATACACAATCAAACTAAAAAGTCTCAAATGATACATATTTAAAAAAATGTATATATTTATAGATTTAGTGATACATTAAAAATCTACTGAAAATATCAAATATGTACAAAGTTTTTCAAAAAAATTTTTCATCAAAAGTTATCCAAGATGTCCTATAACTTCTTTTCCTCATAAAATTAAAACCACACTATGGTGGTTGTATGATTTTTCTCAACATCATACTTTTTTCTAAATTATTTGATATACAAGATGATGTCATTTTGAATTTCGAAAAAGATTACTACTGTAATATATTCGGTTATGGTAGATAATACTCTGTAATGTTCTTTAGTTCTATTTGGTGGTTATACAAACCATGAAGATATGACCACCCCTATCGTATGTACTATAAACGACAAACTAAACACCATTCGAACTCTGTTAAAAAAACCATTCGAACAACCAGAAACTAACTCAACCCGCTGACACCATCTGAGCCGCCAAGACCGACAACTATATAGCCAAGAACTACCGAGCCGAACGCCATATAGACCACCGAGATATAAACCCTTTCAGTACATGACCCACTCCAGATGCGAGGGGCGGCCCCCAAAAAAAAGATAAATCGACCAGAGTTTTGATACTCTCCTGGCGGCTAAAAAAATAAGATACACGTCGGTTTTATAGTTTGTAAATGACTCGCGGGATTAAGATGACTGTTGTTTCAGATTGGTATTGACGTCAGCGGTCACACAAACGGCGACTCGGACCGGTGTACTGATTGGGAATGACCGTTGGCGGAGATGAAGATTTTCGTCGAGATATGATCGGAATTTTACTGATAAATATGAAGAAGACATGTGGGTTATTGTTTTTGTGGAGGATGAATATTTTGACAGAGTTAATGGAAGTGTAAATATAATAATTTAGTAAAATTACTCAATTACCCTTCAGATTTATTACAAGTTCAGTTTTAGTTTTTGTTATTTTTTAATGGTTAGTACCACTTGTTAACTTGTGATTGGTTCTTATAGTTTTTATCTTAAGGTTGGTGTTTACTTGAACGCAAATCTATATATATATATATATATATATATATATATATATATATATATATATATATATATATATATATATATATATATATATTTATATATATATATATATATATATATATATATATATATATATATATATATATATATATATATATATATATATATATATATATATATATATATATATATAATATATATATATATATATATATATATATATATATATATATATATATATATATATATATATATATATAATATATATTATATATATATATATATATATATATATATATATATAATATATATATATATATATAATATATATAT
>JANFOE010001873.1:70000-352313 GCA_025667525.1 Glebionis coronaria | reverse complement strand
TATATATATATATATATATATATATATATATATATATATATATATATATATATATATATATATATATATATATATATATATATATATATATATATATATATATATATATATATATATATATATATGTATATATATATATATATATATATATATATATATATATATATATATATATATATATATATATATATATATATATATATATATATATATATATATATATATATATATATATATATATATATATATATGTATATATATATATATATATATATATATATATATATATATATATATATATATATATATATATATATATATATATATTACATATATATATATACACATATATATATACATATATATATATACATATATATATATATATATATATATATATATATATATATATATATATATATATATATATATATATATATATATATATATATATATATATATATATATATATATATATATATATATACATAGATATAGACATATATATATATATATATGTCTATATCTATGTATATATATATATATATATATATATATATATATATATATATATATATATATATATATATATATATATATATATATATATATATATATATATATATATATATATATATATATATATATATATATATATATATATATATATATATATATATATATATATATATATATATATATATATATATATATATATATATATATATATATATATATATATATATATATATATATATAGAGAGAGAGAGAGTTGAGGTAAAATAAAAAAGATTCTATACTAAAATAAGTAGGGTGGAACCACAGGCTACCATGTGTCACACTAGCCCCCGTCTTTTTTTTCTAATAACTCTAGGGATGTTTCTGTCCTTTTATCCTAAACTTCAGGGGTATTTTTGTAAAATTTAACTAACCTCTATATAATGTGTTTCATACAGACTTTACTCCATTCGACATTTTATTTTTTTACACAGTGACCTCTCGAACTTCAACAACCACGACCACCGCCGTTAACCATTACAGGTCCACCACCATTCGAAACTTCAACCACCATTAACCACAACCTTCGTTATTGTCCACTGATTCGATCGATACTATAGTTCGAATTTTGATATCTCGCTTGATTTTTCACCATCAATGAATTACGAGTATTCTTCATCTACTAATAACGTGTTTGCATCATCAACAACTAGTTCCATTATCTAGTAAGATTATAATATCTTGTTTGATAAATTGATTTGTTTCTTAAAGTTAAAATTGATTTGTCATTTGTTGAATCACTTATACAAATTTTGAGATTTTGTTAAAGTATATCATGCTTTACACTACATCTAGAATGAAATTCAATGAAAAAAAGAGATGAAAACGTGTATACGAAACCTGTATACCATGTGTTTGATAAAATGTCTACATGATATTTTATTACTGTGATGCGGTAGTTTGGTAATGTGATGCACCAGTTTGTGATGAACTTGTTGTGACTGGTAATGTAGTGATCGATATAATTATGATTCACTTGTTTATACTATATTGCATTGTAGTGTACATGCTACTGCATTGTAGTTTACATGCTACTGCATTGTAGTTTATATTCTATTGCATTATAGTTTACATTTTACTGTATTGGAGTTTATATTCTACTACATTGTAATGTACATGTTACTGCATCAACTTTAAATTTTGTACTATCAACTTTAAATTTTGTACTACGCTGTAGTTGAACTGAATTGTTGATGCACTATTATGTTGTTCTACGCTATGCTACATCAACTTTAAATTTTGTACTACGCTGCAGTTGAACTGAATTGTTGATGTACTTTTGTGTTGTTCTACGCTATGCTATATCAAATGTTATTATAAATTAGGCGTGTAATTATATTATGATGCAATTGATGTTAAGATGTGATACAGAAGGTTATAATCTGTTGCAAATAATTTTCGATTAGGATACTTAAAACAAATTGAGAAAAAAATATACAAAATGTGGTGCATTAAGCTTCGAATATTTGGTGCATCACCATTATGTTTTTGCTACATCACAGTACTAACCTTTTTTAATTGTTATTTTTATCAATAAAAAGTTTAGAAATAAAAGCTTTCACAATAGTTTCATGTGATTTTTGAAACGAATTTTTCTATCTTTTTTTCTTATGCTAAAGGACACTTGTTCCGGTTGATGTACTACTTTGAGTTTTTTTTATTTAGAATTCACAATAACTGATGTAGTACCTAAATATTATGATGTAGTGGATTTAACTGTTTGATGTAGTAGAAATAATATTATGATGTATTAATATGGTAATGATGCAGTAGAATTAAGACTATAATGTTTTATATAGTTTTTTATGTTGAGCTTTAGTAACAATAATTGATGTAGTGAGATTCTATCCTTGTATCCTTTTACTTACCGCTGTAGATGATGTTGAAACCGTTTGAGTTAATGATCATGTTGGTATTATTCCTATGGCAAAGATGGAACTAAGACATGGTTAAAGATTATGTTGGTTAAAGATCAAGGAATTAATGATCTTTCCTTTAGGTTTAGTGATGTTAAAAAAAGCAAATCAAGAGGAAGCCAAATTTTGGGTATGGATGTTTTAAAACAGAGGTTGCATGCGCCACTCATCTTGCCGAAGGTCCATTCAGAATTTGGTGGTTTGAGCTTTGGAAGGATATGTCTCATTATTTGATTTAAATGATGGAATTTGACCGAGACACAACCCAAACTATGAGTTCCATAGAAGTTCAGAAGATGATCAGATCATGTTGTGTTTTCTAATTGATTTCATCGAGTAGACTAGACTAAGAAATGATTTAGAAAATAGAATATTTTTTGTGAAGTTTGATGCTTTTGTAATGTACACTACATCCCTGTTTCTTTCTGGTGCATATATGACTTTTATGTAGTACATCAAACTTTATATATATGTTTTTGTAGGTTTTTTGTACTACATCAGTACTTTTTATCTTCAGTATCTTTTATTTTATGGTTTTATGCATCATGGTATTATTGTCTAGTGAATTCTAATGTAGTGAAATGACATCGTCATACTGTAGACATATATATTGTGATGCAGTAGATTTATACACTGTAATTCATTAGGAATAATATAATGCAAAAAGATTTATAGTTCATCACAATTTTAAAATTTAGTCCATCATATTTTATAATATAATATATGTGATCATTCAGTGTTCCATAGTAATTCAGATTTATATTACACAAACACTCATCCTACGAAAATCAAGCTTTTGATTCAATCGAAAGTACTTGTATTGTAAATAGTGTAATTAAGATCTGGAAAGACAAGATTTTTCTAACAATATTCATTATATAACGACAAAGCAAACATGTTTATCCCGTAAATTACATGTTCCGAAGACATAACATAAATATCAAATGAAAATTATTATCCAAATATCCAATAGTGCACGAGCCACCACAACATTCTAAGTTAATCAACACTTCCCGGTCTTGCTTCCAGTTCTTATCAGTTAACATAAACTTTCCTAATATTGAGCTCGAGGTCATCAAGAGGCTTGTCGAATATGTATGCAACATGCTTGTAACCACTAGCTAATGCACCTACATTAAATTCGTTGAGATTAATGATAACCACTAAAAGACGAATTCACCTTTTTCAACAACCAAAAAGAAACCAACTTTGTAGCATTCTTGTTAACATAATAATAAAATTCACCATTCCAATAAAACTGTTTATTTTATTTTCGCTAAAACAAAAAACATCATAGGTCTCTACCACATCAAGGGCATTAGAAAGCAAACACAATCAATTTCGCTAAAAATGACAATGAATTAACCCGTGTGGACTATATGAACAACAATTACAGACTACTGCATCACACTTCATATTCAACCACATCACACACATAATAAGCATTATACGTTGTGATGCACTAGAACTTAAACACATATACGTTATGATTCACTAGCACTTAAATTAACATGCAATAGAGTATGACGGTAAGACGGTAATGTAATAGAATAAACTGTAATGCAGTAAAAAATACTATAATACATTACAAATAGTTTCTGCTGCATTATAGTTATGTTCTAGTGCATTGTTGCATATTCTACTACATTAAAGTTATTTTTTTAGTGCATTACAATTTATTTTCTAGTATATCATAAATAGAATCAGGCATACACATTCATTACATACAGACACAGTTGTAAAAATTCAAGTTTGTGATCATAAATTAAACGAGTACCTACTTCATCCACTAACAATTGATTAGATCTGAACAAGTGTCTCTTAGAGTCACTTTTATTTTTCAATTCAAAAAGATAGTTAGCTTATTTCATCACAATGTATATTAATAGTGCATTATAGTTTACATTTGTTTGCTAACAAATACCTTTAGTTTAGTAGAATATAAAATTATAGTAATGTAGTAGCATATAACTATGACGGAGTTAAAAAAAGTAATGTATTATAGGTTTGTTTACTTCATTGCAGTCTTATATTCTACTGTATTGTTGTTTATTTTACTAAATTACAATTGTATTCTATTGCAACTCAATTATATGTGGATTATAAGACCGCAATGCAGTAGATATGACTGTAGGCTTGTACTCCACTAGAATACAAATATAATGCAATAGAATATAGTATTGTAATATAGTAGAATAGAAAATAGCAATGATGTACTAGAAAATAATACCAGAACCACTTTTGAGCTAAAAAGATCGATTTTCTAACATATCACACATATTATGAAGCACACAAATCATTTTTACGCAAGACCTGCAAACTACAGTTAGCTGAAACAATCCCTATGAACACCAAATTACATATTTTCATTTCAGTGCAGTATCATTGTACATTAAGATTAACATATAATTGTTATTCAGTAAAAAGTAACTAAAATGTAGTATAAAGTAACAGTGATGCAATAGGAAGTTAAATGTGATGCAGTAGAATATTAATTGTGCGTCAAGGTTAACATATAAATGTGCGTCGAAGTTAACATATATTTTATCTCTACTGGCCTACAAAGAGAAAAATTGTAATGAAGTAGAACTAAAGTTGTAATGCAGTAAAAAAAACTTTAGATACACTGCAAAAATTTTCTATTGTATTAGAGGTATATTTTGATGCATTACTTATATCCAGCTATATTACAATTATTTCAGTGGTGCATTACACTTCATTTTCTAATACATTACAAGCACAACGAGGCACAATCAATCATTTTCGCACAAACGACAAACCATATATTAGTCTACATCATGCCAATGAAAAAGAACTTACATCCTACTATATTATAATTTATTTTTTACTACATCAGAAACACAATCAGATTTGTACAAACGACAAACCCCATTTAGTCTGAATTATGTCTATGAATACCAACATACATTCTACTGCATCTCAGTTCACATTCTAATACATCATAAACATAATTAATCAAACACAATTATTTTCACCAATACCTAATATTAATTTAACATAACCTACTACATAAGACTTAAAAGTAAAACCTACTGCATCTCAATTTAATAAATTTAGTACATCAAAGACATAAAACTCTAGTTGAGACATTTTATCAAACACCTTCTATGCAACTTTCTTAAATACATTTTCGATTAATTTTTTTCTACATTGATGAAGTAGGTTCCATAAAAAATCAAGAAAACAAGATTTGAGTAACAAAGTAATCAGTATATCGAGTAAAAAAATTACCAGGTGGTGTAAATCCTTCATATGTTCGAACCATATAGATTTAGTCAGATTGGATGCAACAGAACTATTGATTTGATGTGATTAAAACTATATATTTATGAGATAGAACTATCTATTTGATGCGTGAAAAAATCACAGGTGGTTTTAATGTGTGTTTTTAAGAGAGAGATGGGATGTTTGTGTGAAAAACGATCAGGTTTAAATTTGAGACAAAGAGAGGACGAGTTATTTTTTTATTTATATTATGAAACTTACCCTGAAGTTTTAAATATTTACATATTTGGCACCGCCCTTTTTTAGTTTTTTGTGTAATTTAAGTTGATTTGATCCAAGGGCTAGGATCTCACCCTACCCTTTTTACTATAAGATTTCTTTATATATATACATATATATATATATATATATATATATATATATATATATATATATATATATATATATATATATATATATATATATATATATATATATATATATATATATATATATATACTAGTTGCAAAACTCGTCTAATGCACGGGTATGACTTGTGATTATCGTTTTCTTTTTTTATTTGGATAATTATTGTTATAAATTTTGTATTTTACATATTGTTGTTATTTTCTTTTGTTTTTTTGTAGATAAAACTATAAAAGTTATGTCTTGTTTCACTTGTGTAGCCAAGAATTTTAAGTTGGCTTGACCGTAACAGAACCTCGTTTATAGAATGGAACTTTACATTTTAATTTTAGGCAATACAATTGATATGAAACTAAACAAAAGCGATCCAAAGATTATACAAAACAATGTGAATTGAAATTAAAATAGTTTGATAATCATTTTCATTTAAAACTGAAATAGAAAGTTAAATTTGATTACGACTCATGTTAGGGGTGTGCTTGATAGGCGGGTATGACTTGTGATTATTTTTTATAGATATTTATCTGTAAATATATGTTTATAAGCATTGTATGTATTATTATGAATTTCATACGATCTAAGTTAGCAAGTTTTTGAAACGGATAGTGAACTTATAAAAGTCATAAATTATGTTAATATTTTCAGTCTTATCTCTATGAAATCCATTTTTGGTAAGTCATGTAAACGTTTGTTATTTTGATTATATGTTATTTTTTACTTTTTACTTTTTACTTTTTTTATGGTGCAAGGGTTAATAGAAAAAATGTTTGTCTTGTTTTTATAACGAATTGTATGAGACTTTTGTTTTGTGTGTATTTGTATTTATATTACAATATATAAAGTGGATATTTATTTTTAACTTCACTTTGAATCTTAAACTTTAACTTCAAACCAAATTACAAAACTATATTATTATTATATAAGCTTAACTCCAAATAAATGTATTATACTTGTCATTTTTTCTGTTGTATGTAAACTACTATTTTTTTTTTACATTCTTTGTAGTCTAATTTTGAATACATGCGATTTTATGTATTTTATGACTATTTTAACATGTAAAATGATAATTTTACCTTTCGAAAGTTGAATAGAATAAGAGTATAATAGTCATACTCATAATCGCAGATTTTCTAAAGTAGACTACATACACTGACAAAAAATAGTAGTTTATATACAATGATAAAAAGTAGCAAATATAATACATTTATTTGAAATTAATCATATTATATTAAATGTATATATAATCATCTTAACTTTAGACCAAAATTAAGATAAGAGGAGCAAATCTCATTCATTAAATATTTTAAATTAAGATAAGAATGTGTAATTTTGATTATCCATATTTTTTATAAGAACTTTTAGAACAACCTATTAAATAATAAGCTTTATTTGTAAATTGAAATACCTTCCAATCTATTTTTCAAATCTAATTTTGTCATATTTTCTAAAATTTTATTTTTTAAATTTAACATTCATTTTAATATATTTTTACGATTTTTTTGCTGTTTTATTTTTAATGAGTTTATTTTATTTTAATTCAATATTTTATGTTTTGATACATCATTTATTCGGTCATCCAAAAAATAATCATTGTGTATACGTTGTTGTATTACACGGATATCATTTTAGTATATCAAAATAGAAGGAAGTTAAAGTGAATCTATTTCCTTCATACTATTGAAAATGTCTTTATTCTTCACTTTTTGTATCAACCAATGCCACAAATTATTTTAAAAAAAAATATCAAAATAGATATTCTATCCTTAATAAAAAGGGGGAATCTCGGTTCTCAATGAAAAGTTCCCCCCTCACATACACAATATAATATATTTAGTTTCCCCCCTCACAAAAACGCTTCTCCCTCAAAAACTTTACACACACATCTCACACAGTTTTTTCATCCCTATTCATCCCCTGTTATGTTATACAAAATTAATGATGGTTATCCCTTGATGATTTATTAATTGGCCCCTCATTAATTTTTTGGTTATATGATTGTGTTAGTGGCTACAGTAATCCCTTTGTTTTATATATATAATTGCACTATCTCCAATAAATTTGATCTCAGTTTTAGATCTGGGTTTCGTCTACAGTGGTGCAAGTTGTGATTATGATAAAAACTTGGGGGTTTTCCGATTTTTGTTTGATTGCAATGGTTGTGATGTGTGATGGGAACCCTTCGTTGTCGCTGATCTCTTCATTGTCGCCTTCGACGGCGTGCGATGATGTGGGTCTGTGTGTGACGAGGTTAGATGCCTCATGTGGGTGGTGCTGGTGCTGCGGCCGAACCATCACATGTTAAGATCTAAAAACCTTCGTGATTTGTTTGTCTGGGGTTTTTATTTGTTCTTCGATATGTGGGACAACATACCCGCTGGATTAAAAGGTATCAGTCTTATTTTTGTTGTTTTTTCGATTTAATAAGTTCTAGCCAAATAAGTAGCCTTTTTCATTAATTATGTTTTTAGGAGGTATCTTTCATTCCCACGGTATACAATTATACGAGCTATGCCGAGTTGTAGTTTCGATTATGTTTTTAGGAGTATACAATTTACGAGGCTGTGATGATAGTATTTGAACGTACATATATAGTTGGAATTAGATGCATGTAGAAGCTGTAAAGACGTGCTATTGTGTGTCGAGGGATGCGGGTAACAAAGTTGTATGTTTGGTTTTTTCAGGTTGACGGGGTATGATGCACCTGAAAGCCTCTAAAAAAAGCCGACCCTGCCTACTGTTTGGCGTGGCAATCTACTGTGTTTGCATCCATGGTGGGTGTCGCACGTCTTTGATCCTTAATAACTAAAAAAACACAAAAATAAGGGCGGGCTATAAGCCTAGATACAAATCTGAGCTGTTTGTTTTTTCTGTCGTGATAAGGACACGTTTTTTGGAAATATAGATTTGCTAATGATAGCGCTTCTAAAAGGCGATGATGATAATATGTGAGCATTTTTTACCATATTTGACAAGAATTTTGGGTTTTGTGGCTCCTGGCGGGGCAAACTTCACAAGTTTGCAGCCATGGGCGGCCATACACTCATATCCGATCTGATCGCTCCTTTATCTAAGCCTAAAAAAGTTTGAACAAAAGTTACATGGAGTTGTCAAAAGCTGTAGATTTTTTAGGGGTGGAACGTGGCTGTTGAGATATCGACTGCAGATGTTGGTTATGGTGAATCGAATTGAAGCGAAGTGTGTGGGTTTGCAGCCTGATCAGTACTTGGTGATTCGTTTTGTAACTTGACCTACAAGGGACTTTTTATCTGATTCGTTTTATGTTGCTTAAATATGTTACTAATTGATTTTGGTTTGAAATCTCATGTATTTGATTTTTTTCGGAGTGGTTACATTTAGCTAACCATAAAATAAACTAATCGAAACACCGAAAGAAACTTTTATTGTGCTTATATAGATGGCTTAGGGGTATTTGGGCTTATATATAAAAATTTCTTATTTTTTCAAAAGTGTACATTTTATCCTTTTTGTTGAATGAAATGTTAATTGGAAATATGGTTAAGGGGTATTTGGGCATGAACATTTATACGGCTTCCTCGATTTTGTACGTCAGAATAGGTCATAAGCACTATTAGGATTTTTGTACTGGGACGGAATATATAAGATAGGTTAGGTTTGTAAGTACGCTTGTTTTGTTTAACTTCAGTTTTATATGACGGAACGCAAATCTATAATCCAGGATGTTATGCAGATGCTGGGTCGTGCGAGAAGGCCGCAATGCGACACTTACGGTGAAGGAATTCTTATAACTGGTCACAGTGAGCTGAAATACTATTTGTCACTAACAAACCAACAGCCTACTATTGAAACTCAATTTGTTTCGAAGTTCGCAGATCAGTTGCACGTAGAAATTGTCTTTCGAACTATCCATAGTGCAAAAGAAGCCTAACGTTGGCTTGGTTAAACATACGTGTATGTTCGTACGGTATGAAATTCTACACTTTATGGTTTAACACCTGATGTTCTAAAGACATATCCTTTACTCGAAGGAGAGCTGATTTGGTAAGTTTATCACTGCACTTTAATCTTTGACAATCAGTTTTTCAAATCTGTTAAGTTCATGTGCATTATATGTGGTTTTGTCGTCTTCTTTAGTTAATTATTGATGTGTGCATTGCTCATGCATTTATTATCTAAAATGCACTCTTCACTATAATTGCATCATTCGTAATTACCCCGTGAAAGTTTCTTCCATGTGATTTCAGAGATTAGATTTTCCATCTAAATTTGTCCTGGTGGTTCGTTCATTTATTGAGTTTCTAAAGCATGTTGTTTTCACTTTTCCTGATGAAAAATTAATAAAATTAATACTTCTAGATTATTTTAAAAATCTATGATTTACAATGAATTAGCAGCATGTTTATACAATATTCATTATATTATATACAATAACACCTATGATGTTTAACAAAAATCGCGTTATGTTAGTTCATTTTTCTATGATAAATTGTACAAATTTTAACGCCTCAATAGCTCATCTCGCATATTGTGCATTCCCCTCATTGCTTATTCCTGTTATAACTAATTTCGCATCTTTATTTTTTTAACACAATTAGCTATGTCGTTTTCTAATATCTGTTAACTGCGACAAGCTTGCATATAGTTTCTTATCATCACTTTGACAATAGTCACATATATGATGTAGCACACTTTTGCATCTTAAATCAACCTAGGCGATTACAATACATGCACCACTATGAGTAAGAAATTCTATCAAATCATCTCAAGCCTTTAAAATATATGAATTATAATGGACTTATTTATTTCTGATATCATGTGGTTTAGAGACAAATTTCTAAAGTTTCATGAAAATGCTTATTTTTAATGGTTCTTTGGAATAAAACTTTCTAATTCATTACTAAAACATCTGCAAATGTGGATGCTCATCCAAATATGTCTGTCTTTTCGTACGTTACTCTTTTAGTTGCTCCTTTAGAAGGTAATAAGCCTCACTGTATTCCTTTAGAAGGTAGTTGCTCCTTTAAACGCGCCATTGTAACATCTGTCCAAACTTTCTCGAACGTGCAACGAAGAAAAAAAAAGGCGCAACTTCCCTTGAACTTTATTTTTGTTTATTAAACATATCAGCCGTAGCAGCACACATACAGGGAGTTACTTACACTGCAACTCGGTGTGACTGAAAACAGCAGCTTGGAGTTACTTATTCCAAACTTCTTAGGAAGAGAACCAATATTGGGAAGCCATTCCAAACATCACCTTTTGGAACTATGAATTAAAAAAAGTGGATTTAGTATAGGAATTAACAATACGCGGCTCTACTAGGAGGTAAGTTCATTTGCACTTTCTTTTGATGGAAAATATTGATTAAAGGGTGTTTGGATCTTGTCTCTTAAAATGATCTTGTGCTATTATCGTTTTGCAGCATATGCTGGATGAACATGATAGCAAACTCTACAGGATAGTCCTTCCATAAACTGCAGCGAGAGCAAATGCACTCAGAATCGCTATAAAGTTAACCATACTTTCTCTTATGTAAATTTGGTAAAGTTCTCTTTCAATTCTTTATCAGATGCTTTTGTTTCATATTATCTTAAAAAAAATTTAAGGGGTGTAGAACGAAACTGCAAAAAAAGAGATGGCTTGACAGATAATCCCGCTTAAAGTGTTCAACTTTTTATTTTTGTTCAACACTTTATCCGGATGCTTAAATTTTGCTTTTATAAAACATCTGCACTTTTTCCAGAAATAGTATATTCGGTGGTTCAGGCTAAACTTTTTGCTGGTATCAAGAAATAGCGTGTTCGGTGATTCAGGTAATGGTTGAAATAATTTAATTTCCGGAATAGTATCTCATGTTAAAGAACTCTTAATGCCTATGATCAATTGCTAAAAAGGTTGATCAGTTATCGTGTATTTATGTGTTTTATTCATGAGTTATAACTCATACTTGCATCTTTTTACATTCATGCTAGCTTTGTTTCTTTATAAATCAGTGACACTAAAGCTTACTATTTTCTGAGTCTCAACGCGATTTCTTCATCTACATTCTCATTGAAATGTCTTTGTCATTTTGTTTACAGAGGTCATCTTTGCCATCTGTTTGCTAATTTATACATGCTTCACAAACTCCCCCATGCTTCACTCTGCGAAAAGGTAACTTTCATTCCTTTAAATCTTAGAATGTTATGGCAGACGAATAGGGTATGCTGTTACGAGAAGAATTTGTTGCATTGCTTACATTATTATTTGCAACAACACGACCTATTGTGAACCAACAATACATAAATTTAGTGACTGTGATTAGAAATGCAGCATGTGATGGGTAGTTTTGGGTATAGAAAGACTACTTTTTCCCCTCTCAAGTATTAAAATTAGAGGACAATTAATGAGTCAAATACATTTAAAATTTTGGGTGGGTACTGTAGTATCTTCGCTTTCTGGTAACCACAAAAGAAGATGCACCCGCTGTATAACTGATGATGTGTTTTCACTCTAGGAATACATCTGCAGGAGCATACATAGGTGTCTTCCGCTGCAAAAAAAAAACAAAGGACGACTGGAAGTGGACGTGCAGTTTCTGTATCTAAGACCAGAATCTGGATGCAACCAAAATCCGTAAAACATCTGCACTTTTTTCCAGAAAAATGGCTTACACATGTTATCAAATTGCTTACATTTCTTTGCAATGTACACATTTCCTTAATTGTTTTACGCTTTCATTGACGCCCTCTGAAAACGTTCCCAAAAACGTCCGTTATTCGTCACAGCGAAGCACGGGCACAAATCCTAATACAAATTATTTAGAAAAAAATAGCTAAAGAGAATATCACAAGCCTAAAGTAAGAAGAGATTTATTTCGCTAAGGTATTTGCTGTACAATTTTGTTCACCTTCGAATCAATGAAGAAAGTATAACATAATATATCTAGGCTTTCAATTATTACTACTTTGACCAATGTGTGATCAACTTTCATAACGGGTTAGATTGTTTCCGTTATCATATTTTTCATTAGAATTTTATTTTTAGCCATAATTGATAGAGTTATTAGTAGAGGTGGTAAAACGGGTGGGCGGGCACAGGCGACATGCAGAACGGGCGCGGATAAAATAGTCGGGCAAAAATGGCGGGTTAAACGAGCGCAAGCTAAAACGAAAAAAAAACATATAAAAACGTAGAAATAAAAAAAAAAAATAATTGTTCCAAAGCCGGGGATAAAAAATTAAATTTAAAAGATTTACCGATTAGCCTAATTAGTATTTGTTACATATGCCAATTAAGCCCATTTAGTGTCTATATGTGCGCCCGTTTGAGCTATTAATAATAATGAATGGATAAAAAGTGTCTCAACCTTTTAAAAAGTATAAAAAAATGTCCATATTTATTTAAATAAGCAACTTTTTCCACCTTTAGTTAAGTTAGTCGCATATTATGAAGATACGGTTAATTAAACCAAATTGTTTCGAGCGGAATATAGTACCGTTCAAACATCTGACTTAGACAATTAATCAGCAAACCGAAGTAAGTGAAATTCACTTTGTGAGTTCCTAATAAATTTTTGTAGTAACATTTGGCAAAGTATCTGTAGATAGAAAGCATAAATTGATAAAGAAATACAGACAAGAAACATAATAAATCAAAAGGTAATTGGGTAAAACTTGATTATGAAAATCTTTAGCTTCTTTTTTGAAAATTACTTCAAATGTCTTTTGTTGCAAGGAGCTTAATTTTTGAAACTAAAAGATTAAGATAGTGAAATATAAAAATATTAACATCATTGATTCATATAAGAAAACATTTTATGTACTATTTCAAAAGGTCGAATACTTGTTACAATTAACATACAGCCTATTAGTCATTTATACATGTGTACGATATTTGGAAAACCTTGAGATTAAAATATATCGATTATCTTCCTGTCTGGAGACACTTTCTTTGCTATCACTGCCTTTGGCTTCAAATTCTTCACGAATGCATTCTTCACATGAGCCTTTTTCATTGCGATAGGCTTAGCCAATGGTGCCTGAATCAATTATCAGACCAGTAGCTTCTCCATTATCTGAACCAAATACATTAGTGTGATAGCTGAACCCGTCATATATACTTGTGTCAAATTGAGTTTTAAATTACCTCCATCTGTATCCCTGTTAATGGTTCCAACTGAAACGAAAGAATGCTATAAGTTTAATCATATAAGGAGATACCTATTTACAATGCCTTTTCAAGTTCTCTAAGAGCAACCTCCAGCTTCTCCTCTGCTTATTTGTTGCCATTTTCATATTGATCAGCTTATGTAATCCTTCCAAAAGGCTTGTTTACTCGATGAAACCGATTTGCCCCTATAAGCTTGTTAGTTGATGAAAGCATTCGTCCCAAGAGCTTGTTTACTTTATTAAAGAAATTGTCCTTAAAAGATTTTTTATATGAAGAAAGCCATTTTCCTTAAAACCTTGTATAAATCTTGAAGGCTCTATCTAAAAAGTCACGGTTGAAAGTCTGCATACACATAATCAAATAATTTGTACTTCCCAAAATTTCTATTTTTTAGATATTAAAATAAACAGTATATCGATACATGAACACTCTGGGAGTGAAGAAAATCTAGTCTTCCATCAGTCTTTTGAACAATATCACTTTAATGGAATGTGAGTATCCTCTAACCTAAAGGTTGTGGTTTCAAGTCTTGGTGGGGACATGTGAGATTGAATTTGTGAGATAGTTTGTGTGAGTTGTAGAAAAATTGTCGTTAAAAAAAAGGAATCCAAAAAATCAAACTTTAATGGAATACAACCACATGACTTCGCCATGTCAGCGGCTTCAACAAATGACATACTTTATCTTCCCACAATAAAAGGTCATCAAGGTAGCCTAAATTTAAGACCCCGAGAATAGTAGACATTCAAGTAGAAGTCTAAATCCTTAATAAAAATCAGGAATACAATATGATAACATGCTAAAGTCTTTTCCAACTCATTTACTGGTTGTTTGGATTGTGCTTAGTCCAAATATAAACATGTCGAATCACCTAAACATGCTTGATCGAAGATCTAAGTTACTATAAAGCATCGTGACCTTTCAGAGTCAAGCAAGTTTCTGAACATACTAAGACTCAAGTTTGTTTACTTTTACCTCGACTGGTCAAATGGGTAAAACTCTCTCACAGTGAATTTATAAACATTTTACTCAAAATAATAGACATATATGGTCAAGTAGACCCGAGCTATTTCGACCCAATTTTACACATAACCCAGTCACTTTTTAACACCTCTTTTCAACAGTGGAAACAACACCATTGTACCAATATATGCCATAACTTGGATTATATTATGTATAGAGAATCTTAATATGATTTTATGACTCAATATCATAATACCTTACAAACATTAATATTTTATAAAACATCTTTATACAATGGTACAGATCCTGATACTTTCGTAAAAGTTTCCAGAAAACAATTCAATTCAATGGTGATTACGTTTGGAGCCTCTAGTAATGTCAACTTCTATTTCCTTTTTTCATACATATTGCACCTTAAAGCAAATTAGTACAGTAAGAAATAAATAGAACCTCCTAAAGTTAGTACAAATGTAGTAACAAATTAAGTAATTTTTTCCTTGATCAATCTTGTTATGATCACCAGATCAATTTCATAAGATACACACTAACTTTATAAAAAGGGAAATTTGCATCAAAAAGTAACATGCTATGAAGCAAAATTGCTCACCTTTTGTAACATGCTCTATCACAACCTTTATCTTGGTAGATTTTATATCAAGAGTTCAAGAACCGTATCAATAAATAGCCTTTCACAATCAAATATGTCTATTCATGGATCAACAACTTCTACATTGACTTAACTTCTACATGGATTTGAGAAATCATAAACAAATTATAATCATAGTTTGCTTCACATGAAGATAATAAATAACATGCCATTCATAAGCTATCTTGTGTGGGGGAAATATGATCATGTGTTTTGTACAACGACCCATCAGACCCCTAATTTTTTTCCACCCTTGACTTTCATAACTGTTTCTTGATCGGGCAACTATTGAAACTCTATTGAACTTTTTTAGACACTTCCAAAAATGCCATGAGAACTGTGGGTGGGCTGACAAGTGAACCTAGTAGTCCACCAGCAATCTCAGAGCATACACGCTAGAAGAAATATGTGATCAATCTTAGGAAGCAAGAAGCACACACTTCTAAGTTAATCATTTTGGTACATAATAGATGCAAACGTTAATGCGCAATCTATTTTAGGATACTTGTATGTTTGAAAACTTAATCTTGTGCCCTATATTGTCGCAGACCCTAAACAAATCACCTACGGAAGTTGATAAAAACCCCAAAATTAAAGATCATTAAAATTATTTTGACTATTAATGTCATAAGAAAAGGAGATGGTAAAAACCCCTAGTTATTGTTAATTTCATTAGAAACGGAGATAAAAGGTCCAAACGCCCCCTGCTGCAAGTTGCAGCAACATCCAACCACCACCTGTTGTTGCAGGCTCCAACTGTATCCCAAAACTGTTTAGTTCAATATTTTGAACATCATCAAATAGAATGATTATACATAATTTTATTGCACTTCAGTTCACATCAGGCGTAATCTTAAAATGTAAAAACTATAAAAACCTTATAGTTTACTTCAGGCGTAATTTTAAAAAGTAAAAAACGGATGCATTTTTTAAAGGGTTAATATACAAAGAAGTTACTAAACTTTCCAAGAAATTTGTCCTAAGGTAACGAACGTTCATTTTGTGTTTCTAAGTTACTAATGTTCATATGACCGATTGATTAAGTTACCCACTTATCAAAAACGTGATATTTATGTTACTTAACATGAAAAAACAAGACATTTATATTACTTAACTTATCAAAAAATATGCATTCAGGTTACTCAAATTAACACTAAATTATAGTGATGTATAGTTTAGTAAAGTTTAGTAACTTAGACACACAAAATGAACGCTCGTTACCTTAGGACAAATTTCTTGGGAAGTTTAGTAACTTGTTTGTATATTAACCATTTTTTAAAATATGAAAGTAAGAAGTAGATTCAAATAAATAACAAAAATGTTTGATGTGGAGTAGTACTATGTAAATATGCTCGCATACCTAGCGGTGTGATGGTTGCATAATAAAAATGTTTTATGTCAAGCACAATGGGTGCATGCTTACATTCAAAAGCAACACGGCGACGACCTTTGTTATTCCTAATTCTAGCAGCAGTAGTAGCAGCATTGAAGAATATAACATACTCAATTAACATAATCGCAAACATATAAGGATATAACCACAAAGGTGAATGATATCAGAAGAACATACACGTGGTGAGTGGAGACTCATGTTTGACACCTATATAATCAGCCAATAAGCGACCACATTCTTGTATGTCATAGGTATTTGGTGAAGTAGTTATTGCTTATGGTCCAACCCATTTAACTCGTACACATGACCCATCCATTAAGTCATTCTTAATAAAAACTATGTATATATGTAGAGTCATATATGGAAACAGATACTTACAACTTCTAGACAAGAAGATTGTTGTGATGCCGGACGAAGTTTGTCGCTGAGATCATCCCTAGTTCCAGAGATCATATCAGAAGCATATCTTACAGCTTCAATCTTTTATTTTACATGGAGAAACATGTCTTGTCTTGTTGAATTTAGAAAGTTACATAGTGTTTCAATTTCATCAAGTTGGTGAATGTAGCGTGCTTCCATCGTTGCCATCGTTCTCTTAGGAAAAGCTTCCAATCATGATTTGATATGTGTCGTCTTTAAAGAGATGGTAAAAGCTTCATCAAATTCTTGGCCGACTATATCAATAATCTTTTCTAAACAGGCCATGTTGTGTGCCTTCAGTCCAACACATAACAAAACTGTCAACATGTCTATCGAAACATTCCCATTACCCAACGAATCTGACTCGCCCAGCAAGTCGAGATTACTACATGTTTTAGAAATCGTTCAACCCTCTTAAATGCAACTTTTTATAGGCTGAATTCAGTGTCTTTTTAGTCAAAATTAACTATTGCTTACCAACCTATAACGATCTCCATCATCCTCATCAACTTCACGCGCATCTTACTCATCGTCTTCATCATTATTGTTCTCTAAGAAACGTCAGTTTCTGAATAACCATTTAATACTCTGGGGGATCTCTTTCTTCTGCCAATCTGACTTTCCCATCAGAACAACATTTGTGATAACGAACCTGACGTTCCCCAAAATATCTCTTCAGCCGTTCCCCGTACCAAAATTTGGCTTTGCGATTGTTACAGGTACATTATCAACCACCTATATGTCTATATATACCATGAAGTTACACCTGCAAATCATATATTTTATGATAGAAAAAATTCATAAATGATAATAGAACATGATGAAACATATATGCAACAACAGTCTTTTATAATAAATGCTTACCTTCCACATGACCACGCTGGGACTCTAGATCCGCATTTGGATGACTCATAAAATAATGTTATGTCATACGCCTTCTGCCATATCGGCTCTGGTCATGAGACCTTTTTCTTTTATGACCGACTAAGGTTGGACCCATATGTACTACTCATATAAAAAAGCCCTATTATTAAAGAGTATCAAACTTTGTAATCTACAAAAGGTAAAATGCTGATGGAATATAAAACTTGACAACATAAAAAGCACATTAAGTTTTCATTACCTAAATATTATATGTGAAACATCCCGAGAGGGTTCATTAGAGTGGGGGACTCTTCAAATTTTATCTTGTTGGAGGAAACCGAACAATGGAGTTCTCGAAATTTAACACGATCAGTTCTCGACCATGATCTGATACAAAAGAGAACACATCACGAACAACAGAACATGACGTAGAACCAACATCTGCAGGCCTGACAGGGCCATGAGGTGTGCAACCAAAATCATGTAGCTCTCTTGTCAAATTTGCAATCTTGTCAAAAATTAAATGTCATTACCGTTGTAGTCCAACAATATACTATTATACCTAAGGATCTTGAATAACTATTTTAAAGGTTTCTAAGCATTTGGATGACGCTAAAAGAAACTTTCATTAGATGGGAATCGAGAAAACTTACAAAAATAGAAAATAGGAGGAGTCGCTACAAGCAAGCCTACAATGATTTCCATTCATCTTTTTTTCCTTTTCCGATTAGTGAAGTAACAAACTCAAGTCGAATATCAATAGAAAAATAAAAGTTTAAAAAACCTTAAAAAAAACAAAATGCTTGCCTATGAAGGCTTATACCAACAAATAAACTCATCCCAACTATGTGCTAGTCGTACGTCTATTAAAAAACTCAAGCCAATCCTACATTTGTAAAAATCGTATTCAGTCAAAAACCTAGGAACATATATGGGCTCCATATCTTAAATATGTGCCAAAAAATAAGAACATGTAGCTTCAATCATATCAAATAAAGAACAAACAATCATACCAAGTGATTATGAATCTAATTTACAAACATAAAAGCAAATTAATTAATTTAAACCTATTTTGAGAGATTGAGATGTCAAATCAAACATCATTAGATGAGAATGGATCTGAAATTGTTTCGTTGTGAGGTACATGTTTGATGAAGAAATAATGTCTCCAAAAATGGCATCAACAATGTATCTATATTTGTTCAATGGTATTAATACATGGATTGAACTTCGCGAATGGTGGTGTGAATGTTTAGGTTTCTATTGGGAGTGGGCTTTGATTCAGCGTATGGGTCCAAAATATATAACCCGGGAGAGGTGCTGATGTGGATTAAAAAGATGATTATGTGATATATCCCTTCTCTTATATATAATGTAAAGATAAATATATATATATATATATATATATATATATATATATATTATATTATATTATATATATATATACATATATATATATATATACATATATATATATATATATATATATATATATATATATATATATATATATATATATATATATATATATATATATATATATATATATATATATATATATATATATATATATATATATATATATATATATATATATATATATATATATATATATATATATATATATATATATATATTTGAGTTAAAGTAGTTTAGTATCTTAAAGTTCTTAAAATAAAAAGCGGTTTAGATCATTAGATTAATATTTTGATTAGCATGCATTAATTTCATTAAAAGAGAATTAGAAAACAATTTAATTAATTTTCTATATCAACTAGAGACTATTTGGTAATCCGTATGAAATCAAATGTTAGTTACAAATTATTTTCTTTAATGCTATGTAACAATCACCATCTAACAGTTAATATACTTTTTATTCTTTTATCCTACAATTGCACTCGCTGTTTTTTATGATTCATCGTCAATTTGTTTAAAAGTTCATCTTTTTTATATAAAGTTTATTAGAAATTAAGTTTAGTTAAATCATGGATATGCTAACATTTATGTTCACAGGTTTTAAAAGAAATTAGTAATTTCAAATTACCATGACACATGAGTTGCCCATTAGAAAGTTTACCCATAAATATTTTTTAATCAAGTTTTAGTTTGTACGAGTTGTTTTTCGTGTACGAGTTGCTCTTCATGTAGAGTTGTTTTTTTATGTACGCGTTGCTTTTCGTGTACGAGTTGCTATTCGTGTACGAGTTGCTCTTCGTGTACGAGTTGCTTTTCGTGTACGAGTTGCTATTCGTGTACGAGTTTCTCTTCGTGTACGAGTTTTCTTTCGTGTACGAGTTACTCTTGGTGTACGAGATGTCGTGCACGACCTTCTTTTCGTGTACGAGTTATTCTAAAAGTAAATTAAATTAATATTTGTTTATAATCGGTTGAATATTAAATATTAATCACGATGTATCAAAAAAATTATAAAATAATATGGACCTAATTATGTGTGTATCATTTCCATTTCAAAAAATAAAAGAAACTTTGGCTCGGTAGTAACTAAAATATTTTGTTTTCTATGTTAAATTTTTGGATGGTGTATTTGACTTTACGTTGATTATAAACTGCATATATTAAGAAGGTTACTATTAGCATTTAGCACAAAATTTTGAATTTATTACTCTTGTACCATTTAATTAATTTCTAATAAAGTACTTGATCATCTCCACATCCAACGGCTCTAGTTACTTTTTATTTTAACTATTTTAAACTACTCCACCACAATAACCCAACTATATATATATATATATATATATATATATATATATATATATATATATATATATATATATATATATATATATATATATATATATATATATATATATATATATATATATATATATATATATATATATATATATATATATATATATATATATATATATATATATATATATATATATATATATATATATACTAGCGTCGTAGCCCGCCCAACGGGCGGGGTCGTTAGTTTTCTTTGATTTGTAGGGTTTTTGGTATGTTCGTTTTCACTTTTTATAGTTTGTCATTTAAACTTTACTATTTGTGAGTTATAGTTTACGTTAAAGTAACCTTTTTTAGGCACTGAAGCCTAGTTTTGTTATATAGTCTGGTGTTGATCAATGTTTCACATGCACATAACCGAAGTACTTATATGACATGTTAGTATAAAATGGCTCAGTTAATTTAGAAACCTCAACATGTAAAATATAGATTTAGTTTTAGAAACTTCAACAAGCAAAGTATAGATTTAGTTGTTAGTTTCATTGGAATTTATTGCCATAGTGTCTTATTTAGCCATGTATTATACGTTACACGTTAGTTAGAAATTAAGTTATGGGAGCGGGTGCTACTTATGATTATCGTTAACAAAAAATTACATAAAATACAAATGAATTATACATATATGAAAGTATTTATTAAATGAATTACAAAAAAATGTATATTTATACGATATGAAAATGTATTAGATCGTTATGTCTAAAAAGATTTAGATGTTACTTTTTTATGGACAATGAATATTGAAAGTTAGTGGCTAAATAATGAAATGAACACTTAATTAAATGTGTTAACAATTCTAGACCTTATACGAAAGGATTTTTTGAATGAATTATAAAAAATGTATACATAGGCGATATGAAAATGTATTGTCTAAATTTAGATGTTAGTTTTTATGGAGAATAAATATTAAAAGCTAGTTGCTAAATAATCAAATGATCACTTAATTAAACATGTTAACCATTCTAGTTATTTAGTAAAACAAAACAATTAATATGAATATATTTAATATCTTTTATTTAGTGATGCCGTCTATGTTTATTTACTATTTTACTCTTTAGTAAATTGGTATAGAAGTTGTTTAATATAACTATCAATAATTATAAAAAGTTTTTAATTTACTTAATTCTTTAAGCTTATGAATTTCTTCTACACAAACCAAACTATATAGATCGAAATCTATAGTTCAAATCTATTTAAGTTATTTAATTATCATAGGCATTTCATACATAAAAAAATAGATTAAAAGCTATAAATACATAATGTACTATTAAAATTGAACCATCATACATAACAAATTTTTTTATGTCCAGTATATCTATTCGCCACCTCAAATATTTGATAAAAAACTTTTAACTTTACCTTTGACTGGACACAGGACTTGCAATATCAATCCATTTAACGATAAAAAATCATTTGTAAAGTTGGTCCATAAATAAAAATTTGCAAAGTTAGTCCAAATGCATTAAAATTATAAAAATCGTAATAATTATAGTAAAAGAAATCATAAAAATTTAAAAATTATTTTATTCAGAAAATAACTATTACTTATTTTTAACCTTTTTAAAATGTTCAAAGAAAAAATATAAAAAAATTATAAAAAATTGGGAAAAGAATATTTCAGGAATTTTTTCTTCTTTAGAATTTTCATAAATTTTTGTTATAAAAATACTTCTTTCTGAGAAATTTATTTCAATTTTTTATTAAAAAATTGTCTTAAAAAGTTAAAAAAAGTAATCAGTTTTTTTCTTAAAAAAGAAAAATAAAATTTCAATTTTTTATAAAATATTTATAATTACTTTATATTTTTTCAGAAAGTTATTTTTCTAAAAAAATAAGTTTTCAGTATTTTATAAATTTTAGGATTTTTTATAATTTTTTATGTATTTTCACTAACTTTGAGAATTTTATTAATGAAATAACTTTTCAAATGATCTTCATCGTTAAATGGGTCAACATTGCAAGTTCTTGTCAAATATTGTGAGACATGTATCCAGTCAAAGGTAAAGTTAAAGATTTCGATAAATATTTTTTTCTTTGTAAAGCAAAAACACAAAGTGGGGACTTTTTTAAAAGATTATTTCCTTAATAAGAAATAATTATTTGATTTATTCCTTTAAATTTTTAATATTTTAGTTAAAAACTCAAAAATATCCTTATTTGATCAAAAAAATTTAAAAAATCGTTTATATACGTTTTTTACAAAAAAATATGTAAAAAATTATATGTGTCAAAAATATAAGAAAAGAAACTTTATAAAAACGGGTTACTTTACAAAAAACTTAGGGGTTTAAAAGAAAATTAAAACTAACAGAACCACCCCTAAACATTTTAATCCTACTAAACTTCACACCACCCACTTTATATTACCCTCAAATCGATCATCACAGAAAACCCTAAAAACAAAATCCGAAGAAATAAACCCTTGCCAAAATCCTAAATCAAAATTGGCTAATCAAATTCAATCAATCCAGTTTTCTCATGAAATATGTGCCCCACATTAAATTTCGTCAAGAATCGGTTAAGGTTTTTCATATATACTATCATACTTGAGGTAATCTATTTGTATTTTGATTTTTATATTCAGTTGTTAAAAACTGGACCTTGATATCATTTAGTAGAGACTATAAATATTCATGAAATTCGAAGACAATATTGTTGAGATAACCAAACCCAAAGCGGGTTTTGGGTAAACTGGAAGCATTACGAGGATGGCTCAAAACTGGTTAAGCATGATCCAACAACATCTTATTTGTATTTCAATAATTATTCGAATTTTTATTAAAGGTATGAGTTGAAAATTGTTTCATTGTACAAGCATTTTTTTCAACTGGTTTAACTTTGATTCAAGTTACTGTGTGTTTGATGAATTTGTTAAGTGTTCAACGAATTGCCTCAAAGAAAAGGCAATAAAGGAAGTTTTTGTGGCTTGATTGTAAATATTAAGATGTGTGATAGATTGTTAATAAATAACTGACTAGCCAAAACTTTTGTATCAATTCCGAATGGACCTTCTTTTTGTTCTAATTTAGGTTGTGTCAATTTCTTTTTGTTTTTTACAGAGGTGATGATTGCAGGAACTACCAAGGAGAGAAAAAGCATTATAACTGTAATGTAGACACATATCGCTTTGCAATTGCACTGTGGGAGCTCATACATAATATGATGCCATTCGAGGGCATGTCGAATCATCAAGGTATATAAAAATTTGTTGTTATCACAATATTACTATCTACACAACCCACCTGAAAGTGCGCATTTGCATGAGCTTTGGTTATACTATTTATAGCTGATTATGATATGCTCTTTTGATCAAGTTTAGCTTTTGATTACATGAAATCATCCCTTCAAATCCACATCTTCGGAGTTTCTATGACGTAGGATTTGTAACCCAAGTAAACACAACATATGCAATTCAGTCTTTATGGAAGCAAGTGGTAACTCCATTGTGTGACCAACATAAGTGTTTGTACATCTTGAATGTCCTCTGGTAATGCCCTTGAACAATGATCATATTCGTCATATGACTTTGAGATGTATGTCTGCTACCAAATGATGGACATAGTAAAGTTTAGGAAAACCTTTAAATAAGTGTGTCTGAACGGATAACCAAGTGTTTGAACTGTATACTAATAAAATAAAGTGCAAGAATCGTGGATTTAGATCAACATCGTCTAAAATGGCTAACTGACATTAAATAAGTCGAATGAAGTTATGCATGAGGTTAGTAATGTTTAGAGAAAGATGGAAAAAAATAGAAGTATTACCTGAACTAGAGATGCTACCCTTTGGTGACTTAGTTTATAACCTGGATTCTTGGACCATCACAAAATCTTTGATTATATTTATTTTACTCTAGAAAAGTTGGAGTTACAATTTAGTGATTAGGTGTATATTAGCTGTATATAACTAATAGCTAAATTGAAACATATTAAAGGTCAACTGTAGTAAACTCTATGCATTTCATTGCTTGCTTGGCCATTGGTTTCAGTGGGTAATAAAAATAAACAATATGACTAACGAAACCAATCTTCACAATTTATTTTCTGTTTCTTTGCTAAGACTTGAAAGATGACATTTATTTGGACATTTAAGGTGGACCTTCTTTGCTAGCCAGGAGAGAAAATAAAGTCCAGGTCAAGATAAATGACTACAGGAATTTAGGTCAAGATAAATGACTACAGGAATTTAGAGGTATGTTTTTCCTTTTAGTTCGTTAATGTCCGAGTTCAAGTTATGACAGTGACTGCGTATAATGCGTAAGTTAGATTAAATGTTTTGATATACAACATGTTAGATTACTTGATCAAATTAATAAAACAATGGATTGAAAAACATGAACAAAGCGAAGGATAAGCTGGTCGCGTCGGATAGTGACGATGATACGATCGCATAGCCAGTGTAGGAAAGACTAGATGTAGGATTATAAATAGCTTATATCTTAAATTGGATGAAATTGGGTACAAAAAATATGACGGTTAGTTGAATTTGAGTTGATTTTTGTCTTATTGTGCTATATCCAATTGAGCGGGTGTTTGTAGACATCTATCTTTTTTAGCTTTTGATAAGCTATTAAACATGTTAATAAGTGTTAAGATGAGCGCATTTTTATTTCAACACGATAATTATTACTTTTAGCTTCTAATAAACTATTAAACATGTTAATAAGTCTATCCTACCTATTTTTACTTTGCTGCTCATATTAAGATAGAAAAATGTTTTACCCACCTCCTTGATCAGGTTGAATATTATTATTAATTTTTGTATGATGCTGGTATGTTGCTTCTAGGGATGAGCATTTGGACCCGAATCCCGAATTGAACCCGAACCGTTTCCGGAACCGTACCGATTCCCGATACCCGAATCCCGTTCGGTACGGTACCGGGACTACGAAATAAGGTGAAAAAAAATTCGGGACCACTAATTCGGGACGGGACCGGTACCAAATCGGGAAATTCCCGAAAAAGAACGGGAAAATCCCGATTTCCCGGTACCGGTACCGATTCCCGTACCGGTACCGATACCCGAATCCCGTTCGGTACGGTACCGGTACCATAAATTTATGCTCGGGAAATAATCGGTACCACTAATTCGGGACGGGTTCGGGACGGGACCGGTACCGAGCTCATCCCTAGTTGCTTCCATTGCTCAGATCATGCAATTTGAATTATGCGGGAAATTCAGTTTCAGTATTTATAGTTTGAACTTTGAAGGAGCTTTATTAAACACACTTGATATTGATTTGAAACAATATTTAAACCAACTTTATACAGATGCTTGAAACAATAGATGATGCATATGATAAGAAGTTGGAATATACAGACCCAAAAGCTTTTTCTTATAGTCCGTTTATCGATCGTTAAAAAAACGTTAATAGTTTAAGGTCTTCAATATAGTGTTATGAGAAAGGGTATAAGTTCAGCAAGTTTTTAAGGTGTCTTTGCAAATTAAGTTTGCTATGATATGACCTTTTTTATGTCAGTGTGGTACAAAAAACCTTTGGGTATTTAAATATTATCTAATACAAGTGACACCTGTTCATGTTCTTGCACTTTTTTGGTACATTTCTGGGGTGTTTTTCGGTTTATTCGATTCGAGTTATTCGGGTGAAATTTATTTTTGGGCAACCCGAAAACCAAATCAAACCAAACTGGAATTCAACCGAACCAACTTGAGTCATCTCCAAGAATAACACATGTTTTATCTATTTCATTTTTGGTGTTCAGGTCTGGCAAGAAATTGAAATGATTCAATGCTTCTAACTAATGTGATCGATATAGGTCTTGCATCATAGTGTTGATTCCAACAATATTAACCGCAAAATATGGGATATGTATTTCAAGGATCTCCCTCCTAGGTTGCTTCCACTTCCAAACAACATGAGGACCAAACCAATGGATCAAAAAATTGATTGTTTTGAAGGAACCTGGCCATTTAATATATTCTTTTTGAGCGTACATAATGTGACTTAGGTGGTCTTGAAAACTTCATATTATATACAATATGTTTTTAGGAGGGTCGGTTAAGTCACATTATGTTAGTTAAGTCACATTATGTAGTTTTAAAAAAGAATCCGATGGCGCCTCTCCTTGGAAGGCATTTCACAGGTGGAAAACATTTAATACTGGTCGCCAAGAATATATATTAACAACACTTTCCTACAGGGTTGTTTATTAAGTAAAAATATGTTCTCTGTGTACACAAGTTGTATAGTTGTATAGTAAATTAATTCATATAGGTGCATTTTTCATTCTATATACTAAAGTTGATGTAACTTGGCCATTTGGTAGCCCATTCAAATTATTACATGCTTTTATATTTGTTTAATAAGCCTAAAATATTTATACTACCCATTTATTTTGCACCCATACTATTGGTGATGTAATTATGGTTTATGTGATACTTCTAATTACGACAATTCACCCTAAAAGATCACAAGTGCAACATCTAACAATAACTACCAAGAAAAAACAACCAATGTATATGTAATCGATGATGAAGATGATGATGTAGCTATTTAATAATTTTTTTATTATTGTTTTTGACGACCATTTATTACAAACAACTTCTTGCAATTTTTATATGAATTAAAATTGACAAATGTTCTTTTCACATAAACAATCAGGGCGAATAGCCAAAAAACATTATTATAAAATTAATAAAAAAAATCATGCGTGCACGGGTATTATAACTAGTATTGAACATAAAAAAATTATTCGTTATGTATAATTGTTCAATTTAAATATACATTATGTATTTATGATTTTTACTTTAAAAATTAGTACTTAGTGAAAGTGAGAAAACTTGAAAGAATGTTAAGACTCATTTGTGCTCTAAAAGTCCTAAGCTTAAGCTTATATGGTGAAGAATATCAATTTGTTTAATATGAAGTTACTATTTCCTAGTGCTAATTGGGTATCCAATAAAAAGAACCATTACTCCACCATTTGATTATTTGATAGATAAGTACGCAATCATAGTAAAGTAACCGCTTGCCAAAAGATACTTCAATTTTCCAATAACCTCCAATTTCATTCAATAACCATAGTATATATTATATCATTCACTATACAGTCATGTAAAACTAATTCACACCAGATAGTGGTTTTATCACCAAGAATAAAACATGATTCAACTATTACAGATATACAGTCATGTAAATATGTAATCACCGAGTCCTCACTAATTGGTGCCAAATACTCGACACTTGTCCTAGCAAAAGATAAACATGAAGCAATTCACAGATCCTACAAGTTGAGCAGAAGCGGATTGTGCAGCACCTAGTCTCTCAATTTCCTTTTGTAGAAATTATATTTCTTCATTGTAGCTCTTTTAAGGGTACTTCAGAATTTAATTGGTAACACAGAATTGTAAAAATGAAACAATTTATACCTTGCAGTCTCATCATGTTTGTAGTGGCTGAAGGATTATCAACCAAACAGACCAGGCCCCACATAGAGCCTCGGACTTCCCGCATACCCTGTGTGAGGTCCATACTAAACTTTCCAAAGATGGTCTATGTACTGCATTGCAATATGTCATACTGATAAATTTAGTTCTGGTGCAATATTATGGGTACAAATTTTTTTTTATGTAAATATATTGACCTATTTACTTTTGAATACAATTTGCTTCATGATTTACTATTATCGATAAATAGGTTAAATAGGTACTAACAAAAGTTAGGTAAGTAGAAACATATCAAATGTGTTTAATTGGTCGAAAGTTGCATAAAATGTTCAAATCTCAAGGGATTCTCACTAAGCTTGGCTTCTACATTAAGAAGCCTAAAGAGGCAAGCAAATCGATAGTTGCAAGGTCAAAATCTTATATCAGAAAAAATTGAAACACAGACTCAAATGTATCATTTTAGAACCTGACATACACTAGGTATATGAGCCTGCCATTTGAGAAAACCGATCCATAATATGATTTGGAATGCCTGCAACCTGCTAATTATGTAGATGCAGTTCGATGTTTACATAGGAGTCTATTGGTCGGATGCGGCCAACGCTCTATTATGGACCGAAACAAAATTATAAGGTCATGACGTACGTTTTGAATTATTAAATAACATCAGATATCCTATCAACAATGGTCAGTAGCCCCAAACACCATTTTACT
Organism: Glebionis coronaria; assembly: GCA_025667525.1. Classification (NCBI taxonomy): domain Eukaryota; kingdom Viridiplantae; phylum Streptophyta; class Magnoliopsida; order Asterales; family Asteraceae; genus Glebionis; species Glebionis coronaria. The sequence goes on along the minus strand of JANFOE010001873.1, from coordinate 322,882 downwards.
TGTGCGGTTATACATCAGCCCCAAACACCCATTTATACCACCTGAAAACCCTTATAAAACCCCGAACATTCCTCTATGAAATATAACATCCCACCTTTATTGGTATTAGTTAAACAATATTAGCCTTTTTTGCATCCCATAATTGCACCTATCAAAAATATTTGAGCACTCAAGATGCTATCTTTGCAAAGCAATACGCTGTCTCTCGTATTGAGGTATGTCAAGTACAACTACAAGTAGAAAAAAATAAAATGATAATTACTGGCAACATCATATATAGTCTATCGATACGTGTAATACAGAATATGTACTTATAGGCAAAATCAAATTTCTTTTTAGTGTTGTTGCAGCTGGTATAGAAGTGATTATTCCAATTATATGATAAGCAGTTCTAAAATGCAAATCTAAGCACCCGCCCTTTCCAACCAGATATTGTATAGGATAATATCGTTTAATATTACAGCCTTAATATTCACCTTTCCTCCTGTAAGCGTTGCAAGGTCTATAAAGTTTGACTTTCGGTTCTTTCCAATTTCAAGATCTTTAATGGCACAAACCTACAAAACAAATTATTTTATTAGATAGAGAAGATAATGCAGGAGAATGAAACTGTAAATTTAAATGAGTCACCGTTAAAATTTACCAAAAAAGAGGGTAAACAATATCATACCTTCATATCAGCACGGAGATTGTTAAGAATGGGGGTTCTAAAATTATGTTGTGCTGTTATAGTTCTAAGTGATGATGCTTAATAAAAATGGAAGATGGTAACTATTCATGCCATGATAACACAAACGAAAGCTTTTAAAAAATAGATTCTGCAACAATAACTCAAGGCAAGCACATAATTCACCCAACCGCTCACAGCACAACAGAGATCTAAAAGACACGTGATGAAATAGTTATTTTTCAAATAAAGCTTATACCAATGATATCATAGAAACTGCATTTTCCATCTAACGGGCTGTGCCCACAATGCTTCCAGAGGACACGTTTTTATTCTCGATGTCAACGAAAAGGGCACTTATTAAGGGTAATCTACACATAACATCATCTGCTTACAACACAACAGAGATTAAAAAGAAACGTGAAGCTACGAATAACTGATATTAGGTTTATGTTAATATATGAATGAAGAGCTGGCGATGAAGGCAAACACAAGTCATAGGGGAGACGACTACTAAATCCTCAACAGAAATGGTCTTGCTGGCAAGGTCATCAGGAATGACCAACTATTTATGCATATTTAACAAAGTAGACCAGAACTAAACAAACACATTGACCCTATTATATTATATTAAGCAGATTGAAACAGAACTTCATAAACGAAAAAATGGGCAACTAACAAATGAACATTTAATCAAGATTATCTTGTAAGTACCAGCAAACCTTTGATGGACTTATTTTCAGAACTAAATACAAAATTTAGTGACCATTCATATGTTTTTTCTCTTGCCCATATGCATAAGAAAAGGACAATATATCATCGGATTAATCAGGCATCAGACAGAGAAACTCCATGTGCACATCTTTCTTAGATTGGATGCATAAAATATTAACTTGAGATCGGTTGAAAAACTTCGTTGCTTATATTCAGTTAACAATGCACTTGAAAGCGGCGTTAGATAAAATGACATAACGTCTTACGGATATTACCTACTACTGCATTTTCATCCAATAAACTGCATCACGTCTAAGTCGCGCCCAAGTCTCCCAACAATTTACACACGCATTCGCTACTTTATGATCTGAAAGTAAAATTTTAGTACCTCAGATTTATAAGTGTGTTGCAAGATAATTTGTGGAAATGGGTGTTTAGATTAGCTTAAGTACATTTGTTAAACTACCCTTATGCAGATCTTTGGAAACCAAATACAAAACAGCTAATACACATACAAAATATATCAGGAGGCAAAAATATGGAAGATGTTGTATAAAAATGCAGTAAGAAAATAAAACACCCATGATTTCCATTAAGTGTATTTCAGGTATATGCTATAATACTGTAGAGCAGTTAATAGACAACTTATTAAGCTTTTTTACCATAAAGACCAAGCATGTAAATCCTTAGTTATGTAATAGCATAAATATGGAATATAAACTTTACGCCTTATGTCAATTATTATTGGAATTAGAATTTATAGCATCACATATAAAAAATAATAGCACCATGTTGAAAAAACTATGAAAGGTAGGTTAAAAGTTAGAAAGTTGAACTTAGAGTTGTTTAAGGAAATACCTCGCATGCTGCAATTTCAGTCGGCTATCACAACCCTCCAATTTTCGACTTTAATACCGTAACTGGTTGTAAACCTGCATTAGCTTTGCCAAGATCTTCAGTCATGTCCTGAACCTACGGAGCAAGTATCTGGGCGTCGCCGTTAACTCCTGGGGGAAAAGTACAAAGAAAGTTAAGTACAACCTTTTAGTTAAATTGTCGTTAATAAAGACTAAAAATAGCATTAATCTCATAATCTAAGTATGATTTTCTCATAACTGAAACGCACTTTACGGTACAGATATTGGCCCTTTGGATGTGCTATGCATTTCTGTTGAATTGCAGCTAAACATACACAAACAAACAGAACCATGTAGATTTTATAAAGGTATTAGAGCAATATGATATATACCTGAATCGATACATCACAAATCGACTTAAATTAGGTTTTTCAACAACAAAACTTCTGATAAACTCTGCACATGTATCGTGAGTTGCTCGTGACACATGTCTTAGGCTCTGTTAATCTTTCTCAATCACGCACACTTTACAGCCTTCTTGTGGTAATGGATTGAAACACAAATAGTTTTGACATGGCACCTATTAGAAAAACACAACAATATGTCAAGCTTGGTCATACCCAAATAAAAAAATTGATAACCTTGAGGGTGTTCGAGAGTGCCTAAAACTGCACATACCCAAATAAAAAAATTGATAACCTTGAGGGTGTTCGAGAGTGCCTAAAACTGCATATACTTCTACTTAATTTGTAACTTATATGTTTATCTGCAACAACGGTCATTAAGGAGCACGTCAAACCATTAGAATCTTTACCTACTTATTAGAATACATAATTGTCAACAATTTATATTCGTATTAGTTGATAAAATAACTGTTATTGCAGCAAATTAGATACAAATCATTTTTTTTCTTTAACTTGTTACATAAATTAGATGTTGTATCATAGTGTATAGTAAATTCAACAATAAGGGTGAAAAGTATCTCAAAAGAAAAAAGTAGAAAAGCACACTTCTGCCGAAAATAAATTTTTTTTATTATTATTTTTATACCAACTTATCTTCTTGTGTCCTGTAATTTAATGGAAGACAACGGTGTATTTCAGTCATGTTCAAGCACTCGTAAAATTTTTAAGAGAACTAATAAGTGTAAAAACACTTATCTTTTACTACTTAATTATAATAAAAACAAGACCAAAACGTATATTTTATGTTGGAATTATGCGTGGTTTGTGTTTTTATTGTGTTTTAGGACAAAAATATGAAAAAGGGAGAAAACACGGGCTTTTATCGAAGAAAAAGACAAAAGACGAAGTCAACAGATCAAAAGTGCAAGAAGAACGGAAGTCAAAGGCCTATTATGAAGATTTATCGAAGAAAAAGATTAAAGACGGAAGTTTGACAAAGTCGAAGAACCAAGTCTACTAAAAGAAGAAAGTTAGAAGACTAGTTCATTTTATCATTCGACTAATCTCGAGATAAAGTCGAGAAAGACGAGTCAATTAAAAAGACGAGAAGACAAAAGGAAGAAAGAAGGAAGCATCCTACCAACTCCCTTCTCCTATAAATACCCTCGTAATGCTTAATTAGGAGTGTGTTAGTGAGTTAGTTGTCATTTTTTCATTTTTTTTTCTTTTCTTAGTTTTTCATATCTTTAGAGAGAAGTAGGTGATTCTACTTTCTCTCTCTAGGTTTCTTCATCTTTTCTTTCAAGTTTTAAGCTTCCATTTAATCTTGTATTTGAAATCATTAATCTACAAGTTAAAGTTTAAGCTTTTCATCATTAATCTTATTCTACCTCTCTTGTTTTTTTATTTGTTTGTGATTCGAATAAATCATAGAACTTGTTTCATTTTGATGTTTGGTGGATTAAAAATTTTTCATTTTTTTGTTCTTATCAAGTCTTTATACGATTTAAGCTTTTAGCTTATTATGCTGTTTAGCTTATTTCGTGTTTAGCTTATTTTCTTTTAAGTTTTTTCAAAGTTTAGTCTTTTTAAAGTTTGTTTTAATAAGTTTGCTTATGTAGAGTTTTGAAAGTTTCTTATTCGTACTTATTTAGTTCTTTCATTATTGATTTGGTTAAGTTTCGGATTGTGCTTACTAAAAAGGAGCTTATTCGTTTTGCTTATTACGTTTTACATTCTATCGGAAAAGGGTTTACCCTTTCCGACGGATATTCCGATTGTTTGCATCGGATTAGGGTTTTACTTTCCGACAGTTTTTCCGATACTTTCTATCGGAAACGGGTTTTGTATTCCGATCGGTATTCTGACAGTAGTGGTGATCAGATATTCAGACCGTCTTTCCGACGGATTTTTCCGACAAAGATTCCGATAGTTTTACTGTATATTATTCCGATACTGTGTCAGTTATTCCGACAGGATTTCTTTTGAAACTTTCCGACGGATTTTCCGATCACGATTCCGGTACTATTCCGATAGTATGTATTCCGACGGGTTTAAGTTTCCCTTTTTGTTTTAAATTAACTTTTAAATTTTCTTTTCCCGCCAATCAAGGTTAGATTTCTCTCTTTTATTTTATGTTGAATAACTATGTCTTTTATATTATTATAGATATAGCTAATCAAGCTCCCCCTTTTAGTGACCAACATCAATTATGCCACCATAAACCGTGATCAATTCGAATTGACTCGAGTACGAACAATGCTTCAAGAGCACACACAAAATCATTAAATCAAATGGCGCCGCTGCCGGCTTTTTCGTAAAGATTAACGGGTTTTAGGGAGAAAAATTGGATTTTGGGATCCGTTCTTTTGGGAAACTTATTTTCAAGCATAAAAATTTTAAAAAAAATCCTAAAAATATAAAAATTTTAAAAACCCAAAAAAATAAAAAAAAGAAGAAGATAAAAATCAAAAATATTGTATTTCATTTTTAGTGTATGCGTACTCGATCTTCGTTTTATTCTGAGCCCGAGACTCTTAGAGACTTAGATATGGCCGGTGTGCATAATAATAACAACCCACCTCACCCCAATTTGAATAATAACAACCATGTCCCTCAACCCGACCTTCGTACGATGGAGGAGCTATGTCAACAGAGTATGAATGGACGTGGAGGACAGATTGCGCCGATGCAAATCACGGCTCCCGAATTTTCGTTGAAGCATCACATGATCCAACAAGTTCAAAATGCTTGTCAATTTCGCGGATTACCGGGTGATGATGCCAGCAAACACCTCGATAAATTCATAACCGTCACTCAAAGCATGAAATTGCCAGGTGCTTCCATGGATTTTCTTCGCCTTCATCTCTTTCCACACACTTTATCCCACCATGCCGAAAAATGGCTTGATCATCTTCCCAAAAACTCAATTCATACATGGGACGAAATGACTCAAAAATTTTTGTCGCACTACTTTCCACCATCCATGGTCACTAGTCTTCGCAATCAAATCAGTGGTTTCACTCAAGAACCTGATGAGTCACTTTTTGATGCTTGGGAACGTTATAATGTCTTAATCGATCGTTTTCCAAATCATAGTATGCTCCCCGTTACTTTGATTGATACTTTCTACAATGGTTTAACTTTTCGTGATCGTGATACGATTAATGCTGCCGCCGGTGGTACATTCATGAAGAGAAGACCCGAGGAGTGTAGAGAGCATATAGAGAACATGACCACTCACCACAAAAATTGGGATTCATCCGCATCTTCAAGAAATAACCCGAGGGCCAATGTTTCTTCTACTTCATCAAACACCGAGATAACCGAACTTACCCGCCAAATAGCCGAGATGAACAAAAAATTCTTAACCATGGCTACGAACCAATTTTAACAAGTCAAAGCTGTAACACCTTCTTGTGAGATTTGCGGGGGTTCTCACTCATACACCGATTTTCCTTCTACTCATGACAATCCGGAAAATGTGTATGCGGATAACGGTAACTTTTCCACGGGAGGCTATCAAGATCGTCCTCAAGGTGACCGCAATTTGCTAAGTTATCGTTCAAACAACTTTCTTTCACCACCCGGTTTTCCTCCTCAAAACCAAAACAACTTCAATCGCAACAATCAAAACCAACCTCGAGCTCCTAATCAATATCAAACCCAAAGAAACCCATATCCACCTCAAGGAAATAATCAAGTTTATCAACAAACCACTTCTCAACCACTCGCTTACCAAGTTCCCCATCCCAACCAACCCACGACATACAATCAAGAGGTTGAAACGTACATGAGGACTAATGACGCGCTGGTGAAGAATCTTCAGAGTCAAATCATCAACTTGAAAGGTGACATGGCGAAACAAGGGAATGATCTTCGAGCCGAGCTTAGGAATGACATGCGAAACTCTTTAAGCAGTCAAACTAATGACTTAAGGGATATGATGGCTAGTTTCTTCCGAAGTAATCAATCCTTTGGAGCGGGTTCTCTTTTACGAGTAATACCGTTGGAAATCCAAGAGGGAAGATGAAAGCAATCACCACCCGAAGTGGAAAAGGTTATAAGGAACCCGAGATTCCTAAAACTACACCGGTGATTGTGAAAAAGGATAACGAGCCCCCTTCACCAATATCTCCACCTTCTACTTCCACCCCTCCTCCACCCAAGGATGTGAGTGAGCAATCCATTCCAAAGCCTTCATCTCAACCCGACATACCTTATCCTTCAGGGTTGAGGAAAGAGAAGTTGAAGAACAAGGATGATATTCAAGTTTCAAACTTTTTTTAAAATGTTTAAACAATTGAATTTCAACATCTCCTTTGACGAGGCTCTCGCTCACATGCCTAAATATGCTAAAATGTTTAAGGATCTTCTTAGTGATAAGTAAAAACTTCTTGATATTGCTCGGACCCAACTTAATGAGAATTGCTCAGCGTTTCTCTTAAGGAAATTACCAACCAAACTTGGTGATCCGGGTCGCTTTCTTATTCCTTGCAACTTTCCCAGGGTAGAGAATTGTATGGCCCTAGCCGATCTAGGTGCTAGTATCAACTTAATGCCTTTAAGCATTTGGAAACAATTATCTCTACCCGATCTAGTCCCCACACTAATGACATTGGAGTTAGCTAACCGTACGGTTGCTTATCCGATGGGGATAGCCGAAGATGTCTTCGTCGGTGTCGACAAATTCACCTTTCCGGCGGATTTTGTTGTCGTTGACTACGAGATGGACCCCCGTGTTCCATTAATTGTTGGACGTCCATTCCTGAGGACTGGTCGCACTCTCGTTGATGTAGCAACGGGCGAATTAATCATGAGAGTTGGTGACGACAATATCGTCTTCAACATGGGTAAACTTTCTAAGCAACCTTATGAACACGAGAGCGTTAATTTCATTGACGTACTTGATAAGTCTTGTGAAGAACATTTCAAAGACGCTTGTAAAAGTGGTTTTTCTTCTCTACTCATTGTTGAGACCGTTTCCTCTATTTCTCCCTCACTGACTCCATTTGGAGAAAGTGATTTTCTTTTGAAAGAATTTGAAGCAACTTTAGGGGATGTGGACTTAAAATATGACGATTCTCCCACCGATTAGGAAGAAGACATTGGTACCATTGAGAAACTTCTCAATGAGGACCATATTTCTCCACCTTCTCCTATGGAAATCACAAACGATGATCCGGATTTGACTACGCCTTCCATCGACATTCCTCCGGATTTAGAGCTTAAGGATTTACCGTCTCTTCTCGAATACGTTTTCCTTGAAGACAATAATAAGTTACCCGTCATCATTGCAAAGGATTTAAAAGAGGATGAAAAATCTCGACTTCTCGATGTGCTAAAAAATCATAAGAAAGCAATTGCTTGGAAAATTTCCGATATCCGCGGAATTGATCCTAACTTTTGTACTCATAAGATTCTCATGGAAGATGACTTTAAACCCGCAATCCAAAGCCAAAGAAGGGTTAATCCAATAATTCATGACGTCATCAAGAAAGAAGTTATCAAACTTTTAGATGCCGGAATGATTTACCCTATTTCGGATTCGCCATGGGTTAGTCCCGTCCATTGTGTGCCTAAGAAAGGCGGAATAACCGTTGTTCCCAATGAAAACACCGAGTTGATTCCTACTCGACTTGTCACGGGTTGGCGAGTTTGCATAGACTATCGCAAGCTCAATGATGCCACTCGCAAGGATCATTTTCCTCTTCCTTTCATGGATCAAATGCTCGAGCATTTAGCGGGTAATGACTACTATTGCTTCTTAGATGGTTTTTCTGAGTATTTTCGAATTCCTACCGATCCAAAAGACCAATAGAAAACAACATTCACTTGTCCTTATGGAACATTTGCTTACAAAAGAATGCCTTTCGGCTTATGCATTGCTCCTGGGACTTTCCAAACGTGTATGATGGCTATATTTCATGACATGGTTGAAGAAACTATGGAAGTCTTTATGGACGATTTCTCGATCTATGGTGATTCTTTCTCTTCTTGCCTCAATTTAGAACGTATGCTTAAACGGTGTGAAGACACTCGTCTCGTTCTTAACTGGAAAAAATGCCATTTCATGGTAAAAGAAGGTATTGTTCTAGGTCACAAAATTTCCAAAGCCGATCTTGAAGTCGACCGTGCTAAAGTTGATGTGATTGCTAAATTACCTCTGATTGTTGTAAATTCACACTCGTTTAGGAAAACGAGGCAAAAGCGATAAGTATTAAGCGTACGTTTAGGAAAACATAAACACTTATGACCCAAAGTGGGGATCGTTCTCGAGGAGGCACGTGTGTTGTGTAATGAATTGATTAATGATGATTTTATTGTTATGAGAAAAGAAAGAAATGAGATAAGAATGACGATTACGAAGACGGATTGAGCTAAAAAGGCGTTCACGTAAAACCGTAAAAAACTACAAAATTAAAAATTTTAAACCTAAAAATTAATTAAAAGCTAAAAGTAGTCTAAAATAATATAAATAAGAATAAAAATCCAATAAAAATATTTTAAAACCTTTTATTAATTAAATATTCAATTTTAAATGCTAATTAAAGCCCTAAAATTAAATATAATTAATCAAAATGTCCAAAATATTATTTTATTGAACTAATAACTTACTTATATTATCTAAAGACTAAAAAGTATTTTTACTAAATTTTAAGAACTATTTTTCTATTTTTAAATCACTAAAAACTATTTTTAAACTAAAATAATTATAAAAAATATTAAAATAATGCTAAAAATAATTTGACACTTTTAAAAATCCTAATTTACTCTAATGAACAAAAGAAAATTGAAAAAGTTTGAAAAATATTAAATTTACCACTAAAAGACAAAAACAGTTTAATTTAAAACCCTAATTAAGTTAAATTAATTCTAAAAATTAATAAAAAGGTGAACAGTAGAATATTTTTATACCAAAAACCTTAAAATATTATTCTAAGTCTAGGAAAATTGTTAAAAGTGAAAAATAAGTATTTTTGGCACTAAATGCCAAAAACAGAAAATAAAAAGTTAATTAAAAAAGGCTAATTAATCTAATAAATACTAAATGAACAGTAATAAAAATTCTAATTAATCAGAAAAATAAAAAATTAAATTAGAAAAATAACAAAATTGGTTTGAAAGTCTAATTCACAATTTAACCCACAAAAGACAAAAATCTAAACTTTCTGAAAGTGACATGTTGCTGGTTTTGTCTTTTTGCTTGGCAGTGGAAACAAGAGAACTAGCAGTGGGAAAGGAGTTCCCACTGGTAGTGTTAATTTTGTTCAGAAAAGTAATAAGCTTAGGAAAGCTTATTTGTGGGCTTATTTTGGACAACAAGGCAACCTTATACTCAGTTGAGTATAAGGAGTCAAATGGAACACAAAAACAAGCAAATTTTATCACAAAATCAACCACAAATTTCCCTTAAAGTTACTGATTAAGCCTTTGGGGTATCTGATGAACAATGAAACTAAATTACTTGCACAAAGATGAATTTCAATGGCTTAAATCTTGCATACAATCCAACTAAATGGCATATAAGCAATGTCAAACCCTAGAAATTACTTAACCCTAGCAACTTACCAAGAACGATGGGCAAATTTCAACAAGAACAGTCAATTCAGGCAGTTTCTAAAATTAGCTACTTACTCAATTTTTTTATCATACAAACTTGTCCAAACTGAAAACCTATACTAACATTTAACCTAACAACTCCTAGTGAGTGAATAAAACAAGGTTACAAGCAGAATCTAAACCATTTAAACCATTTAAAGCCCTAATCCAAACACTCTTTAAAATTCTGAATATGATTTTTAACACACCAAATGACTTTCAATCACACTCAAACTGATTCTAATCTACCTAGACATGCATAATAAGCATAATCAAACCAAAAGAAACAGTCACTTCAACACTTGCACAAAAATCATACCAAATCACAAAATCTTATAAAACTGAAAACAAGGTCAAGATTTTTACCTAGAGGGACCTACATCCAGGCCCCTCAGTGGTTGCTTAACCACCTCCAACAGACCCGGGTCTGTGCAGAATCCTTGGGCAAATCAAGCTCTTATGAACCTGCTAAGATCAAATAAGAACAAGCACAAAATATCCAAAAAAAAAAATCTGATTTTATCTTTCTTTCTTAAACCTTTTTCAAAATCTTCCTTAAATGATTTTCCTTTCAAAAACACTTATACCAAATACACTTTCAATCCTGCAAACCTAAATATTTGAAACAAGATTTTACCCAAGAAAATCAAGTTTTCAGAAACCTTTTTCTGAAAACTTCAAACACAAAATGTTTGAACAAATTAATGAAACTCAGTATTCTAGCTTAAAAACATTTACCAACTTTTATAAAACAAAAGGAATTACACTTTTTCATAAAAATTACCAACTTTATTAAATAAAAAGGGATTACAAAGTTTTGCTAGAAAAACTGGAACAAGGGGTGTGCACATGTTGCACCCTCCTTATATAATACGGAATAGAAGATTCTAGGTACAAAACCCTAATTAACATGAAAATCCAAAAATGCCCTTGAACGAAATTTTGAAAAACAGTCAAAGTGGCAACATGTGATGATGGTGATGTGCAAGCTGTGTTAAAATGATCTTGGCCGTTTAGATGGTCCTTTGTGAGCACGAAATTGATGAGAGCTGTTGATTTGCTGGCAAGTCTTGTTTTCTTGTTGCAGGGGAGCATGTGGAGGGTCCATAAGGTGAGAGTGATGGTTTTTGGGAGTTGGGAATGGTTTGGGGTGGGGTTAATTATCATTCTGGAAAAATAGGGGCAAAACCCCTTTGTTTTGTGGAAATTAAAATTTAGGGTTTATGGGATTAAGGGTGATAGCAGGTAAGGGTTTGATTGGTTTTGGTTAATTAAGTTTTTAAATTTTGTGTTAAGTGGGAAATCTTGTTTGACCATTTGACCAGGTTTATTAATAAACCTGGTTGGGTGGGTTACGGGTTTGGTTGGGTAAATGGGTAAGGGTTTGGGTAAATGGGTGGGTTATGTGAGGTGGCAGTTTTGTATTGGTTGTGTGGGTTTAGCTGTCTGGCAATAATGCCCCCTGAACTCTCTTGTTTTGTTCATGTTGTATTAAATGGCTAACAACTTCAAATTTCCATGTAACAACTTTGGAGTACTTGTCAAAAATGGCACAATTACTTTATAAACTTTTATCAAGGACTATTAATGCACATTCTTCATTCTTCAAGGACTGTACTTGTAATATCTTCAAACTTGAAGGTCTTCTTTTGCCAATGATGATTTCTTCAGGGTCTAATCTTGCCAAGTCTTCAAAAATGAGGGACTAAAGTTGCCAATCTTCAATTCTTCAAGGTCCATTTTGGAAATTCCAGATTTGGGTCCGGTTCATTGTGCGGCTTCGTTTTCCGTGTTCGTTTTTTGATTGATTCTTGTGATCTTTTTGTCATTTCCTCAATATCCGTACCTAAAATACACAAGCAACAAACACGAGCATATATTTGGCAGTTTTAATGATATTTTATGCATTTTAAGCCCGATTTGGACGATGAGACTATGTATAAAAGCAGTCTCATCACTCCCCATACTAAACCATTGTCGTGCCCTCACGCAATGCTAGAATAAAGTATCGTAGCACCTCCAAAATTCAATTTTATTCACTTTATTGAAATGATAAACTAGCTACACTACTACTATTGCTACTACTTGTGTTTTTAGACATAATGTATGATTTTCATCGCAAAATGGGACGTTTAGGTTCATAGAATAAGAACACGTGAATGCTTCGTTAGAAATAATTTCATCGTCCTCGATTTTCACCTTAATTCCATGCCAAGCGTGCAACGAGATCATTGTCATTATGAGTTAGTAATGCTAACACTACTCATATGCCCTAATCACGTACTTATCCTCCCATTATTCCTAAGTTGTATCTCTTATATTTTATTTTGTCTTGAATGTTTCACGAGGATACATTGTTGACTTATGCATAATAGAGATTTAGGTCTAAAAATAGAGTCCTAACGGTGTAACTAAGACCATCAAATCAATAACCCCTCCTAATAGACAACGATGTTAAAAAATTAAGTTGACAAGAAGAATCGATAAACACGGTTTTATAACGATTTTGAACATGAGACTTATTACCAAGACTTTTATACGCCCCCTAACGGAAGGGCCTTATTATCTTTGGTTTACCTCCATCTTTTATTCAACTTCGCCATGAAGCTTTTATTATGACTTCGGTCTTGCCTTGCCTTTTATTATCCGCCTCATCGGTGGTTTTATTAGCCAAAGACGTATATCCTCACGCTAAAGCGAATTTTGGATCTTTAAAGCTTCGAAGATTAAGGCTTGATTCACTTTCAATTTTGCACAGATTTTTCGGCCTTGTGGGGCTTCAAATTGTTTGCTAGATTTAGGTGAGCACTTGAAATCTTATTATTGGGTGAAGCTTTCGATTATTAGGGTGCCAATACTTCAAAACCGTGACGTTGGCGATACCTCAATGTCTTCCCAATTTAATTACACGGAAGCTACTAGAAAAGACTAGAAACCCAACAATCCTAACTAAACAGCTAAGTCAATATTTATTAAGCAAAAAATATTTACATGCGAAGGGAGAATAAGCAAACAACGAGAACACATGAGTTTTTGAAAGAATACGAGTACTCTACGTTTAGCATAGTAACTTATAATTAACTCTATCATTTCTCGTCCTCATTTAAGAGACTTAGCCTAATGTGAAGTTAAGGAATCAAAGCTAAGTGCTCAACACGCACGGTCGAGTCAAAAATTACTCTTATTCTCGCCATCGGAAAATCTACATTCGTGTCTTCAAACACTTATAAAATATGAGAAAAATTTTAAAATTTGGCCATTTTTAGCCTTATTTTGCAACAAAAACGATAAACAAAAGGATAAACTTTGGAAAACGTGAAGGTTTGGCAAGGCAAGTATCTATTCACCCCCCATACTAAAGTTAAACATTATCCTCAATGTTTCGAGTCTAGGGGTGCAAACACCCCCATACTAGAGACGTAGTCGAATGCCTAATCTAGCATGGAAAGGGTGTAACCAATAAATTAATAGCCGTTTATGAAGTGTGCTAAAAACCTAAGGTTAGAACAATCAAGGATATATCATTTGGATATCGAGAAATTCTTCTAAGCAAACGATCGAGTGCTCCCATAAAACAAACACGAGAGGCTCCAATCGTGAAGATCATGATCATCTAAAAACCACAAGTCACAAACAACCACGGAACAAAGGTTGGAAGGGCACAAATCCCCTCACATTAAACTAATTAGAAAGAAATAATATGTACATGGATAAGCATGGGTCTCCCCCACGAGGCATCTTGTTTTTGATAACCGAGTCAAAAGCTCGACTCGAATCCCAATAAATGTGATCATTTAGGGATATCATGGTATGGTCAATTTTTGGTGGGGCTTACATGATAAACAAGGCCCAAAAACAACCGGTATTAAGGACTAAGTCCTTTGGTGGTGCAAAATACCGGGATCGAAGATGGCGTTCTCGTTTTCATTGGAAAAACAAATCAACGCCACTTCATCGTGAGTCAACAAAAACACAAAGAGTTTCAAGAAAATAGAAGATAAGAAATAGAAGGGTGGGACAATGGGTAAGTCATGAAAACATTGAGCTACTCGAGGTAGACTCGCACCAATCAAATAGAAAGATTTTCCATTTATTGCATCGGTGGAAGACCGAGATTTCCCTTTATAAGCAATTCAAGGATCAAATATCTCGTCCTCGGTGGAGAAAGGGAAGGGAACATAAGGGGCTTCCCCCACACTAAGTCCATACAAAGCATCGTCAAAAGGAGAAGACGAGCTTGTAGTACTCAATACACATGGTGATGACGGAGTTAGAGTTGTAGAAAAATCTTTTAAATTCAATTTAAAATCTTTTCCTTTTTCATCTTTTAAACTCTCCTTGTGAAAACCCGATTTAATTATGTCAAAAATATTTGGTGTTTCTAAAGCAATGTTAGTCACACTAAAAATTTTCACATTTGAAAACCGTTTTGGTAAAGGTGGTGGCAAGTTCTCAAATCTTTTGTCCACAAAGAAAACTCCCCCATCGGGATCAACACATTCATCATCCGAAGAATCATTCACAATTGGAACCGTAGGCTTAACACTCTTAACCTCCACCGGCGGAGGGGACGAAACTTCATTTTTATCATCAACTCCTAAAACTCTATTTGAAACCTTTTTGCAAATGTTTTTGATGGGATTGACATTGTACAAAGATGTGATAGAATAAACATGAGAAAGTGTGGAGTTTTGAGTTGCATTAATGACGAGTTCTTCCTCATTGAAACGAAGAGTGATTTTCCTTGCATGCACATCGATAAGTGCTCTCGAGGTATCCAAAAAAGATCGACCTAAAATTAAAGGAACTTTAGGATCGATGGGAATGTCAACAACAATAAAGTCTACAGGATAGTAGAACTTTCCAACTTTCACAAAGACGTCCTCGGCTACTCCACAAGCTAGAAACGTAGAATGATCGGCCATTTCGATTGACATTCTTAAAGGAGTGAGATTGGAAAGATTGAGCGATTTAAAAATCTCAAGAGGCATCAAATTAATACTAGCACCAAGATCGGCCAAGGCGTAGCATTCTTCCATGTCTTGTATTGCACATGGGATTAAAAACTTGCCGGGATCACCGACTTTTTGAGGTATGCGGCTAAGAAAAACCGATGAACAACTAGACGATTTTTGCAATTTTTCTTTGTTATTCAACATACTTTTGAAGTTTGCGGCAAATCGAGGCATCATGACTAAGGCGTCGGCAAAACTTATATTAAAATGCAAGTCACTAAACATTTTCATAAAAAGTTCAAATTGATAATTATTTCGTTTTTGTGCCTTTTCCTTGTCTTGTCTTGAAGGGTAAGGTAAGGGTGGTGTGGGTTGGACATTAGGCATAGGCATCGGCCTTGGAATCTCGGGTTCCACTATTGGTATTGGTTCAACCGTAGGTGTGGTTTGAGCGGTACTTCGTGGGCTTGGAATTTGCTCCTTTTCTACCACCACCTCGGGTTCTTTCTCTTTTTCCTTCTCCATAGAAGTACTTGGACGAGAAATGGGTTCTTTGAAAGTTTTACCACTGCGAGTAGTAATAAGCTTCAATTCTCCTTTCGGGTTCACGATGGTATCACTAGGAAGACCACCCGAAGAAGAGGGCTTACACATGATTGCTTCAAACATTTTTCCCATTCGGTCTTCAAACTTAGATTGCATAGCATTCGCTTTTAACAACTCTTGCTAAATCTCATGTTGTCCTTGCTCCATTTTTTGTTGATTTTGTTGGAGTCTTTGAACATTTCCTTCCATTTTATTAGCATGAGTTTTAAGTTCATTAGCAAGTTCGTTTTTAAGCTCGTTTTTCAACTCGGATCTTAAGCTAACCATTTCACGTTGCATATTGTCAAACTTAGCATCATTAGCCTTAGCATAATTAAAAAATTCTCCTTGAAGATTTTTGGTGTGATCGTTTTGAAAACCTTGTGTGGTAGTTTGAAAATCACGGTTTTGGTTTTGGTTTGAAATTTTCCCATTTCCACTTTGATAATTACCCTTGTTGTAATTCCTTTGATTCCCTTGATAATTACCTTGGTTGTTGTTTCGATAATTATTAGCATTTTGATTTGGTGGAGCTTGATTTTGGCGGGGACCTTGACCGTTTTGGTTATAAGTTCCCGTGGCTACATAAGCACTCGAAGTGTTACCATCCGTGGTAATGCACTCGGAAAGATCATGAGCTCCACCACACGACAAACAACTCTTAGAAACCGCTTTAACCGAAGCGGAATTCGAAGCTTCTTGAGTTTTCCAATGGAACATAAGGCTAGCAAATCTATCAAAAAACCGATTTTCTTCATTTGCTTCATCATGTAAGGCATTAATGCTACGAGACGATGATGAGCCCATTTTGGCAACACTCGGTGTGTTACGAGGGCTATAAACCTTAGACCTATTCTCAATTATGACCAAAGCTTCCTCGACCGTTTTACACAAAAAATTACCACCCGCGGCGGCATTTAAATAATCTCTTTCATGATCATTAAGTCCATTGTAAAACGTGTCAATTTGGTGCAAGTCGGAAAAACCGTGATGAGGACATTCATGTAACATCTCCTTAAACATATTCCAAGCCGTTGAAAAACTTTCATTTGATTCTTGTGAAAATTTAGAAATCTCATTTTTCAAATGCGTAGTCTTAGAGGGCGGAAAAAATTGGTTCACGAACTTTGAAACGAGATCCTTCTACGTCAATATAGAATTGGGTGGCTCTTTCTCTAACCAAATTTTAGCGGGTCCCGCTAAGGAATACGGAAAAAGCATCATCTTAATCGAGTCATTCGAGACATCCTTGATTTTGCAAGTGGCGGTAAGACGATTAAATTGGCGGATATGGTTGTGGGGATTGTCCTTCTCATCACCATGGAATTTGTTGTTTTGGATCATCGACAACAAACCCGTTTTCACCTCAAAATTCTCCGCAAGGATAGCGGGAATCACAATAGCTTCTCCATAACCCTCGGTGGGTGCTTGAAGTAACTCCATCATAGTTCGATTCGCCATGGTTGGTGCTTCTCGTACAATGGGTTCGTCAATAGGAGACTCCTCACTAGAATGAGTTGGAGTGGGAGTTTTGTTCTTTCGTCTACGTGCACGTTTTGCTTGATTACGAGTTAGCATAAACGTCACGTACAGCGAGGAGACGAGCAAAGAAGATTCTTTTTGGTGTTTTTAATTTTTCAATTTTTTTGTGGTTTTTGATGGTATTAACTTTTTTGGAAATTGGTGAATGTATTAAGTAGACAAAAATCTACAAATCTCCTCCTTAATCAAATCTCTTGATTAAAGAAGCCTCAAGGAATGAAAACGATCACGTGAAGTGAACGCCTTCGATGACTTTAGAACGATGGTGGAACACCAAATCGTTCAAGAGGGTTTAATCAATAGAAACCAAGAAAATATATATGATATGTAATAATACTTTGGGCGGCAAAACCCTCGATTCACTCTCAAAATCAAATACTCACAAGCAAGCGGAGGAAACGAGGTGGCGCTAAGCACTTAAGAGCCTTTTTCCTTTAGGTCGTGAAATACAACCGCCTTATACCCACCTTATAGTTTGTATTTTTCAAAATCGAGCTTCACGAAAGTATTTATCTATTTTTGCCTTTTTTCTTTGGTTTGAGATTCGAATACAATGATTGGGTAACGACCTCCCAAGTCAAGGTTGTGATTGCTCACGTATTTGGAGTACTTGTGAATTTATTGTTCTACGTATACAATATAGTAATAGTATTCACACAAAAAACCGAAAAACGATAATACGTATTAGTAGAGTGCTACTAATACAAATACTAATTATGGTTAGTATAAAAAACAACAATTGTTCAACCAAAACACAACACGCCTCCCCGGCAGCGGCGTCAAAAATGATTGTTGTAAATTCACACTCGTTTAGGAAAACGAGGCAAAAGCGGTAAGTATTAAGCGTACGTTTAGGAAAACGTAAACACTTATGACCCAAAGTGGGGATCGTTCTCGAGGAGGCACGTGTGTTGTGTAATGAATTGATTAATGATGATTTTATTGTTATGAGAAAAGAAAGAAATGAGATAAGAATGACGGTTACGAAGACGGATCGAGCTAAAAAGGCGTTCACGTAAAACCGTAAAAAACTACAAAATTAAAAATTTTAAACCTAAAAATTAATTAAAAGCTAAAAATAGTCTAAAATAATATAAATAAGAATAAAAATCCAATAAAAATATTTTAAAACCTTTTATTAATTAAATATTCAATTTTAAATGCTAATTAAAGCCCTAAAATTAAATATAACTAATCAAAATGTCCAAAATATTATTTTATTGAACTAATAACTTACTTATATTATCTAAAGACTAAAAAGTATTTTTCCTAAATTTTAAGAACTATTTTTCTATTTTTAAATCACTAAAAACTATTTTTAAACTAAAATAATTATAAAAAATATTAAAATAATGCTAAAAATAAATTGACACTTTTAAAAATCCTAATTTACTCTAATGAACAGAAGAAAATTGAAAAAGTTTGAAAAATATTAAATTTACCACTAAAAGACAAAAACAGTTTAATTTAAAACCCTAATTAAGTTAAATTAATTCTAAAAATTAATAAAAAGGTGAACAGTAGAATATTTTTATACCAAAAACCTTAAAATATTATTCTAAGTCTAGGAAAAATGTTAAAAGTGAAAAATAAGTATTTTTGGCACTAAATGCCAAAAACAGAAAATAAAAAGTTAATTAAAAAAGGCTAATTAATCTAATAAATACTAAATGAACTGTAATAAAAATTCTAATTAATTAGAAAAATCAAAAATTAAATTAGAAAAATAACAAAATTGGTTTGAAAGTCTAATTCACAATTTAACCCACAAAAGACAAAAATCTAAACTTTCTGAAAGTGACATGTTGCTGGTTTTGTCTTTTTGCTTGGCAGTGGAAACAAGAGAACTAGCAGTGGGAAAGGAGTTCCCACTGGTGGTGTTAATTTTGTTCAGAAAAGTAATAAGCTTAGGAAAGCTTATTTGTGGGCTTATTTTGGACAACAAGGCAACCTTATACTCAGTTGAGTATAAGGAGTCAAATGGAACACAAAAACAAGCAAATTTTATCACAAAATCAACCACAAATTTCCCTTAAAGTTACTGATTAAGCCTTTGGGGTATCTGATGAACAATGAAACTAAATTACTTGCACAAAGATGAATTTCAATGGCTTAAATCTTGCATACAATCCAACTAAATGGCATATAAGCAATGTCAAACCCTAGAAATTACTTAACCCTAGCAGCTTACCAAGAATGATGGGCAAATTTCAACAAGAACAGTCAATTCAGGCAGTTTCTGAAATTAGCTACTTACTCAATTTTTTTATCATACAAACTTGTTCAAAACTTGTCCAAACTGAAAACCTATACTAACATTTAACCTAACAACTCCTAGTGAGTGAATAAAACAAGATTACAAGCAGAATCTAAACCATTTAAACCATTTAAAGCCCTAATCCAAACACTCCTTAAAATTCTGAATATGATTTTTAACACACCAAATGACTTTCAATCACACTCAAACTGATTCTAATCTACCTAGACATGCATAATAAGCATAATCAAACCAAAAGAAACAGTCACTTCAACACTTGCACAAAAATCATACCAAATCACAAAATCTTATAAAACTGAAAACAAGGTCAAGATTTTTACCTAGAGGGACCAACATCCAGGCCCCTCAGTGGTTGCTTAACCACCTCCAACAGACCCGGGTCTGTGCAGAACCCTTGGGCAAATCAAGCTCTTATGAACCTGCTAAGATCAAATAAGAACAAGCACAAAATATCCAAAAAAAATCTGATTTTATCTTTCTTTCTTAAACCTTTTTCAAAATCTTCCTTAAATGATTTTCCTTTCAAAAACACTTATACCAAATACACTTTCAATCCTGCAAACCTAAATATTTGAAACAAGATTTTACCCAAGAAAATCAAGTTTTCAGAAACCTTTTTCTGAAAACTTCAAACACAAAATGTTTGAACAAATTAATGGAACTCAGTATTCTAGCTTAAAAACATTTACCAACTTTTATAAAACAAAAGGAATTACACTTTTTCATAAAAATTACCAACTTTATTAAATAAAAAGGGATTACAAAGTTTTGCTAGAAAAACTGGAACAAGGGGTGTGCACATGTTGCACCCTCCTTATATAATACTGAATAGAAGATTCTAGGTACAAAACCCTAATAAACATGAAAATCCAAAAATGCCCTTGGACGAAATTTTGAAAAACAGTCAAAGTGGCAACATGTGATGATGGTGATGTGCAAGCTGTGTTAAAATGATCTTGGCCGTTTAGATGGTCCTTTGTGAGCACGAAATTGATGAGAGCTGTTGATTTGCTGGCAAGTCTTGTTTTCTTGTTGCAGGGGAGCATGTGGGAGGGTCCATAAGGTGAGAGTGATGGTTTTTGGGAGTTGGGAATGGTTTGGGGTGGGGTTAATTATCATTCTGGAAAAATAGGGGCAAAACCCCTTTGTTTTGTGGAAATTAAAATTTAGGGTTTATGGGATTAAGGGTGATAGCAGGTAAGGGTTTGATTGGTTTTGGTTAATTAAGTTTTTAAATTTTGTGTTAAGTGGGAAATCTTGTTTGACCATTTGACCAGGTTTATTAATAAACCTGGTTGGGTGGGTTACGGGTTTGGTTGGGTAAATGGGTGGGTTATGTGAGGTGGCAGTTTTGTATTGGTTGTGTGGGTTTAGCTGTCTGGCAATAATGCCCCCTGAACTCTCTTGTTTTGTTCATGTTGTATTAAATGGCTAACAACTTCAAATTTCCATGTAACAACTTTGGAGTACTTGTCAAAAATGGCACAATTACTTTATAAACTTTTATCAAGGACTATTAATGCACATTCTTCATTCTTCAAGGACTGTACTTGTAATATCTTCAAACTTGAAGGTCTTCTTTTGCCAATGATGATTTCTTCAGGGTCTAATCTTGCCAAGTCTTCAAAAATGAGGGACTAAAGTTGCCAATCTTCAATTCTTCAAGGTCCATTTTGGAAATTCCAGATTTGGGTCCGGTTCATTGTGCGGCTTCGTTTCCCGTGTTCGTTTTTTGATTGATTCTTGTGATCTTTTTGTCATTTCCTCAATATCCGTACCTAAAATACACAAGCAACAAACACGAGCATATATTTGGCAGTTTTAATGATATTTTATGCATTTTAAGCCCGATTTGGACGATGAGACTATGTATAAAAGCAGTCTCATCAACCTCCTCCTTCAACCGTGAAGGGTGTGAGAAGTTTTCTTGGTCACGCGGGCTTCTATCGTCGATTCATCCAAGATTTTTCTAAGATCGCTCGCCCGATGACCCACCTCTTGGAAAAGATACTCCTTTTATCTTTTCTAAGGAGTGTATTGAATCTTTCAATCTTCTTAAGGATAAATTAACTAAGGCACCAGTCTTAGTTACTCCTAATTGGGAGTTACCTTTTGAATTGATGTATGATGCTAGCGACTTTGCTATTGGAGCGGTTTTGGGACAAAGAATCAACAAACATTTCCAACCAATCCATTACGCTTGCAAGACAATGACGGGGGCTGTATATGCTTTTGAGAAATTCCGCCCTTATCTTGTCCTTTCCACCACCATTGTGTACACCGATCATTCCGCGTTGAAGTACTTGTTAACAAAACAAGATTCCAAACCAAGACTTCTTCGTTGGGTTTTACTCCTTCTAGAATTCAAAATTGAAATTTGTGATAAAAAGGGAGCGGAAAACCTAGCCGCGGATCATCTTAGTAGACTCGAGGATCCTTATCAAGAGGAGCTCCCAAATCAAGAGATTAATGAATCTTTTCCCTTTGAGGCCTTGATGTCTATTAACTCCAATCTTGATGAGACCCCATGGTTTGTGGACTTTGCAAACTACTTGGCGGGTGGAATTCTCATCGAAGGGTTATCGTCCCAGCAAAAGAAGAAATTCTTCAAGGATGTGAAAACTTACTATGAGGACGACCCTTATCTCTTCAAACAATGTGCTGACTTGATCCTTCGTCGGTGTGTTGACGGGCCCACAACTTTACAAATCTTGGAAGATTGCCATAAAGGACCCACCGGTGGTCACTTTGGTCCTAATTACACAGCGAAGAAAGTTTTGGATTCTGGATTTTATTGGCCCACCATTTATCGTGATGCGCATGAAATGGTCAATCATTGTGATGCTTGCCAACAACAAGGCAAGATCACACATAAAGATGAGATGCCTCAAAATTTCATCCAAGAATGTGAAATCTTTGACGTATGGGGCATCAAATTTATGGGGCCATTTCCATCATCTAAAGGGAACAAGTACATCCTCGTAGCCGTTGACTACGTATATAAATGGGTTGAAGCAAAGGCTTTACCTACGAACTATGCGAGGGTGGCTGTGAACTTTCTAAAACAACTATTTGCTCGATTTGGTGTTCCTCGTGCTATCATTAGTGATCGCGGGACTCATTTTTGCAATGATCAATTTGCTCGAGTCATGGCTAAGTATGGTGTCAATCACCGTCTTTCCACCGCGTATCATCCACAAACAAATGGTCAAGCCGAGATTTCTAACCATGGACTTAAGAGAATCTTAGAGCGTACCATGGGAGAGCATCGTGCTTTATGGGCCGATAAGTTAGATGATGCTTTGTGGGCTTTCCGTACCGCATATAAGACACCTATTGGTTGCACTCCATATCGTCTTGTGTACGGAAAGGCATGCCACCTTCCCATTGAGTTGGAGCATAAGGCTTACTGGGCCTAAAATGAGCTAATTTTGATATCAACAAAGCCGGTAATCTTAGGAAGATCCAACTCAATGAACTTAATGAACTGAGGAATGAAGCTTATGAAAATTCGTTGATTTATAAGGAGAAAACCAAGCTCATTCATGACTCTAAGATAAAAAACCGAGGGTTTAAAATTGGTGATCAAGTTTTACTCTTTAACTCTCAGTTGAAAATCTTTTCGGGCAAGCTTAAGAGCCGTTGGTCTGGTCCATTCACCGTCGCCAAAGTCTTCTCTTATGGCACCATTGAGTTATCGTAACCAAATGGGCCAAATTTTAAAGTGAATGGCCAGCGTGTGAAGTTGTACTTTGGTGAGGATATCTCTCATGAGATGATTCCATCCCTCACCACGTTTCCCTTGATTTAGTTCTGGGTCGAGTCAGGCTCGTGACTCGGTTAACAAAAACAAGCGCTTCTCGGGAGGCAACCCGTTGATCTATCCTTTTACCCGTTTTCATAATAAGTGTAGGGGGAGCTAGATAAGGTTTGTTGTCTTGTTTCTTATGATGTGCAGGGATTAACGCTTCAAAGATCACTTTTGATGATATTTGACGACCCATGATCCCGTGTACCCGTCTTCCCGGTTCTATCCTAAACTCTTGTGATTCAATATTTCATATCTTATATGTTGACATTGAAATCACTTTAGTTTTCTCTTCCTTAGCAAGATTTAAACAACGTGCACAATGTCCTAAGTGTAGGGGAGTTTACTCCCACATACTTAAACATTGAGGACAATGTTTATATCAAGTTTAGGGGGGACTTCTAACGAAGTTAAGTGGGCTTTTCCATGAATTTGTCCTCATTTTAACCGGAAAATATAATTTTTTCGACATTTTTCAAATTTTTTTATCTATTTTGGCCAAGTAGTATTTTACATTTATTCTCTTTTATGTTCTTTCCTTTTGTTATCGCATCGTATGTATATATTTCATTTCAAAAATAAAGTTAAAAGAGAAAAATAAAGTTAAATAAAATGGTTTTAATGAGTTTAGATGTCGTTGATATATTAGGCCCGTCATGAATCTTTTAACTCAACCCGAGTTTACTTATTTAAGTTTAATCTAGCTAGTATCCTTAACGTGTTTAAGTCAAGTTTTGCTAGGCTTTTATATAGGGAACTTTAAAACGTGAAAGTCTTAACTCTTACGGGTTAAGAACAAGAACTTTTCGCAAGTTCCTATAATTGATCCTAGAAAGTCGTTTATCAAGGGAACTTTAAAATGCGAATTCTAAACTTGAAAAAGTCTAAGAAGTTGCAAGATCCTATAGATGACTTGAAAACCCAAAACTTTGATTTAATAGGCTAAGCATCCACGAGTCTCATTCCTTGAGATTTTAAATTATGGAGAACGAGAGATGATAGAGTCAATTATAAGTTTGGTATTCTTTCATGAATTTATGTGAGTTAATTATAAGCTTTTTCTCCCATCGCTTGTTAATAAATTTAATTGCAATAAATAAGGTCGTACGATTTGAAAAGTTACATAGCTTCTAGCACAAGATCGTTTAAAAGTTGCTCGGTATTAGTTAGAGTTCATAGCCAAGGCATAACTTATTGAAGCGGGATGCGAAGATTGGCGAGTCCGAAAATGCCCTAACAAGGCATGAGGGCTACATTTTGTTGCTAAAGATCCAAAGTGATGTGAAGAATCATTTATCAAAAATCAATATGAAGGATCAAGACACACGACGAAAAGCAAATACTCCCCTAAAGATCATGGAGAAGTCTATCCGAAAAGACACTAGCAAGGTACGAGGATAAATAGATCCAAGTCCTAAAAGGAGGCGGATCGTTGTATATCAAAATCCAAAATAAAGATTCGAGAAAAATGAAGAAGTCGTGGTCCAAGTATGAAGAATCTCTCAAAAACTTCAAGTGAAGAAATTCCTATTATGAAGAGAAGACCATTATTTCAAAAACGTCTCTCAAGATTCGAAGTATGAAGTCGCTGCCAAATATCGGTCTGAGAAAGGTCTCAAATCGTCAAGCAAGTTATGCCAAGATATGAACTTTATGAGGTCCAGAGAATCAGTTTTAAAAGATTTTGTCCTTTAGCTAACTATTGATTAAATCGTCCTACTTTATTTTCGGCCTAAATAAGCTATCGAAATAAGTCAACAATGCATCCTTGTGATCATTCAAGACAACAATAAAATATAAGAGATACACCTAGGAATAAGGGAGTCTAAGTGAATAATTGGGCCACATGAGTGAGTGTTAGCTTACTTACTTATAATAACAATGATCTTGTTTTTAAGCTTGGTTTGGAGAACGTGAAACTTGAGGGTGATAAACATTCATGACAACCAAAGCCCTAATGTAAGTCTCTGATCTGTTTACTTTTTCTTCATTCAAGCATTTTGTATATATTTCTATCTTTTTAGTTTCCTTAGTGTTTAGTATTTAATAAAGGCCAATGTGGGTTAATTATGATGAAAAATGTAAATCGTGCTTTGAAATTAATGCATTGCATGAGGGCATTGCAATGGTCAAGTGTAGGGGATTTAATAAGTTTGAAAACACTTATCCTTTTACCACTTAATTATAATAAAAACAAGACCAAAACGTATATTTTATGTCGTAAAAGTCAGAATTATGCGTGGTTTGTGTTTTTATTGTGTTTTAGGAAAAAAATATGAAAAAGGGAGAAAACACGGGCTTTCACGGGATTTTATCGAAGAAAAAGACAAAAGACGAAGTCATAAGATCAAAAGTGCAAGAAGAACGGAAGTCAAAGGCCTATTCCGAAGATTTATCGAAGAAAAAGACTAAAGACGGAAGTTTGACAAAGTCGAAGAACCAAGTCTACTAAAAGAAGAAAATTAGAAGACGAGTTCATTTTATCATTCGACTAATCCCGAGACAAAGTCGAGAAAGACGAGTCAATTAAAAAGACGAGAAGACAAAAGGAAGAAAGAAGGAAGCATCCTACCAACTCCCTTCTCCTATAAATACCCTCGTAATGCTTCATTAGGAGGGTGTTAGTGAGTTAGTTGTCATTTTTTCATTTTTTTTTCTTTTCTTAGTTTTTCATATCTTTAGAGAGAAGTAGGTGATTCTACTTTCTCTCTCAAGGTTTCTTCATCTTTTCTTTCAAGTTTTGAGCTTTCATTTAATCTTGTTTTTGAAATCATTAATCTACAAGTTAAAGTTTAAGCTTTTCATCATTAATCTTATTCTACCTCTCTTGTTTTTTAATTTGCTTGTGATTCGAATAAATCATAGAACTTGTTTCATTTTGATGTTTGGTGGATTAATTTTTTTTTCATTTTTTTGTTCTTATCAAGTCTTTATACGATTTAAGCTTTTAGCTTATTATGCTTTTTAGCTTATTTCGTGTTTAGCTTATTTTCTTTTAAGTTTTCTTAAAAGTTTAGTCTTTTTAAAGTTTGTTTTAATAAGTTTGCTTATGTAGAGTTTTGAAAGTTTCTTATTCGTACTTATTTAGTTCTTTCATTATTGATTTGATTGAGTTTCGGATTGTGCTTATTAAAAAGGAGTTATTCGTTTTGCTTATTACGTTTTACATTCTATCGGAAAAGGGTTTACCCTTTCCGACGGATATTCCGATTGTTTGCATCGGATTAGGGTTTTACTTTCCGACAGTTTTTCCGATACTTTCTATCGGAAAAGGGTTTTCTATTCCGATCGGTATTCCGACAGTAGTGGTGATCAGATATTCCGACCGTCTTTCCGACGGATCTTTCCGACAAAGATTCCGATAGTTTTACTTATATTATTCCGATACTGTGTCAGTTATTCCGACAGGATTTCTTTTGATACTTTCCGACGGATTTTTCGATCACGATTCCGATAGTGTTCCGACAGTATGTATTCCGACGGGTTTAAGTTTCCCTTTTTGTTTTAAATTAAATTTTAAATTTTCTTTTCCCGTCAATCAAGGTTAGATTTCTCTCTTTTATTTTATGTTGAATAACTTTGTCTTTTATATTATTATAGATATAGCTAATCAATCTCCCCCTTTTAGTGACCAACATCAATTATTCCTCCATAAACCATGATCAATTCGAATTGAATCGAGTACGAACAACGCTTCAAGAGCACACACAAAATCATTAAATCAAGAACAAACTCCACTACAACCTTAGGGAGTAGTAAAACTTGTTTCGTCAACCCAACCCAACCTGTTTGTTTGGACCCATACTACAAATGAGCCGTAATGACCCAGTTCTGACGATTACAATGAGGAAATTATCACTCATGGAGTTATGTAGACCGGTGGAAACCGTGGTTTGTACTGCATACAAATTTTTCTCTTCCGTTAATTAACAAAGACTGAAACCAAATTCACAAAATATTAGTCATAACCATAAACATATCATCGGATTCTTCTATAACTGTTCAAGATTATCTATAGTATCTAAATATCTAAGGATCGGCAACCCAAACATAGGGGATAGATGAAAGACCAGTGGGTTCATTGGTGCTTTTGTGATATCAATCATTTAGAAGGATTCTTCTTTCATCGTTGTAAGAAAGTGGTTCAGTTTCACCATCCTGAAGCGACACCTCTAATCGTTCCATATAATCCAGAATCTTGTTCAACCTAATAATGAGCATGGTACAAAGATCAAAGAGACTTTCACCCAAATCCACTATACAAGAAGACTCAATCGTAGACCCTGTCTCTCTCTTGACAGAAAACCTTGAAGATGGGTTACAAAGATCCGCATCTTCATGCACAACTCTGCTTCCAAGGAGGTGAAGTACCACCAAAGCAAGCATGTGTCTCATGTTATGGGATTCTTTGGACCATGTTTCAGATGACCCATTGACCCATTATCTGCCCATCTTACCACACATATTAAATCAACATAATTTAAAAAGAATAAAGTAAACTAATTTTATCTGTTGTACTACCTGACAAATAGCTTGACAAACTGTGCATATAGGGGTCAAGGTCGCTGATTGCTTCCAACCCATGCATAATGTCAACGACCAAAATGGCAATATCACATAAACCAGAACTACGAGACCTTAAATTTTTAAAGGACCCATGTTCAGATGTATCGATAACCAATAAATCACGAACATTGAGCTTTACACGCTCCTCTTCTTCCTTCCTTCGTTTATCCTCTTCTTCCGTATCCGATCTTTCCTTCACCTCCTTTTGCCTTGCAAGTTTCTCTTGCATCTCTCTAACATGTTTCGGAACATTTTTCCCTGTTGCCGGTTTTTCTTCCGCTTCAGGGGCTGCAGGGTGCCTTTGCTCCCGCGACCTTCTTTTCTTTTTATTTTTCCTTCTAATTTTTCGCAGCTGTAGACTCAACGACGCCTACAGTCTCTCATTTTCATCAATTTCATTTGCCACCGTGGCTGGTCCCCCCTGTGGTTCAACCTTTTTAGTCTGTACTGGTACTACATTTGGAGTAGATAGTGGAGCAGAAGCGGGAGGCATAGGTTTACAGAAATCAATCATCTCTGTAGCATGGCCCCCTCCAAGCCTAAACATTAGCAAAATCTTCTTTTGGAATGGGTCATGCCTGTCTTCTGCCCAAATTTGATGACCTCGTGAAAGAATTCGATATAACTTCCATATAAGCGAATCTCGACTTTTCAGAGGCAGAATCACCACCAAAGGGCCAGTCAGTGATAGCTTGTCTTAATAAACAAACAGCGAAAACAGTAGATTAATATCACAAACACCGGATGGAATAAATTCTATTTACAACCAATTACTTAATGCAAATATTGATTCTCAAAATCGGTTTATTAGACTTTCTGTTGTTTACCTTAAAGTAATATATGAGCAAAGTCGGGAAGAACTGCAGAAAAAAACATTAATCTTTGGAATACACGATAACTAAGAAATATAAGTCAACCTTTTAGTTGAAGCTTGTGTGACCTTTGTTGTATTTGTTTCTCTTGAGGGTTGTGTTTTGAGAATGGTCTAACTACTACTGCAAACTTGTGTTAAAGAAAAAGTTAAACAAAAATTAATGAGGTGAATAAGTAGTGCATTAAGAATCCAAAAATTCTAAATGTACTGAGAATCATGAAACATACTGGAAATCATGAATCATCTTCTTCAAATGCAAAAAATTAATAATCCAATTCACCCCCTTAGTAACGAAACATGTTCATATCCTGATTAACCTGATGAGCAGAAGCTTTTTATCATAGTTCTTGTGAATGTCTAGAAATCTAGATGAAAAAGTTCTGCAATCATATCAGGGTTTATGATTCAATAAAATTAGGGTTTATGTTTATAAACATATGATTACAAATCAAATCCTTTGATGATAGATCTGTTAATTATGATTATAAACATATGATTACAAATAACAGAAAAGTTTTTCAATCATATTACGGTTTATTATTAGAACCAAAAAAGTTACCCAATCATATTAGGGTTTATATTTATAAACAATTTATGACAAACCAAATCCTGTTATGGTCGATGACTAATTTAATTAAAGGATTTAAAGGGTTGTAATGTATGTAGGAACGAAATTAATGGCTGTGGGATCGTTGGTGTGGGTTTTTTCCCCGTGTGTGCGGTTCGCGTGTGTGTTTTCCGTATCTAGGGGTTGGTGGAAAAAGAGAAAACTGGCTTTTAAGGTAATAAATATAGGTGTGGCACCAAAACGCGAATATTTAAAAAAAAATAAAAAAAATAAAGAATAGTTAACAAAAATTGTGTTTTCAAATACTGAATTTCGGGATTTTTTGAGTTTTTTAGACAACAAAAGAATCCTATTGGCTAATTGGTGCCATGTCACATATGACTGGGATTAGAAGTATGGTATCAAGTAATAGTTATACCTATATATATATATATATATATATATATATATATATATATATATATATATATATATATATATATATATATATATATATATATATATATATATATATATATATATATATATATATATATATATATATATATATATATATATATATATATATATATATATATATATATATATATATATATATATATATATATATATATATATATATATATATATATATATATATATGTATATATATATATACTAGCCTTTAGACCCGTCCGATGGACGGGCTAGCTTTAAGTATATATTTTTAATGAAAATTGAAGTTATGTGTGTTTTTATTAGAAGTTTAGTATATGTAGTGTTAGTTATGACATTAATATAAAAATAATGTAGCATAAAATGGACAAAAAACGTAGTTTAAGATATTTTATTTATTTAAGAATATTATGAGTTAATTTAATTTGCATGCGTTAACATTATGAATAAGTTTGTTAAATTAAATTTTTTAGAATTTTAATAATATAGTATACATATTTTATGTATTATATATATATATATATATATATATATATATATATATATATATATATATATATATATATATATATATATATATATATATATATATATATATATATATATATATATATGTCGACGTATAGTCAATATAAGGCCCATAGACCTTACTTATCATTCAAGAAACCCTATTCCTATAAATACAAGGGTAGGGGCTCATTCTACAATCAGGTTATCTTTCACAAGTACACCACTTTTACAAGATATCATCACGATACTAACTTGACCGTCGGAGGTGGACCCCGGGGCTCCGGCCTCGGGTCCACGTCTAACCGGTTCTTCTTTGTTTGCAGCATTACCCAAGATTCGGGAAGATGACGAACGGCCCAGGAGAGTCGTCAAACCCTCCCAGCCAAACTATGCTCCAACAAGTTGGCGCCATCCGTGGGACCACGACTAATATAGCCTTTGCGCTCTTGCACGGTTTGGTTCGTCTTTTCACACTTATATCTGGCATCTATATATTGTGTTTAGTTGTTAGTTATTACAGTACATAACACATAGATATAGAAACTAGAATACGATTGATGAGTACTTTGGTCAATCGACTGATGTGAAAAAGATAGTAACTTAATGCTATATTCTTATGCATGATATCACTGTATCATATCACAGCTGATATAATAATTATATCGAAACCAAATTATAGGTATGAAATCACGTATACATTTATTTAACATCATAGCTTTTACATAAATGAAAGTCACATGATGTATTCAATTTCGCACGCACGCGCGATTTCATAAAACTCACTTGCGACGCAAGGACGCGACGCGGTATATGCGCACCCGTTTTTTCTTCTTAGCGGAGACGTTTCATGTTTTTAATTTTAAGATGTTCTTCACCTGCTATATAGAAACGTATGTGAATCTTTTTTATTTTTAAGATATATATAACCAATGTTTACATTGAGTGAATTTTATTTTCTATATATCACATATACTCCGCAAATTGCAATAAGGTTACAGAAGGTCACTAGAATTTTGGACTTTTCTTGCCATGATATGTACGC
Organism: Glebionis coronaria; assembly: GCA_025667525.1. NCBI lineage: Eukaryota > Viridiplantae > Streptophyta > Magnoliopsida > Asterales > Asteraceae > Glebionis > Glebionis coronaria. Next base: position 291,475 of record JANFOE010001873.1, on the reverse strand, counting down.
AACTTTTACCATTATGATATGTATGTGATCTATTCCAATATACGAGGACATGTATGTGGATAATTTTCATGCTCTACATGTCTATTGTATTATACACACGTATATTCTGCCAAAATATACACGGGATGCATATAAATATTTTTATTTTTTATTCGCGGTCATGATCCATCCATCCAAACTAGTTTGTACGTTTGAACCTATTTCACTTTTCGGTATCACGGTTAAAGGTCTATCTTTCCGCAAAAACATTATTGCATAATTTCCGAACTCATAAAAAGATATTATTTATCTTTTAAATTGGGCAAAGTATATTTTTAATATTTTTCAAATTTACAAAGAATATATTATCATATCTTTTAAGTAGGTAGTAAGATACTACCTATATTTTTAAACTAATAAAAGATATTATTTATATCTTTTATGTTCAAAAATCTTATCAATATTTTTTTATATTAATAAAAAATGGTACGCGTATCTTTTACAATAGGCGCCAGGATATTGTTTATATTTTCTAAAATACTAAAAGATATTTTCTATACATTTTACATTAAAAATAATGCTATATTTATTAATAAGATATTGCGTATATCTCTTAACTTGGTAAACAAGATATTATATATATCTTTTAGCTTTGTGCGGATTTCTTTTATTACACTAAATGTTCGCATCTTTCAATATATACCTAGATAAATGTGTGCACGTCTAATATTAAGTGACTGTTTATGATACACACACACACACACACACACACATATATATATATATATATATATATATATATATATATATATATATATATATATATATATATATATATATATATATATATATATATATATATATATATATATATATATATATATATATATATATATATATATATATATATATATATATATATATATATATATATATATATATATATATATATATATATATATATATATATATATATATATATATATATATATATATGTTAGCCTCAAAATATTGAGTCAAACAAGAATGTTCGATCATAGGTTTCTATTGTAATATTTATTAGAACGTTGTAATAAGTAGTTATTTAGTCGTAGTTCACGGGCTTGGATTTAAACTAATTGAAGTCCAAAATACAAGCCCGGCCCAATATATAGTCCATTAAAGCCCGCATGTGGGTGGACTATATATACTACCCTCCTAGCATGTTAGGAGGGTGGATGGTCATTTCTAACAAATCTTTTCTTAATCTAATCTCACCAAGTTAATCATCTCCTCTCTACTTTCTCTCACTACTTTCTCTCTCTAGGAATTCATCTCTTCTTCATCTATTTTATTTCTTTATTCATTGCTTAATCATCACAAATATATGGGACAACATTTGGTATCAATCGCCATGGGGTAGTTTTGTGATTCGTTGTTCATTTTACTTGGTTCGTGTGATTTTCTCTTATAATCATCTCGAATTCAAGATCTTTTTGTGTTTTCTATGCTCTAAATCTTGATATAAATCTTCTACATAGCTGTGGTAGGGATTTGGTCGCATTTGGTTGGTTAAAATCGCGGATTTCTTGTCGAAAAATTCAATTTTTTACCCAAAAATCTCGTATCAGCACTATCATTCCGATTGGTGTAATCGGAAAAAGGGAGTATAGATTCCGATTGTGATTCCGATCAGTATCATCGGAAAAGGGTTTGCACATTCCGACCAGCTTTCCGATCATCATTCCGATTGGACAAAATATTCCGATTTGCATTCCGATCAGCTTTCCGATCATCATTCCGATTGCACATTCCGATCAGTGATTCCGATTGGACATTCCGATCAGTGATTTCGATTAGGGGACATTCCGATAAGTGATTCCGATTGGACATTCCGATCAGTGATTCCGATGATGTGTTTTGCTAAATTTTGTTTGAGTATTTTTTAGACTTAGCCACCATCTAGACTAGTTTCGGAATATCGTTTCCACGAAAAAAAAAAAAAAAAAAGTTAAAATTTTTCCGTCAAGTAAATTCAAATTTTTTCCATACTAGTTTTAGGACATTTCTAGCTCAATTTCAAAATTTGGCGATACAAAATTTTTTGGTCTACCATTTTTGTCGGACTGGAGAATTTATTGTCGGACTGGAGAAAAATTGCAATTTTCGGAATTTAAACCACAACAACAATCACAACAAATCTATTTAAGATCCATATTCACTTCATCATTTCAGAGAATATTGAGATGGATTATACTGCCGAATATCGTGTGACGAACAACAACATAATGGTGGCGGGTAACAAAGAGAGACCACCAATGCTTGTATCTGGTAGGTATGCTCAATGGCAATCACGTTTCATACGATATCTTGATACAAGACCTAATGGTGATGCCTTGAGGAAATGTATTACTCATGGACCATATATATTTAAGAAGATCTCAGTTCCTCCAAGAGCAGCCACAGATACTACTGATCTAATACCTGCAAGTGAACGTGATGAAACAAGAGCTGATCTCACACCTGAAAATTGTGCTTGGCATGATGCGGAGAAGGAAGCCATCTATATGGTTTTAAGTGGGATTGGAGATGATATTTACTCCACGGTTGATGCATGCCCGACAGCACATGAAATGTGGACTGCTATTGAACGCTTGCAACAAGGAGAATCACTCAACAAACAAGATGTCAAAACAAACTTGTTTTGGAATTTTGGCAAGTTTACTTCAAGGGATGAAGAATCAATTGACTCTTACTACTCCAGGTTTTATAAGATGATGAATGACATGACAAGAAATAATCTGCAAGTTTCCACCATGCAAGTCAATGTTCAATTTCTTCAACAACTTCAACCCGAGTGGACACGATTCGTCACTTTGGTGAAACAACAAGAAAAGTTAGACGAGGTCTCATATCATCGACTCTTTGACATCTTGAAGCAATTTCAGAATGAAGCAAATGAGATTCGAACTGAACGTGTTGCCAAGACGGCTAATCCACTTGCTTTAGTGACTACCACTCAACATGTTCAAGATCCTCACTCTCGTGCTCCTAAGCCATACTCCAATACATCATCTTCACCACGATATTCCACATCATCTAAGTCTTCATCTTCAACAAAATCTCGAGGTAAAGCGCCAAGAGCACCATCACCACCATCTAAGTCCTCATCTGAAGAAGATAGTGATGAAGACCAAGCTCAAAAGAACCGAGAGATGAAACAACAAATTGCTTACATAATGAAGACTTACAAGAAAATCTAAAAACCCACCAACAACAATCTTCGCACATCATCTAACACAAAGAACCGATATGTTGAGAGTCCTCCAAGGTATGACACACGTCGACGTGGTGAAAGTCCTTCTAGGTATGATCGACATAATCCAACGCATGTTGAGGGTTCTACAAGATATGATCGACAAACTGCAAAGTATGATACTCAGAGGATTGCTGCTGCTACTGGGAATAGGGAAACGGTTAGAAGTCAAGTGGTTCAGCAGGGCGGGATTCAATGTTTTAATTGCCAAGGATATGGGCATATGGCAAAGGAATGCAGGAAGCCGAAAAGGGTTAGAGACTCCAGCTATCACAAGGAAAAGATGTTGCTATGCAAGAAAATGGAAGCAGGGGTTAAATTGTCAGCTGAAGAAGGAGCCATGCTTGATGATACTGATGATGAAGATTCTGATCAAGAGCTTGATGCACATTACTCGTACATGGCAAAGGTTGAAGAAGTTCTCAAAGTCACTGAAGATGACAATGGTCCTATCTTTGACACTGAGCCAATCGATAAGGTACACACTACTGATGAATATAATGTGTTTGGTGATATTCCTGAGCATAGTGATCTACCCAATGCCATTAATGACACGTGTATGATGGAAACGGTTGATAGCAATACCACACCCGATTCATCAGACATGTGCAATAATGAGTCTGAGGATGATCAACATGCAAATGAATATGATGAAGAGGAACGTATTGCGATTGCTAATTTAATTGCTACTTTACAAAAAGATGTCACTGAAAATAAAAAGAGTCAAAAGCAATTAAAGAAGGCAAACGCTACGCTCACTCAAAGCTTTGAAGAATGTAAAGCTGCTCTTATCAAATCTACTGAGATGACTGAAAACTATAGAGATGAGCTCCTTCAGAAAACCAAAGAGCTTGAGGGGTACAAGGGAAGTGCGTTAAAAAATCAAAAGGACGATTTTGAAAACAAATATAATACAACTCTTGAGTTATTAGCTAAAGAGAAGCGTCAATATAATGTTTTCTTAATGGATGAACGTCAAAAAACGTACCTTGCCAATACCAAAGTTAATGAACTTGAACAAAAGCTCTCTATGACCACTACTGATTCTGCTAAAATTCTAGAGGATAAGAAACAAGAGGTAGATGCGTTAAAACAAGACTTCAAAAGTAGATATGATAAAGAAACCGAAAAAGTTACGAAACTAGAAGCACAAGTCGACTTTTTGAAGAACGTTGTTTATAAAACGCATGATTCTATTCAATCCGTAAGAATGCTAGCTCCTCCATCGATGTTTAAGGGTCAAGCTAGCTTTGCAAGTCCTGAGTACCTTGCCAAAGCTCAAGCTGCGAACCCGTGTCTCTATCTTGATGAGACTGAAAGGACAGATCTTGATTGCATGCCTGTTAGTGTCAATAGTGAAGAGACTGTCCTTTGGGATGCTGATAGTCAATCACTTGTTAATAAGGAGCTTGTGAAACCTTATAATTATGCTTATGAGAATAGTCTTTATGGCCTGTTCAACAAACAAACTCAGAAAACTCGTGAGGAAGTGTTCTTAGAATGCAAACAAAAGAGAATTCAATGGAAGAAAGCATTTGCCCCTAAGAAATCTAATGTTTACAAATACATAAACTACCTCCCTCTAGATGAATCTAAAAGCAAGAGTAGGAAAACATTAGGTATTCTTAAACACCACATAGATAATGTTAAATCTATTGTTGAAAGAGACAGGGCAAAACGTGAAAATGCTGAGTGGACACGTCCGATTCCTCAAGATATTACCTTGCTTGTGAAAGAACTCTTAATTCCAAACACGACGTTGATTAAAGAAACTGTTCTTCAACTTGAGGAGTTCATTCGGACTGAAATGTTTGATGATTTAAAATATGTTGAATCTACTGAGAAACACATTGATGATCTTCAAATGGAGAAGTCTGATTTCTCAGATGAATATGATTTATGTGACACCCTAGAATCGAGGTCATTAACGATACCCTAAATTACGCTAATTTTTGAAATTTTTAATAAATTTTAATTTCTATAATTATAAGTATTTTGGTTAGAGCCGATGTTCGAGGTTATAATTTTTACGGTTGACGTTTTAAGAAGGACGATGACGATTACGATCCCGAGGGATGCCCAATTTCATATAATTTTTGACGATTTATCGATAATGTGATTTTTCGAGAATTTTATTTACGGTTCGTGTTAAGTTGAGTCGGGTGAGTTTTATAGCCTTCCAAGTACATTTAAAGTATCCCAAAAATATTTTGGAGCGTTCGGGAAGATTTCCGACTCCCGTAAAATTTTCAAAATTGACAAATGAGTCAAACCCGCAAAGTTTTGAGGATGTTTTTCATTTAAGGACAAAAGAAGCCAAATATTGCATTTAAGTCCCTCCTAACCCACCAAAAAGGCCCAAACTTGTCATAAACACAAACACACACAACATTTACAAAAAAAAAATCAAACCCACTCCCTCTCTTCTCTCTCTATCCGACGGACACCCCAAACCCACCCAAAAATTCACCAAAAATCTTTTTTCCACTTGATTTTTCAAAAATCTAAGGTTAGACCACACTTAGTTTGGTCATTCCCCACATATTCATGTGCTCAAATCCAACATGCATTGATAAAAAAATTTCAAGATTTTTCCATATGATCCAAATTCGTTTTTGAGGCTAAATGAGCTAATGCATGTTGATAATTAAGTGTTATGGAAGTATAAACACCATAAAAACCCACCAAAATTAATTTGGTTGTGGTGATTGGGTCACCCAAACCCCACGACAAAGGGGGTGTTTGGGGAGCCATGGTGGTTGTTGATTTTGCATGTTATATTTGTGTTTGGTTTGTTGTTTTAGGATGATTCATATAGGTCTTATTACTTGCATGTTCATTTTCTTTGATTCTTGATATTGAGATTGGTTGATCAATAGGGGTAGGATTGAAGTTTGATGTTAGGATATGATTGGGAAGGCTTAGGATGATGTTTAGTGTTGGTTAGAAGTCTTGGAATCGAGTCTAAGCATGTTTTTGGTATGGTCATTTTTAGGCAGAAACATTTGGTCCATTTTATAAAAATGATTTTTGTTCCAGGTCTTGAAAACTAAATGTAGTGATAGAGGGTCTTTCTAGCTTTAATTTGGTATAAGGTAGAGCCCGTGACTCAAAACGAGCTAAAAGTTATGACATTTTAAAGATCGGGTACCGGGAGACGAGGACTTTCATAATCCGAATTTGTGCAAAGTTTTAGTCAAATCCCGAGGGTCACAAGTATAAATTGGTAAATGGTCAAGGGTCAAAATTTGGTCCCTAACCTGTACAAATGGGTCTATATGTTGACTTAAGTGTCAAAGAAGTCAAAGGTATTTTTCATATAGGTCAAAGTGGTCAAAATTGGTCGAAGCGCAATTTCAGCCCGTAAAATGTAGTCGTGGAAATGAGTTGCGTAACGGGTCGTAAAAGTGAAAACTTTTGTTGGGCTTAAAAACATGTTATCTACAGGTCATATAGGATTTTTGGAAATTTTGTCAAATTTTATAAGCATGGTTTAATAAGGTAAAACAGCCCGTACTTTAGTCGAGTACCGGCGAGAATGGGTAAAAATGGACAACGTAGGTTATGAGAACGAATGGAATAAAATGAATGATACTTGTTGTTTTTGTTTTTGGCGTGAGTTATATTTGTCCTAAGTGACTTGTATATATGTATTTTATACAGTACCGTAAGTATTTAAATGAGATTACTCATTACGCGTTATTTGTGATAGGTGTTGATTTACCCGGGCATCCGTAACATCGTCAGTGATCATCCCTCGAACTACCGACTACTTAAGATATAAGGTGTGAATTTATAGCCTCGCTTATGTTATTTCAAATTGTTTTTACCCGCGAGGGAAATGCATGCTAGTTTTTAAAAAGGAACGTATATCATGAATGATTGTTAGACCCGAAAGTTGCCTTAGAAATTATGTTGAGTACCAAAGTTGCAAAAGTCCCTAAATTCATGAACTATTAACTATTGTCTTGCCCTCGAGTAGGGGGAAATAGCCGCTTATGCAATTTGTAGTACTACGGGGTTAACGACCCAATGCTAGCCGAGAAGCTGTACTTATAGTAAGTTCTGCGGTAGATTATTTTGTATGAGAAATAAGGTATAATTGCAACTGATGCCTTTAGAAGGGGCACTGGTTTCATCTGAATCATGCCGGTATATTTACGCGGGTGATTGAGTTAACGGATTAGTGTCATGAGCTTAAACACAATTGTCAGTATCCTGATTATAGTTTGTTTGATCGACAAGACTATAAATGATCACGAATGGTTTTTATTATATATACGTTCAAATGGATTGTAAAACCTATGAATTCCACTCAACGTTTTCGTTGACCAAATTTTTGGCATGTGTTTCAGGTGACCGCTGAGAAGTAGGATGGAGCATGCATGGGATGGATGTTGTGTGTACGGCTTGGTGTCCGCCTGTTTTTCCCTCCTTTTCTACTTAAACATTTTTATGTTTAATGTCATGTGGTTGTAAAGCTGAAGTTTTTGGGGTTGAGATTCATGGGGACCGAAAACGCTAAACTCTGTGCACTATTTGGGGTTGGAAAAACTGTGGACATGTATTATCTAACAATTTTAAATTTCGAATTTTTAAGTCAACGTCTTTTTAGCGTCGTTTGATATATCTTTTGTGCAATGAACACTGTGTAGCACCCATTGTTGTAGTCCCGCTGCGCATACCAAATGTGGGGGTGTTACAGATTGGTATCAGAGCCACGAGTTATAGAGAACTAGGTCGTTTTTGAAAATCCTAAACTATAACTTTTGGTGTCGTAAGGAAAGGGTCCAAGCACACACAACTATCCTGCATGGCTCCGGTAAGATTTATTGTTGTATTTATGGCATTTGACGTATACTTTTGAGTAAAGTATATAAGTGGGTAATTATTATATAAGTATGGAATTACTATATGTAGACGATAAATTTTACGTGAAATATCCGATATCGTAATTTTCATATTAATCATGCATGAGCATCATATTATTACATTTTGGGCATATGTACCACCTTTGCATTGCATTTGCATGCATATATTTATAATTATTGTATAATTACTTATGTACCCTCCGAAATTCGCTGTTATTGCAGGAATGGCCGAGGTACCGCCCAACGATAACGGAAACGATTACGTCGTAGGTCACGAAGGGGGACCGTTTTCTCCGAACCCGCCGGACAATAATAATGGATGGATCGCTCCAGAAGACGAAATAGGGCCGGAAAACGACAATGGCGAAAGTGAGGTGGATAATTTCAGCATGAGTAGTGACGACAATGAGGATTCCGAAGAAGAGCCCGAGGAGCTATTGGATGATGGCATTCCCGAAGATGCCGTGGGCCAGACCGAACCCGATTTGTTTCAATCTCCGAATTCGCCGAAGGGTTATGAGGTACCACCGACCGGTCGTTATGAGCAGCAACCCTTTGATCGCCCGATGGACAATAGTAATAGGAGCAGTGGAGAGTCATCCAAGTCGCCATCGATTCATGAGAATATTGCAAGGGTCTATTTTCCGAGACCGAGTCACTACTGGGATCCCGCAGGTCGTTTGGGGAGGATGGAAAGGTTGATGTATGAGCGGTTTGTAGTTGAGACTAGGGTGATTAAGAAGTTTGATAAGACTGAAAGGGAACATCAAAGACTGTTGGAAAGGACTTCAAGAATTGCGTATGATGGGATGATGAACACAAGTGCCATCAACAGTTTAAAATCAATGGTTGCAAATTTAAGTGCTAGTCTTGACCGTGTGAGGGAAGATCAGATGAGGTTGTCGAGGATGCAGAGTTGGGAGCATCGTGTGAGGGATTCATTGCCCCCGGATTGGAGATTCGTGGACGATGTGGAGATGGAGGCGAATGACTTCATGGTTCAGCCGCCTACTGGAGGTGCTTGTATTTCGGTGGGAAATCAGGTAGCGATTGAGTATGGATCCACATCAGGGACGAAAAAGGAAACAGAATGTGGGCCGGATGAGAAAGGAAAGGGAAAAGTGGATGATGTGGATGAGGACGTGAGTGATGAGGAAACCGAGGAAGACGACGACGAGCCGCCATCCAAGAGGCCGTGTGGATCACCACATGCCTAGTTACTTGTTTTGTATTTTTCTTTGATCATTGTAATAGAACTATTTTAGACCTTTGTATGATGGTATTATGACGAGAAACTCAAGTACTTGATGTTTTGTGGTGAACGATTGTAGTGGCATTACTTGTCACGATTTTGGTTAATTATCAATACAATCTATGTTACCTTTCATGATCTGTGATATGTCTTAAATTTGATCTTTTGTGGTGTGAATTGATGAATATTAGTAACTCCGTAGTGATGCGTCGTTGTATGTATTTTATGTCTGGGAAACTTGATATGAATACTTACATTGTTTTTCTATTTTTCTTGTCTTGCAGAAAGAGATATTCGATAAAACAATGCCTCCAAAGTTGACTGCCGATCGTGTTAACAACATGATTCAGGAAGCAATAGCTAATGCGTTGCAAGCGGACCGAGCTGGGAGAAATCAGGATCCAGGAAGGAACGCGGGGAGACAACCAGCCCCGAGAGTGTGTACCTATTCTAGCTTTATGAAGTGCGGTCCCACGCAGTTCCGTGGAACGGGTGGAGCCCTAGAACTTAGACGATGGTTGGAGAAGGTTGAAAGTACGTTTGAAATCAGTGGTTGTGCAGAGGCGGATAAAGTAAAGTTTGCAGCGGCTACGTTTCTGGATGATGCGTTAAGTTGGTGGAATACCCAGGTAGCTACGGTGGGATTGGCTGTGGCGAATGCAAGGACGTGGAATGCTACCAAAGCTTTGTTGACAAAGAAGTTCTGCCCAGAGGAGGAATTGGGGCAATTGGAGGACGAATTGAGACATTTGACCTTGAAGAACAACGATATAGCTGCTTACACCAGGAGATTCAATGAGTTAAGTCTTTTGTGTCCGGACATATTTGCCAATGATGCCAAGAAAATGAAGCAGTATATTAAGGGTTTATCTAGCAACATCAAAGGTGAAACAACTTCGTCGAAACCTGGAACGTTTGATGAAGCGGTTCAAATGGCACACGCTTTGATGGACGTTAAGCTTCAGGACAAGCAAAATTACATTGCTGAGGGCAACAAAAGGAAATGGGAGGCAGCACAAAATAATCAATCCCAAGGCCAGAACCGAGGAGGAAACCGAAACAACCATGGGCCGAACCGTAATCAGCAGTTTAATCAGAGAAGGAACGAAGGGATGAGGGCAGTGACGAACCCTAGAGGTGTGAAAGTGAACCCTCATTGTGGAAAGTGCAACTTGTATCATGTTGGAAATTGCCCGCCGGCATGCGGCAAGTGTGGAAAGGCAGGTCATAGGACTGCTAGTTGTCGAACGGGAGGAGTAGCCACTGGGGCTAATGCTATCAGGATGAGAGGATGTTATAGCTGTGGAGAAAGAGGTCATGTGCAAGCAAATTGCCCGAAGGCAGGAAACAGACGGGGAGGAAATAATGCGGCAGCTGTGTATCAAGTGGGAACTGCTGATAAACCACAAGGTCCCAATGTGGTTACCGGTACGTTTTTGCTAGACGCTTGTTATGCTAGTATTTTATTTGATTCTGGCTCCGACAAGAGTTTTGTAGACGTTAGATTTAGTCGTCATATCGATAGAGAACCGGTGTTGTTAACGACTAGTTATAATGTTGAATTAGCCGATGGAAAAATTGTTAGTACGAATTTTATACTGAAAGGGTGTACCTTGAAGTTAGGAAACTACGCTTTTAAAATCGACTTGATGCCTATAGAGCTAGGATCGTTTGACGTGATTGTGGGAATGGATTGGCTAATGGCGCACAGTGCTATGATCGTCTGTGGTGAGAGATTGGTGCAGATTCCGTTGAGGAATAGGGTTTTGACGGTAAAGGGAGACGAATGCACTTCTCGTTTGAAGGTGATTTCGTGTTTGAAGATGATGAAGTACGTAGAGAGCGGATGCGATGTGTTTTTGGCACAAGTTTCGAGCGATGGTGATGTAGAGGCGAGGATCGAAGAGGTACCAGTTATTCGCGAGTATCCGGACGTTTTTCCAGACGAGTTGCCAGGTTTACCGCCTAACCGTGAGGTCGAGTTTCGAATTGATCTAGTGCCAGGAGCTGAGCCGGTTGCACGAGCACCTTATCGTTTAGCACCATCTGAGTTAAAGGAGTTAGCGGATCAATTGAAGGAGTTGATGGACAAAGGATTTATTAGGCCGAGCTCATCACCCTGGGGAGCGCCAGTGTTGTTTGTAAAGAAGAAGGATGGTTCGTTTAGGATGTGTATCGACTATAGAGAACTCAATAAGCTGACGGTTAAGAATCGGTACCCATTGCCGAGGATTGATGATTTGTTCGATCAATTGCAAGGTTCCAGTGTATACTCTAAGATCGATTTAAGATCAGGGTATCATCAACTGCGTGTAAGAGAGGAGGATATTCCTGTAACTGCCTTTCGTACGCGGTATGGACACTTTGAATTTCGAGTGATGCCGTTTGGGTTGACGAACGCGCCTGCTGTATTCATGGATCTTATGAATCGCGTGTGCAAGCCGTATCTAGATAAGTTTGTTATTGTTTTCATCGATGATATACTTATTTACTCTAAGAGTAAGGAGGAGCACGAGAAGCACCTAAGAAAGATTTTGGAGTTGTTAAGGAAGGAGAAGCTGTATGCAAAATTCTCTAAGTGTGAGTTTTGGTTGGAATCAGTGCAGTTTCTAGGTCATGTGATTGATAGTGAGGGAGTTCGTGTAGATCCTGCTAAGATCGTAGCAATCAGGGAATGGTCAGCACCGACGACGCCGACTGAAGTTCGACAATTTTTGGGTTTAGCCGGGTATTATAGAAGGTTTATTGAAGGATTTTCGTTGATTGCGAAACCATTGACGCGGCTTACCGAGAAGAATAGGGTGTATGAATGGGGAAATGAGGAAGAGCTTGCTTTCGAAACGCTCAAGGATAAGTTATGTTCCGCGCCGATTTTATCATTGCCTGAGGGAACCGAAGATTTCGTAGTGTATTGTGATGCGTCTCGTAAGGGTTACGGAGCAGTGTTAATGCAACGTGAAAAGGTGATAGCTTACGCGTCGAGGCAATTAAGGAAGAACGAGGAGAACTACACGACGCACGATTTGGAATTAGGAGCGGTAGTTTTTGCGTTGAAGCTGTGGAGACACTATCTGTATGGGACAAAGTGTGTTGTATTCACTGATCACAAGAGTTTGCAGCACATTTTAGATCAAAAGGAGTTGAATATGCGACAAAGACGATGGGTTGAACTACTGAGTGATTATGACTGCGAAATTCGCTATCACCCTGGGAAGGCGAATGTTGTAGCGGATGCTTTGAGTAGGAAGGAAGGGGAGAAACCTTTGAGGGTTAGAGCTTTAGTGATGAGTGAGAGCGTTGACTTAACCGAAACCATACTGAAGGCTCAGGAGAGAGGATTGATGAAAGGGAATGTTGAAGCCGAGAACTTGGGACGAATGTTGAAACCTCTTTTTGTGATTAGGTCTGACGGACTAAGATATTTTGAGAATCGGATTTGGTTACCACTGTGTTCATCTGAGGAAGGAAAGCCTGGAGTTCGAGAATTGGTTATGAATGAGTCGCATAAGTCGAAGTATTCGATACATCCTGGATCGGATAAGATGTACCACGACCTGAAGAAAGTCTATTGGTGGCCGAATATGAAGGCAGATATTGCTCGTTACGTCAGTAAGTGTTTGACTTGCGCGAAGGTTCAGGCAGAACATAAGAAACCATCTGGATTGTTGGTACAACCGGAAATCCCAGAATGGAAATGGGAGAAAATCGCAATGGATTTTGTGACGGGTTTACCTAGGACTCCTAGTGGATGCGATATGATATGGGTAATTGTGGATAGGTTGACGAAATCTGCTCATTTCTTACCTATGAAGAAGACGGACAGCATGGAAAGACTCGCCAGCGTGTACGTGAAGGAGATCGTCTGTAGACATGGAGTGCCGTTATCGATCATTTCGGATCGCGACAGTAGATTTACGTCGAAATTTTGGAGATCGCTTCAACGTGCGATGGGCACTGAACTGAGTTTAAGCACGGCTTATCACCCGGAAACTGACGGCCAGAGTGAACGAACGATTCAAACGATGGAGGACATGCTCCGAGCATGCGTGATCGATTTTGGAGGAAGTTGGGAACGCCACTTGCCTCTAGTGGAATTTTCATACAATAATAGTTATCATGCGAGCATCAAAGCGGCACCGTTCGAAGCATTGTATGGAAGGAAGTGTAGATCGCCCGTGTGTTGGAGTGAAGTAGGGGAGAGTCAATTGACTGGACCCGAAATGGTTTTAGAAACGATAGAGAAGATCGTGCAGATCAAGAACCGACTACTTGCTGCCAGAAGCCGACAGAAGAGTTATGCCGATAACCGAAGGAAACCGTTGGAGTTTGAAGTTGGAGATATGGTTATGCTCAAGGTATCGCCGTGGAAGGGTGTAATTCGTTTTGGAAAGAAAGGAAAGTTGAGTCCGAGGTATATTGGACCGTTTAAGATCGTTGAACGAATTGGACCAGTAGCGTACAAGCTAGAATTGCCGACCGAGCTTAGTGCTATTCATGACACGTTTCACGTATCGAACCTGAAGAAGAGTTTGGCGGACAAGGAATTGGTGATTCCTTTGGACGAGATTCGACTAGACGACAAAATGCACTTTGTGGAAGAACCTGTGGAAATTATGGACCGGGAGGTCAAGCGGTTGAAGCGTAGTAGGATTCCCATTGTGAAGGTCCGATGGAATTCTAAGCGTGGACCGGAATACACCTGGGAACGTGAGGACTTTTTCAAGGAAAGGTATCCTCATCTGTTCCAGTAGACGAAATGTGAGTACAAGAAGAGGCGAGCGCCGGGACGTCGCTCTCTTTAAGGAGGGGTGGATGTGACACCCTAGAATCGAGGTCATTAACGATACCCTAAATTACGCTAATTTTTGAAATTTTTAATAAATTTTAATTTCTATAATTATAAGTATTTTGGTTAGAGCCGATGTTCGAGGTTATAATTTTTACGGTTGACGTTTTAAGAAGGACGATGACGATTACGATCCCGAGGGATGCCCAATTTCATATAATTTTTGACGATTTATCGATAATGTGATTTTTCGAGAATTTTATTTACGGTTCGTGTTAAGTTGAGTCGGGTGAGTTTTATAGCCTTCCAAGTACATTTAAAGTATCCCAAAAATATTTTGGAGCGTTCGGGAAGATTTCCGACTCCCGTAAAATTTTCAAAATTGACAAATGAGTCAAACCCGCAAAGTTTTGAGGATGTTTTTCATTTAAGGACAAAAGAAGCCAAATATTGCATTTAAGTCCCTCCTAACCCACCAAAAAGGCCCAAACTTGTCATAAACACAAACACACACAACATTTACAAAAAAAAAATCAAACCCACTCCCTCTCTTCTCTCTCTATCCGACGGACACCCCAAACCCACCCAAAAATTCACCAAAAATCTTTTTTCCACTTGATTTTTCAAAAATCTAAGGTTAGACCACACTTAGTTTGGTCATTCCCCACATATTCATGTGCTCAAATCCAACATGCATTGATAAAAATTTTTCAAGATTTTTCCATATGATCCAAATTCGTTTTTGAGGCTAAATGAGCTAATGCATGTTGATAATTAAGTGTTATGGAAGTATAAACACCATAAAAACCCACCAAAATTAATTTGGTTGTGGTGATTGGGTCACCCAAACCCCACGGCAAAGGGGGTGTTTGGGGAGCCATGGTGGTTGTTGATTTTGCATGTTATATTTGTGTTTGGTTTGTTGTTTTAGGATGATTCATATAGGTCTTATTACTTGCATGTTCATTTTCTTTGATTCTTGATATTGAGATTGGTTGATCAATAGGGGTAGGATTGAAGTTTGATGTTAGGATATGATTGGGAAGGCTTAGGATGATGTTTAGTGTTGGTTAGAAGTCTTGGAATCGAGTCTAAGCATGTTTTTGGTATGGTCATTTTTAGGCAGAAACATTTGGTCCATTTTATAAAAATGATTTTTGTTCCAGGTCTTGAAAACTAAATGTAGTGATAGAGGGTCTTTCTAGCTTTAATTTGGTATAAGGTAGAGCCCGTGACTCAAAACGAGCTAAAAGTTATGACATTTTAAAGATCGGGTACCGGGAGACGAGGACTTTCATAATCCGAATTTGTGCAAAGTTTTAGTCAAATCCCGAGGGTCACAAGTATAAATTGGTAAATGGTCAAGGGTCAAAATTTGGTCCCTAACCTGTACAAATGGGTCTATATGTTGACTTAAGTGTCAAAGAAGTCAAAGGTATTTTTCATATAGGTCAAAGTGGTCAAAATTGGTCGAAGCGCAATTTCAGCCCGTAAAATGTAGTCGTGGAAATGAGTTGCGTAACGGGTCGTAAAAGTGAAAACTTTTGTTGGGCTTAAAAACATGTTATCTACAGGTCATATAGGATTTTTGGAAATTTTGTCAAATTTTATAAGCATGGTTTAATAAGGTAAAACAGCCCGTACTTTAGTCGAGTACCGGCGAGAATGGGTAAAAATGGACAACGTAGGTTATGAGAACGAATGGAATAAAATGAATGATACTTGTTGTTTTTGTTTTTGGCGTGAGTTATATTTGTCCTAAGTGACTTGTATATATGTATTTTATACAGTACCGTAAGTATTTAAATGAGATTACTCATTACGCGTTATTTGTGATAGGTGTTGATTTACCCGGGCATCCGTAACATCGTCAGTGATCATCCCTCGAACTACCGACTACTTAAGATATAAGGTGTGAATTTATAGCCTCGCTTATGTTATTTCAAATTGTTTTTACCCGCGAGGGAAATGCATGCTAGTTTTTAAAAAGGAACGTATATCATGAATGATTGTTAGACCCGAAAGTTGCCTTAGAAATTGTGTTGAGTACCAAAGTTGCAAAAGTCCCTAAATTCATGAACTATTAACTATTGTCTTGCCCTCGAGTAGGGGGAAATAGCCGCTTATGCAATTTGTAGTACTACGGGGTTAACGACCCAATGCTAGCCGAGAAGCTGTACTTATAGTAAGTTCTGCGGTAGATTATTTTGTATGAGAAATAAGGTATAATTGCAACTGATGCCTTTAGAAGGGGCACTGGTTTCATCTGAATCATGCCGGTATATTTACGCGGGTGATTGAGTTAACGGATTAGTGTCATGAGCTTAAACACAATTGTCAGTATCCTGATTATAGTTTGTTTGATCGACAAGACTATAAATGATCACGAATGGTTTTTATTATATATACGTTCAAATGGATTGTAAAACCTATGAATTCCACTCAACGTTTTCGTTGACCAAATTTTTGGCATGTGTTTCAGGTAACCGCTGAGAAGTAGGATGGAGCATGCATGGGATGGATGTTGTGTGTACGGCTTGGTGTCCGCCTGTTTTTCCCTCCTTTTCTACTTAAACATTTTTATGTTTAATGTCATGTGGTTGTAAAACTGAAGTTTTTGGGGTTGAGATTCATGGGGACCGAAAACGCTAAACTCTGTGCACTATTTGGGGTTGGAAAAACTGTGGACATGTATTATCTAACAATTTTAAATTTCGAATTTTTAAGTCAACGTCTTTTTAGCGTCGTTTGATATATCTTGTGTGCAATGAACACTGTGTAGCACCCATTGTTGTAGTTCCGCTGCGCATACCAAATGTGGGGGTGTTACAATTTACTCTTGCAAGAATGCGTTTCTAAAGATGTTATGTGTGCTTATTTTACATCTTGTGCTGATATTGATGAATATTCTGAAGTTGCATGCCAATATCTTGATAAGATCAAAGAATGTGAACGTCTTGAAATTGAGCTTTCGAAATGTAAAGAAAATGTTGACAAAAAGGCTTTTGAGTTACTTCAACACAAAACTGATTTCCTTCAAAAACATTGTCATTCACTTGAACTTGCTTTGCAAAAAGATGTTGGTAGTTTTCCACATGATAATAAATTGCAAGAAAAACTTTCCCAAACATTTCGAGAAATGAATGAACAGAATTTGGAAATTAAAGGGTTAAAAGCTCAATTACAAGACAGGGACAGAGCGATAGCAGAGTTGCAGAAACTCATTGCTAAAATGGGTGGGAAAATTGTGGAACCTAGCATTAAGAAAAATGTTGTTAGACAACCCAATGCCTCTAAAGAGAATAGATCCTCTATCTTGGGAAAACCATCTGCTTTATCTAATTCCTCGTTTGCAAAACCTGTGTTTGCCTCCAAGATGGATGGAAAGGAAAGGTTACCACAAGCTCAACCCATAAGGAATCCCATAGCACCAAGCGTTAAGCACAATAATGTGATTAAACCAGGGATGTATAGAATGTCCACGAAACCCACAAACAAAGATACTCACTCGCCTCAGACTTCTAGAAACACTAATATTCGTGTGTCTTCTACTACAGGAATAGTCTCCACTACTAGTGTTAGCCGGCCTCAGCTTAAGCGCACTCAAGTGAATGATAAGGTCTGGAAACACAAGAATCAAGGGGAGATGCAGGAAGTAGAAGAACACCCTAGGAATTTGAACGTTTTTAAGAATAAAAAGTCTGTAATCGCATGTAATGACGATTTGAATGCTGTGAATGATTTGAATGCTATGAATGTGAAATTTGTTTGTGTCAAATGTGGAAAGTGTGCTAATGCTAATCATTCTATGTGTGCTATAAATAAAGTCAAAGGCGTAGATACTAGAACTAAGAAGCAAGTTGCAATGCCTATTAGAGCTAGTAAACCCAAACGCAAAGTGAACCATTCTGGTGCAAACCCCACTAAGAAAAGTAATGCATCAGACTCCACCACTAAGAATCCTAGAAGCAAAATTAAGGAATTATATGAGTCTGCCAGTAAGTCTTGGAAATGGTGGTTTGCTAATCAATGTCCTCCCGGATATAAATGGATGCCTAAAGTTAGGACAGAAAATGTGAAAACGAGTGTTAGTTTGCCTTTAAATGTTGATAAGGACACTAATGATTCTACTATCACAACTACTGTGGTATCCAATTTAGCAAATGCTCCATCATGTTCTAACGCTTCTGCAGGTGATACAAATAATTCTCTTCATAATGGACTCCGGATGCACGAAGCACATGACGGGGAATCTCAAGCTTCTAATTAACTTCGTGGAGAAGTTCCTAGGTACGGTCCGATTCGGAAATGATCAATTTGCACCGATCCTAGGATATGGAGATTTGGTTCAGGGAAATATTACGATTAAAAGGGTATACTACGTCGAAGGGCTCAATCACAATCTTTTCTCGGTTGGTCAATTCTGTGATGCGGATTTGGAAGTTGCTTTCAGAAAGAAGACATGTTTTGTTCGTGATTATGATGGGAATGACTTACTTACCGGTACACGGGGTACTGATCTTTACATAATTTCACTTCAAGACACAACTTCATCAACTCCAATTTGCTTCATGGCTAAAGCTTCAACGACTCAGGCATGGTTATGGCATCAACGTCTTTCTCATCTCAACTTTGATACCATTAACTTGCTTTCCAAGAAAGATATTGTGAGAGGCCTTCCAAGCTTGAAATTCATCAAAGATCATCTTTGTTCTTCTTGTGAACTGTGAAGCTAAACGAAGTAGCTTCAAAACAAAGACCACACCAAGCTCTAAAGGACGGTTAGATCTTCTTCACATGGATCTGTGTGGTCCCATGCGTGTTCAGAGTATCAATGGCAAGAAATATATTCTAGTAATAGTCGATGATTACTCAAGGTACACATGGACTCATTTCTTGAGGTCCAAGGATGAAACACCCGACGTTCTCATCAGCTTCCTTAAATTGATACAACGTGGTCTTCAAGCTCAAGTTAAAGTGGTTCGTACTGACAGAGGTACAGAATTTTTGAATTCTAATCTGAGAAAGTATTTTGAAGCCGAAGGGATTGAACATGAAACATCTATTGCTCGAACACCCGAACAAAACGGCGTTGTTGAAAGACGAAACCGTACTTTGGTTGAAGCTGCTCGAACATTATTATCCGCTTCAAAACTTCCACTATACTTTTGGGCCGAAGCCGTGTCAACCGCATGCTACACACAAAACCGCTCCTTAATTATCCCAAGACACGAAAAGACACCATATCACATAATTCATGATCGAAAACCTTCACTCAAACACCTTCATGTTTTATGATGTACTTGTTACATTATACGAGATGGTGAAAATTTGGATAAGATGAAAGAAAAAGGTGATGCATGTATTCTTGTGGGATATGCAACTCAGTCTAAGGGATATAGAGTGTTCAACAAAAGAACAAAATTGATTGTCGAGACAATTCACATCCGATTTGATGAATCTCAAGAAATGGCACTTGAACAAAACAGTTTAAGTCCCGATCCACAACGACAAACGACTTTCGTTCACATCCGCACGGAACTCGGAACTCAAGACCACAGCAATGAGCCGTCAAGTTCAACGCTGGTTCCAGAGAATGTTCCTAGAGCTGATATGACAGTGGACACGACCATTGAAGAGTTGGAAATATTATATGGACCAATGTATGATGAATATTTCACGGGGGAGAAACAAGTTGTATCGAAGTCTTCCGTTGTCACTCATGATAAGGACGATGATACCGATCATCGTCAACAACCGGATACAACTTCATCTACTTCAACACGGGTTGCTGCAGATTTACCTCCTCAGAATATCACTTCAACAATCGATCCTACAACATCCACAACTACTGTCATTGCTCCAGAGAACACAAATCAAGCAGACAATGCATTATCTGACGAAGACGAGTTCATCAACCCATTCGGTACACCGGTACATGAAACTGGAGAGTCTTCTACTCACCATGTTGATCCGTCAAATATGCATACGTTTTACCAACGACATCCTTCAACACATCATTGGACCCGAGATCATCCTTTGGTTCATGTCATTGGAAACCCTTCACAGCCCGTTCGCACAAGACGACAGCTTAACACCGATGCCGATGTTTGTATGTTCGCACTCGCCGTGAGTTCAGCTGAACCGAAAAACATCAAAGAAGCATTAGCTGATCATGCTTGGATTGAATCGATGGCGGATGAACTTCAACAATTTGAAAGACTTAAAGTCTGGGAACTTGTTGACAGACCATACGATGTAACACCATTAAATCTTCGATGGATCTGGAAAAACAAGATGGATGAAGAGAACACGATCATCAAGAATAAATCTAGGCTAGTGGCTAAAGGGTATGGACAGAAAGAGGGTATTGATTTCGAAGAATCATTTGCACCAGTAGCTCGAATGGAAGCGGTCAGGATTTTTCTTGCTTATGCTGCACATAAGGGATTCATCGTTTATCAAATGGACGTAAAGACGGCGTTTCTTAACGGTCCTTTGAAGGAAGAAGTTTATGTTACGCAGCCGGAAGGATTCGTCAATCCTCATTATCCTGACAAGGTGTATCGTCTCCACAAAGCACTATATGGACTCAAGCAAGCTCCACGGGCGTGGTACGACGAGCTCTCGAAATTTCTGGTCTCCAAAGGTTTCTCAAAAGGTTCCATTGATTTAACTTTGTTCACTTATAAATATGGGGATGGCATTCTGCTTGTGCAAATTTATGTTGATGACATTATTTTCGGGTCTACAAACCCAAAACTTTCAAAATGGTTTGAAAAAGTAATGCACAGCAGATTTGAAATGTCTATGATGGGCGAACTAAAATTCTTTCTAGGAATTCAAGTTCACCAATCCCCAAGTGGTATCTTCATTAACCAAGCTAAGTATTGTCAAGAGATAATCAAAAAGCATGGTATGACATCATGTGACCCCATTGGGACACCATTATCAACCACATCCCTAGATGCTGATTTGGAGGGATTACCCATAGATCAAACGAGATATCGTTCCATGATCGGGTCCCGCATGTACTTGACAGCAAGCAGACCTGATATTCATCATGCTACGTGTTATTGTGCACGATATCAAGCACGACCCACTGAAAAGCACCTCAAGGAGGTTAAACGGATCTTTCGGTACCTTAAGAATACCATTCACATGGGACTCTGGTATCCGAGGGAAACCGGTTTCTTTCTAACGGCCTATTCAGATTCTGATCATGCAGGGTGTCTTGATACACGTAAAAGTACTTCTGGTGGTGCACAATTTCTAGGTCAAGACAAGCTTGCGGGGTGGTCTTCCAAGAAGCAGGATTGCACGTCACTTTCATCAGCCGAGGCGGAGTATGTGTCTCTATCTGCGTGTTGTGCTCAAGTTCTTTGGATGAGAACACAACTCACGGATTATGGCTTCCATTTTGATAAAGTACCTATGTACTGTGACTCAAAGTCGGCCATAGCCATCTCCTGCAATCCGGTTCAACATTCCCGCACGAAGCACATTGATGTCCGATATCACTTCATTAAGGAACAAGTTGAAAGAGGTATTGTTGAATTATACTTTGTTGGAACTGATTACCAATTAGCTGACTTGTTTACAAAAGCTCTTTCGAAAGAGAGGTTTGCGTATCTAGTTAGGCAAATTGGTATGAGATGTTTGACTCCAGCAGAACTGGAGGTTCTGGCAAAGAAGCCTGCTTGATTCATCTATCAAACATCTATCTGTAAATATTAATCAAAAAGCAAAATACAAAATTAAAAAATCTTTGATAATCCAAAAATATTCTTCTCGACATGTCTTTCAGTATCGATAATATGGACGTACCTAGAAATGTCGCTCAATAACGACACGGGTGTGTACATAAAGCTCGAATGAAAAGTTGTAAATATTTTTCAAAACATGTCATTTCTATCTTTCAACAGGAAATTGTCTATTTTGGACAATATTTCCAACAACGGGTAGAGCAATCTATCTCGGGTTGAGCTTGTCACAAAACATTCAACGTTTTGAGCTCAACACAATGGCTTGTAATCACTTTCAGATCGCAACCCGTAACTATATTCAAGGGGGAGTGTACGATTTCGTGCTCTTACCCTCAGCAAAAGAAGAGAAATCTTCTTACACTTGAGTGGATTCGTCAAGACATTCAAAGTCTATGAACTCAAGTTTATGCTTAAGAAAAACCTCTTCGACAAAAAGAAATAGGATTTTTCAAAAAGCGTTGAACACAATTTTTTTCAAGAATTTCTCAATGATTATTTAAAATCTTTCAAAAATTGTGTGTTCAACAACTCCCATCCTCAAAAAGCGAAATGTGGATCATATCCTCACAATGACAATTCAATTGGATCAATTTTTGAGGGGGAGCATTTTAACTTCATGCAAAAGATTAACACATCTTTCTCCCAGAGATTTCAAGACTAGTTTTTCAAAATATATTTTAATCAAATTTGGTATCTCTAATATCAAAAGATTTTATATATTAGAGATAGGGGGAGAAAATGTGATTAAAATGTGATCTATAGACTCAAGCATGTTAACTCTTACCCACATGTGCAAAATGTTTACTTAAATTCTTTCGCATTTTAATGCACATGTGAAGGGGAGTTTTTTTTGAATCGACAAAACTAGCAAGGTGTTAAATGTTTTTCACACACTTTGTTAGAATTTAAAGTGGTTTTCATGGTTACGATCAAATACCCACAACATCTTTAATTCACGACGTTATTGGTGTCAAAAGGGTGGTTAGGTTTAAGTCCTATGATCCAACCAGAACCGGAGGGATCTTCCCAGGGACAATCCAATAGATTATTAGAAGTCCTTAGGAAAGATGGAGTAGAATGTGAACGTAGCTGAATGCCGACTAAGTACTGATGATAGCACTGGAACAATCACAACAAGGTGCTATTGATGATGTCTTGGTAAGCATTGAAGGGGTTGAAGAATGAAAAAGAAATGTAAGGATAAAGGGTCTAAAGAAAGAAGCCCTCCATACAACTTAGGCAGAAACCGGGTCAACTCATCATGAAGACAAACTCATCATGGACCCAGTGATGTGAAGCACAACCCTTTCCTAGCTACTCAGACTTCTCTCAAAAGAAGTTTGTTTTTATTGTCACGGAGATCAACACGAATTCTATTGACTTTCTCACTCCGAGATAGTTGATATTGAATAGGTGGCATCTGCTCCAGCCTCCGACCACTAAAAGTGCACAAATCGAGTCTAGAGCCAAGAGATCAATCAAATCTCGTTAGGACACACGGATGAAGATCAAGAGAGTCCTACGCTATATCCTTGTGATATTGCTAGAACACTCAGAGTGATACTACTTAGTATTCACAATGATGAGTGGAAATCCTTCCAGTGTTAACATCAAACAGCGCTGCGGTAGGTCATATGCAAGATTCTTTATGAATTGAACATATGAAAAACTGAAAAGCAACAGTGGTTTGATTCTGAATTGATTCAAACTCGTTTCAGGTTTCTACGCAATATCTTTATGGTCTTGCCAGAACATTCAGAGTGATATTTATTAATATTCACAGTGACGAATGGAAATCCTTCTAGCGTCAACATCAAACAGCGCTACGGTAGGTAACTTGTGAGATTCTTATGAATCAAACTTGTGTCAACTGGAAAGCAACAATGGTAAGATTCTTCATGAATCAAACTTGTTCCAGGAACTTGAATTGACGACTTCAATCAAGCGGATATTTATCCAATTGATTCACTCTTTATGTTCGCAGTCTTGCTTTGAGACGGTCGAGTAAAGAGAACGGCTAGTACTGCCACGAAACCCTGTCAAGGAGATTCTTAATTGAATCTACCTGATCACAGGTACGATATTTAATATCGTATAACGGTCTTCACCGACCGGAGGTAAAACGCTACCGATTTAGGACGAATGTCAAAGCCATTCAGTCCGTGTCTATGTTTTGTCTCAAGAAGGTGGCGTCACGGTGTACTCAGCAAAGTCAAAGATTCACAACCAAATATTCATGCCCAAAGACTTATCCAACAATTGATAGTGTGAGCATGTGGATAAAGACACAAGATCACAAGATGGCAAAGACAAGTCAAGAATGATTTGAAGATCTCAAGACTTAAAGACAAAGTCGAAAGACAACGACAAAGGCTCAAAGATCACAGCATTAAGGAACAAAACTACTGTTACACGTTCAAGACTCATTTATGACGAAATTCATAAATCTCCATTGGAATCCAAATATCAAAGAGGAATGACCTCACATTGGGAGAGATTGTTAGCCTCAAAATATTGAGTCAAACAAGAATGTTCGGTCATAGGTTTCTATTGTAATATTTATTAGAACGTTGTAATAAGTAGTTATTTAGTCGTAGTTCACGGGCTTGGATTTAAACTAATTGAAGTCCAAAATACAAGCCCGGCCCAATATATAGTCCATTAAAGCCCGCATGTGGGTGGACTATATATACTACCCTCCTAGCATGTTAGGAGGGTGGATGGTCATTTGTAACAAATCTTTTCTTAATCTAATCTCACCAAATTAATCATCTCCACTCTACTTTCTCTCACTACTTTCTCTCTCTAGGAATTCATCTCTTCTTCATCTATTTTCTTTCTTTATTCATTGCTTAATCATCACAAATATATGAGACAACAATATATATATATATATATATATACATATATATATATATATATATATATATATATATATATATATATATATATATATATATATATATATATATATATATATATATATATATATATATATATATATATATATATATATATATATATATATATATATATATATATATATATATATATATATATATGTATATGTATATGCTAGTCCATACATTCGAAAATCTTAACCCTGCCGGGCTGTACATGTACCTATTGTTCTCAGGCGGAATAAGAGGAATGAGTCTAACTTACTAATTAGACTCGTCGTGTAAGAGGGATGCACCCCCATCGACCATGGATCATGTGTCCTTGTTACGTCCCTTGCTAATCAAGACGTCGATAGCAAGTTTTACAGCCAGTACACTGTGACTGAATAAAGACACACTCGTGCACACCTAACAACAGACAAGCCTCCCCTGGTCGTCCTTATGGTAGTAGCGACAGGCCTGCACGTGATGATTTCTGCCTCACCCATAAAGACCCTTTATGATATTACATTATTCATAAACAACATGTCGTGTTATAAATTTAATGCGAAAACAAAGCGGAACTTGATTAAGTCTAATACTGTTAAATCGAGTGTAGCACCATCAAACTTGGGGGGCTACCAGGGTATAGTTATACCGCTATTCCGTGCAGGTCACGCGAATTCTTTGGATATATTCCTTTGGCGCGGAGGTATTTCTTTCGCGCGCTTATTTTTGCGCCACAGAGGTATTTCTTCCGTTGGCTTATTCCTTTGTCGCGGACGTATTTCTTCCGCGCGCTCATTTCTGTGCCACGGAGGTATCTCTTCGGTTGGCTTATTCCTTTGTCGCGGACGTATTTTCTTCCGCACGCTTATTTATGCGCCACGGGTGTATCTCTTCCGTTGGAGTATATCTTCCACGTGCGCATTATCTTCGTCGTGGAAGTATCTCTTCCACGTGCTCATTATTTTCGCCGTGGAAGTATCTCTTCCACGCGCTCCATTTCTTCGCCGTGGAAGTATCTCTTCCACGTGCTCATTATTTTCGTCGTGGAGGTATCTCTTCCACGTGCTCCATTTCTTCGCCGTGGAAGTATCTCTTCCACGTGCTCATTATTTTCCCCGTGGAAGTATCTCTTCCACGCGCTCCATTTCTTCGCCGTGGAAGTATCTCTTCCACGTGCGCATTATCTTCGCCGTGGAAGTATCTCTTCCACGTGCTCATTATTTTCGCCGTGGAAGTATCTCTTCCACGTGCTCATTAATCTTTCGTCGTGGAAGTATCTCTTCCACGTGCTCATTATTTTCGCTGTGGAAGTATCTCTTCCACGTGCTCATTATTTTCGCCGTGGAAGTATCTCTTCCACGCGCTCTATTTCTTCGCCGTGGAAGTATCTCTTCCACGTGTGCATTATCTTCGCCGTGAAAGTATCTCTTCCACGTGCTCATTATTTTCGCCGTGGAAGTATCTCTTCCACGTGCTCCATTTCTTCGCCGTGGAAGTATCTCTTCCATGTGCTCATTATTTTCGCCGTGGAAGTATCTCTTCCACGTGCTCATTATTTTCGCCGTGGAAGTATCTCTTCCACGCACTCCATTTCTTCACCGTGGAAGTATCTCTTCCACGTGCGCATTATCTTCGCCGTGGAAGTATCTCTTCCACGTGCTCATTATTTTCGCCGTGGAAGTATATCTTCCACATGCTCATTATTTTTGTCGTGGAAGTATCTCTTCCACGCGCTCCATTTCTTCGCCGTGGAAGTATCTCTTCCACGTGCGCATTATCTTCGCCGTGGAAGTATCTCTTCCACGTGCTCATTATTTTCGCCGTGGAAGTATCTCTTCCACGTGCTCCATTTCTTCAACGTGGAAGTATCTCTTTCACGTGCTCATTATTTTTGCCGTGGAAGTATCTCTTCCACGTGCTCATTATTTCTTCGCCTTGGAAGTATCTCTTCCACGTGCGCATTATCTTCGCCATGGAAGTATCTCTTCCACGTGCTCATTATTTTCGTCGTGGAAGTATCTCTTCCACGTGCTCTATTTCTTCGCCATGGAAGTATCTCTTCCACATGCTCATTATTTTCACCGTGTAAGTATCTCTTCCACGTGCTCATTATTTTCGCCGTGGAAGTATCTCTTCCACGCGCTCCATTTCTCCGCCGTGAAAGTATCTCTTCCACATGTGCATTATCTTCGCCGTTGAAGTATCTCTTCCATGTGCTCATTATTTTCACCGTGGAAGTATCTCTTCCACGTGCTCTATTTCTTCGCCGTGGAAGTATCTCTTCCACGTGCTCATTATTTTCGTCGTGGAAGTATCTCTTCCGCGTGCTCATTATTTCTTCGCCGTGGAAGTATCTCTTCCACGTGCACATTATCTTCGCCGTGGAAGTATATCTTCCACGTGCACATTATCTTCGCCGTGGAAGTATCTCTTCCACGTGCTCATTATTTTCGCCGTGGAAGTATCTCTTCCCCGTGATCATTATTTCTTCCGTGCAAGTATCTCTTCCACGCGCTCATTATCTTTGTCGTGGAAGTATCTCTTCCACGCGCTCATTATCTTTGTGGTGGAAGTATCTCTTCCACGCGCTCATTATCTTTGCGGTGAAAGTATCTCTTCCACGCGCTCATTATCTTCGCCGTGGAAGTATCTCTTCCACGTGCTCAATATTTTCGCCGTGGAAGTATCTCTTCCACGCGCTCAAATTCTTCGCCGCGGAAATACTTTTTCCGTGCACTCTTTTATTATCTTCGCCGTGGAAGTACGTCTTTCGATGTCTCATTGTTTTCCATGGAAGCAGGTCTTCCATTGGCTCATACTTTTTGCCACGGAAGTACGTCTTGCGTTGGTGCATATCTTTGTTGTGGAAGTACGCCTTCTACAGCGAATTACTTTGCCCGACTACGAAGTGATTTTTCTAAAGTTTAAATTGTTCGACCTAATTAGACGGGGCCTGATCAACTACGTTTAGTATAGGAAAAACTATGATTTTTTAAAGTCATTATCACAGTCGTGGCCATATGACGGATATAATATCCGCATCACATTGCAATAGAAGTATGTCTTCTGTTGGCCTTAAGCCGAATGCAATATTTATAACATGCTGCATCATTAATGGGTAGAAGAAGTACGTCTTCAAAATATTCACCATGCAACATACGGGTTCCACCTTCACCTTCACAAAACCTTCTTATCATCCTCACGTTAGTGATGAATAAAGATAAAACCTTGCTGTAGAAACTAGAGGGGGGGGGGGGGGGGGGGGGGGGGTTGAATAGTTTCTCTTCGATTAGTCACCTAATTAAAATTACTTTCAATTAGGTTAGTATCAAAACTATCTATTACTTGAAGCTAAGTTGCATAATGATTAGGTTCAATTCAAATGCATTAGCAATGGTAATAGGTAAGTGTAATGATAATGAAATAAGTAAAGAGTAAGGAAAGAGAACCTAATGACAAGACACCAAGATTTATAGTGGTTCGACAACGAGGCTCTATCCTCGTTTCTACTCCACTCCTCGAGATTTCCACTATATCCACAAGCTCCCTTCTTGGCGGAGAAAACCTTACATCGTCACTTACATTATTTTCTGACACTAAGCTAAATGTCGAGACCTAATCTTTAGCTAGGACCAATCTACACAACGTTGCCTACTTCACAATTTAACGACACAAGGCTAGATGTCGAATTCTAATCTAAAGCTAGAACCAATCTTCACGACTCTTCACTTTGAAGCTAAGTGAGAACTTCACACAACACAACTACTAATCACTTTCAAGTTTAGTGAGAACTCACAAGACACAGCCACATCACTTTATAGTTTAGTGAGAACTACTACACAATCTATTACAACTCAACTAGACATATCCAAGTACACACATGTAGCTTCGATCTACACAACATAAATCCAAGCAAACACATATGCAATGGATGTACACAACAAATCTAAGTATTCACAAATAGCTTGGATGAACACAACTAGTCTAAGTATTCATAAATACAAATGGATCAACATAAAACAAAAAGGCTAACATGATGAACATGACTAATTCATGGATTCATCTTTATCATAACACTAGTGAGTGAGTGATCTTCTCTTTGGACAAGGTAAAGGAGGGGATCAAGAGGATAATCATATGTAAACATACTTAACACATTAAGTGATCATTTACTAATGATTATGCTATAGAAAAGAGAAAGGGGGCTGAGAAAAACGTCCAAGAGGGCTGTTGGAAAATGAGATTTGATCCACTATTTATAGAAGACAAAGTGCAACGGCTAGCTGGGCGCGGTTCTTTAACTAGCCCGGAGGTTCCATATCGCTAGAGAACCGCCTAGCTATTTAGGTACCGCCCAGTAGACTACGCTCCTTTTTTTGTCTTTTAGTGGGGTAGGAATATCTGAGGTTTTTTAAATCTTCAAAAGATATTCTTATGGCATATGGAATATGCCATTTTCAAATTTACATTTTCCATTTTAGTAAAACATTTTCTTAAAAAGAAATTGTTTATTAAAAAATCTTTTGTCATATTAACAAAAGTGAGTTTTAAAGGATAATCACTTTGATGATCACTAAGTATGATTAAGAAAAGTTAGTGATATGATTATTACCTTGATGATAGTGTTAGTTAAATAATTCGTTTTGTGTTTTACACTAAATGTGTTGTATAGTTTGTTGTAATCAAAACTAACAAAGATTAGTTAACACTAATAATATTTTTAGGCATCACTTGCATTAAAAATCTCCCCCTTTTTGATTCGACAAACTATAAACTCATTTACGTAGAAACAAAAAATATCGAATTATTAACGATTTTATCACTATCATTTCTCCCCCTTTGTCGTAGCAAAAAGGTAAGCACAAGTCTTTGAAGAGAACCGGACTTTGCTAGTAGCTCCCCCTTGGTGGTTTCTCCCCCTTGCTTGGGGCACCAAGTGTATGAGCTATGGTGACATGCTACACAAAGGTTAGTAGAAACAAAAGAAACACCAATGTATATATGATCACTACCTACTAAGTAACTTGAGAGGGAGAAGGAGAAGAAATCTCAAATTATAATCAAGTATTTGCTAAGTATGTCCAAAGAGGTAAATGACAAAATCAAAGTTCAATTGGTGGAATGGAGGTAGAAAAGAAACATCCAACCAATGAAGATGATAAATTTATCAAGGGGTTAAAATTTAGAATTGATGGAATCACCCATAATCAATTGTAAAGATTAACCACGATCAACTCAAAAGAAAGAGAGAATGATCAAACAAAGAAAACAAACACAACACAAAGGTTTCATATTACAAAAATATGAAAGAAACAAACAAGGTAGATAGTCATACACACAATATGAGTATCTAAAGCAAAAGATATGGAAAATAAACCACAAAGCATAAGCTATTCTAATAGTGATAATTTTCCAAGATTGCTTAAAATGTTATTGATTCCAAAACAACTAAAGTATTATTGACTCCAAGAGTGCTTAGTCCTTTAGTTAGAAAAGTAAGACGACGAGGCATCATTCGAAGTTTTGTCCACAGGAACGAAAACTTTGAGAGGAGGTCGAGTGAGGAGGAATTCAAGAAAATTTAACTTCTCATACACATGAGCAAGTTCAATTTGTTGAAATCGACAACAAGCACACGAGGATCCATGATGCAAAACAAATTCGGTTGATGGGGGAAGGCCATCACACCTAGGGTTTGGTGGTGGTGATGTGGGTAGGAAATGTTTTCACAATGCCTTGTGAGGTTTGGGAAGGTTGAAAGTTCATTGAGTTGAGGGGTGTCGAAAGGGTTTGGTGGTGGGGAAGATTTTCCTTTTCTCTGGTGATGGGGTTAATGGAGTAGGTCTCATTCCAATACTTGATTGGAGAGAAGGTGGGATTCTTGGGTGGTTTGGATGAAGAGGGTTCATTTTTCTTGATCCAAATAGGTCGAACCGAGATCTTCGGTTTCTTGGAAAGCTTGGATGAGGAAGCTTTGGGCGAGGAGGTTTGTGACAATGAAATGTCAAGGTTATGAAAGGAGGAGTTAGGCATTGTTGAGGTGTGAGAATGAAATCTCAAGGTGGGGGTATAAGAAGAAAGTAGACAAGGCAAAGGTTTGAAAATCAAATGTAAAGTGTCAAGGAATGTTTAGCCAAATTGAGTAAACATAGAATCTTGACAGGGGATAGGGTGATGAAGAAAGACCAAAAAAACGAGCCAAAACTTGGCTATCTGTCCGCGGTTCCTTATAGGGACCAGCGGTTCCTTAGTACTTAAGGAACCGCGCGACTTTAATGAGCCGCGTGCAGTGGACTTAAAACCATGATTTTCTAGGGTTTTGAGATAAACTAAGACTTTTTCAAAAAATTGCAAATCTTGGAATTTTACCTCTATTAGCACTAAATTATGCTAGGGTTGCATAAAAGCAATACATTCACACAGAATGTCTTGACAAAGGGTGACAATATTTAGATAACATTTTGAACCACATTTACTCAAGTTTTAGAGGTTGTGATAGATTTAGGTTTAATTTTAATTTAAAATTAAAGTTGATTAATGTGCACATAAAGATAGAAACACATAAAGCTAAATCCATAGATCATCCTCATGAAAAGCTCGTGGAGGGAAGGAAATACAATAAGGAAATGAAAAACAACTAACTAAAACAAAGTTAGCTTAAAACTAGTTCTTTGATAAGTAGTCTTTCTTGGCTTGGTTTTTCTTGAAAAACATTTTTTAAAGAAAAATCATCATTCATCTCCTAGGAGGAGGCATGGTAAACAAGGTGAGCAAGAAATCTTGCAACCGCCTATGAAGTTCAAACATCTCCATCCTAAGGTTGTGAATGATGTAGTTGTTGTAGAGGCAACATGGACAATGAGAACCATGAGCTTCTAGGAACCCAAAGAAGTGAGGATCACCCATAAAGAGGGTAAGTGGGACACCCAAAATGAGAGTGTTTGAGGGAGGTGGAGGTGGAGGAGGTATGTTCTCCAAGGGTGATGTGGGTGAATATGGAGTTATGTTCTCCAAGGGTGAAATGGGTGAGTTTGGAGGGGTAAAAGGTGAAGTCACCAAGGTATAAACAAAGTCATTCATAATGGGAATGCTTTGGATGGGTTGAGGTTGGGTAGTCACATCCAAGAGAGTACTTGGAGTGAAGGGTGAGGATAGCTCATTCATTCTAGATTGGAATGAAGAGGAGGTAGAACCATGAGAATGGTTGGTACCATGGGTTGAGGTAGTCTTGCATGGAGCAAGAGGTGGTGAGGTTGATGAAGATATGAGAATTGGAACAATCTCATTCTTGGGTGTGTGAAAGGGTGAAGAGTTAGGTTTGGGCAACTTAATCTTAATCTTAATATTTTTCTTTGAAGTGGAGGTTTTGGATGAGTTTGAGGTTCTTGTAGAAACCATTGTTGTAATGAGTGGTTTAAGGGTTAAGGATGAATGGTTTGATGTGTGAAGAACATGGCTAACAAGGTGGGTTTAAAAGGGTGAGGGGATGATCCAAACTAGTAATGGGTTAAAAACATTTTATGTGAATAATGAATTTAGGTAACCTAGTTTAGGAAATGTGCAGGTTTTTGCAAAGAATCAAGCAAGGTTTACACAGATTAAGGAAAATAGTGTAAAGCAAAGATTCTGTCGGACACAGTAGCCGGCGGTTCCCTATCTAGGGTGGGCGGTTCCTTATCGATAAGGAACCGCTGGTCGATATGGAACCGCGACCAGAGGTGTTCAAAAATTTCACTTCCTCAAACTTTGGTTAGCCCAGGTTTTTTTTACCAAAGGATTATCAAGCCAAAGTTAACTACTGGCCAAAATCTAGGAAGCTAACTAACACATAGGATGCACAAAGCTATGCAAACCGTAAACACGATGGCATAGACAATCATTAGGATAAAAATAACAAGTAATCCAAACAAGTAGTATTAGTTAATACACAACCAAAATAAAGTAAAAAGAAGCAAATGTTCAACATCACATTACATGTTTACCAACATGTATACTTTGAAACAATTCAAAGTCTTCACCTTCTTTTCTTGCCCAATCCATTGATCATATTCCCCAAGTACTTGAATCCCTTCCTTGACTCAACCCGATGTTCATGTAATTCACCTCGAGTCCTAAGATTTTCACGGTAGAGATGCTCCATATTGAGATCTTCCGGTATTTCACTAGAGGAACAATGAGGTGGAGGAGCTAAGTCTTCAAGTCCATCCACGAATGAGTTTGAGGATGGGTGGGAATTACTCGAAGAGTTGAAATGAGAACTAGAACCTATGCCATCACCATCACTTGTTGGCATATAGGTGTCCTCATCATCCGGCTCTTGATGATCGGATTTTCGCGAACCTCGATCACTTCTAGGCTTTCTTTCATATACCTCTTGAATATGCAACATAACCCGATGAACCGGGTGAAAGCGAGAAAGGTCGAGGTGGGGAAAGTCATGAACAACCCTTTTGAAAAGGCGAGTAAGAAGCATAGCATAGGGAAGATTTGTTTTGGGCTTTGAAATAGCATAATTTATTCGTCGAGCGATATAGTATGCCAAATTGTACTTGGTTGATGTAAAGATGCAACATAACATATGCACCATACAAGCCGGGATATGATCTCGGTTTCCACCAAGACAAAATACATTCTCCCTAAGGATATTTGCCCATTGGACCATAAAATCCTTAAGATCGCTTGAGAGCACTTCATAGCGATTCACATTTCGCACATTAGAATGAAGGCTTCTCACAACGTTTGCATCACGCTCTTTCGAAATGATATCAAGGATAAATTCCGGATCAATTTCAGCGTGGTCATTTGGAGGTTTATCGTTGGATTCCAAGAGAGCATCAAGTCTCTGTTTGTCCGTGAAACGACAAGTGCCTTCATATGGCACACCAAGAATTTCACCAAAATCTTCGAGAGAGTATTGAATGATTTGATCGTTCAACAAGAATCGAATGAAGATTTCGCCATTGTATTCAAACATAGAGTAAGTGCTAAAGAATTCTAGAAGAAACAAGGGGTATATATCTTCTTCTATGTAGATCAAGCAATCAAACCCCGTATGCTCAAACATAGATTTGATATAGACATAACCCGTTATTCCCTCATCAACAACTCTACCCTCATGGAAATTTCGAGTTGAAAGAGATGAAAAGGAGTTTCGAAGTTGAGTGGATGCAAAGGTTTGGGGAATGTTTGGCATATATTGTTTAGTGAGTTGATGATCCTTTGGTATTGTGAAGGCATGATTAGTACCTAAATAAACACAAGAAAATATTTTTCTAATCACTCATATGAAAAATAAAATCAAAAATCAAAATATGAGAATGTGTTATATCAATTTCTTGACAAACAAAGGATTGAATCCATATCATTCTCATGTTCACAATGTATCTATTCCATTATTAACCAAGAACATATGAACTATGTTGGATCAACAATGGACTAGAACAGTGGTTTTTCAAAACAAGGTTTCTAGGTAATCATTAACAATGCAATTACCTATATGTTTATAGGTTCATCTCAATTCCATCTTTTAACCCAAATCATTTAGCCAAAATTCGGATTTGTTCAACAAGTGGGTTTTAGTGAAATCTTAATGAATATGAACCTAAGGAATCATAGTAAAATAACCATGTCAACCCATATTCCTATTAAGGTTCTAATTCAATTTCAATTTTAAAAATCCCCAATTATGAAAGGATGAACCCTAGAACAAAATAGATGAAATTGAAAGAAAATACTTACAATTAATTGATGTTTGATGAAGGATGAGTGAAACCCACAACTTGGAATCAATTAATTTGAGTGATTAAAGGTTTTTGAAGCTTCAACATTGGTGGAAAAAGTGGAACCCGTCGGCTGTGTGTTTTTGGGAGAGAGAGGGTTTAGTTTGAAAAGATTAAATTAATAAAACTGGCTAATAAGTGTGAAAACACTTATCCTTTTACCACTTAATTTTAATAATAACCAAGCCAAAACGTGTATTTTATGTTGTAAATGTCGGAATTATGCGTGGTTTATGTTTTCGTTGTGATTTAGGATCAAAATGTGAAAAGGGAAGAAAACACGGGCTTTCACGGGCTTTTATTGAAGAAAAAGACAAAAGACGAAGTCGAAAGATCAAGAGTGCAAAAAGAACGGAAGTCCAAGGCCTATTCTGAAGATTTATCGAAGAAAAAGTCTAAAGTGGGAAGTTTAATGAAGTCGAAGAACTCAAGTCTAATAAATGAAGAAATTATAAGACGAGTTCAATTAATCCCGAGACAAAGTCGAAAAGAGTCGAAGAATTTAGAATACAAAAAGACGAGAAAAGAAAGAAAGGAGCAACACATGCTAACCTCCCTAATCACCTATAAATACCCTCCTAATGACACATTAGGAGGTGTTGACTATCTTGACAAAATAGTTCTTCCACATTTAATTTTCATGTCCTTTACTTAATTGTCATTTTAATTTCCTTGTCTTGCACCTTTAATTTGTAAGCTCTTTAATTCTTGCTTTTTGATATGTGTGTAAACACCCATCCTTTTTACCACTTAATTACAATAATAACCGGACCAAAACGTGTATTTTATGTCATTTATGTCGGAATTATGCATGGTTTGTGTTTTTGTTGTGATTTAGGACGAAAAGGTGAAAAGTGGAGAAAACACGGGCATTTACGGGCTTTTATTGAAGAAAAAGATGAAAGACAAAGTCAAGAAGTCAAGAGTGCAAAAAGAACGGAAGTCCAAGACCAATTCTGAAGATTTATCGAAGAAAAAGTCAAAAGACGGAAGTTTACTAAAAGCCGAAGAACTCGAGTCATATTTATTGAAGAATTAAAAGACGAGTTCGAAGAAATCCCAAGACAAAGTCCAAATATTAAGAAGATTTAAGAAGATTAAAGAAGCTTAAGGACTTGATCTTGCAATTAAGAAGAAAGGAAGGAGGGGAGGAAGCTTCCTCTAAAAACCTCCCTAATCTCCTATAAATACCCCTCATTTTCATTTCATTAGTTTTGTTGGCTTGCTTGACAAACTAGTTCTTCCACCTTTTCATTCTTGCACATTTACTTTCTTGCACTTTTAATTATTTGTCATTTAAATTCAAGTCTTTTAATTTCAAGTAAGTTTTAATTCTGTCTTGTTTAATATTTTATCTTTAAGCTTTTTAATCATCTTGTTCATCTTTTCTTCTTGCTTATTGTTAATCTTTTTCATAATCTTGGTTTGTCTTGATTTCAAGTTTTCAATCTTAATCTTTTTCATCTTCTTTTTATATAAAGTTTAAGTCTTTTTAATTTTCGTGGTTTCTTTTTAAGGTTTTCACACGTTTATATTTGATCTAGTGTTTTTATTTAGCTTTTTGTGTTTTTATTTTGCTTATTGTCCTTGAAAAGTTAAGATTTTAGTGCTTAATCTCGTACTTTTACGTTTTCCTAGTTTTTAGGAAAAGCTGATTCGATTTTGCAATACTTGTGTATTGCGAATTTGTGTCCTGATTCAATTTCGCAATTCTTCCATAATTGCGAAATTGAATCATCTACAAAGTTGCGAAATCTTGTTCCAAGTTGCGAAATCATTGTTTTTCAATATTGCGAAATCTTATTCGATTTTGCAATTATTGCGACATTGTGCAATAATTGCGACATTGTACACTATTGCGACATTGTGCAACTATTGCGACATTGTGCACTATTGCGACATTGTGCACTATTGCGACATTGTGCAATTATTGCGACATTGTGCACCATTGCGACATTGTGCACTATTGCGACATTGTGCAATTATTGCGACATTGTGCAACATTGTGAAATCTTTCGTTTTCTAGCAATTGCGAAATTGTGTCTTTTGCTAATTGCGGAATTACGTCAATTTTGACATAATTGCGAAATCTTGGGTTTTAATTGCAAAATTATTTAATATTTTTTTTAGAATTGCGAAATTAATTAGTTTTTATTCAAATTTAATTTTTAAATTTATTTTTCCCGCCATTTCTACTTACCTTTATTTTAATTGTTTTGTCTTATTTTTACTTAGCTTTATTTTTACTTGTTTTGTCTTATTTAACTTTCAAATTTACTTTTCGTCAAGCCTTAATTTTTCGTCATTTACTTTTAAAGTTTTTAATTTTACGTCATTTAATTAATTTACTTTTCAAGTTTTTAATTTTGCACCATTTACGTTTTAATTAGTTTTAATTTTTAATTACAGTCATTTACATATAAGTCTTGCACCATTTATTTTAAAAACAACCAAAAATATTAGTTTCACCAAAAAACAATTGAGTCGAACTTTGAACCGGAAATCAATTCGTTAAGATACCGAGAAACGAACAATTGAACCTAGCAAAATCCAACATTAAAATGGCGCCGCTGCTGGCTCTTTTCGTAAAGATTAACGGTTTTCTGTGAAAGACGCGTTGCTTTTTGGGATCCGTTCACTTGTGAACGTTATTTTTTGTGTCAAAAATTTTCAAAAAATCCCAAAAACATTTGAAAAATCATAAAAAGCATTTCTTTTTCAAAAAGTTTTGTACCAAAAATATTCCTCTTTATCCTCTATTATGTTTAATTCTTTTCTTTACCCCTCTTATTTATAATTCTTCATGGATTCGTCGTGCGTGCGGTGTGAGAGACCATGGCATGGTTTTCAAACATGTCAATGGTGTACTTGTGAGCGATGTGGTTTTGATATCGACGGTACACAATTTGGATTTTGTCCATTTTGCAATTCAACAAATTCATACTTCAACTCTTACAATACTTTCTCACCCTCTCCCGTCTATGACAATCCCTATCCTCAACATGCACCGGGTTTTTCTCCATACCCGTGTTGCTATATTTGTGGGGGCCCTCACGATGTTTCTTCTTGTGATCCGTCGAAGATCTTTGAAAAACCACCGTGCTATCATCCCAGTGCATTTAACTTTGAGCCCCCACGTCACACCGTCAATCATCAACCTTCTTTCGAACAATTGAGTACCCAAGAACAATGGGCTACTCTTGTTACTCAATTTCAAAACCTCGAAGAAGCTTTCCATAAATACAACACAAAATGTCAAGCGGATCAGCAACGAGAGCAGGTATCTAACCTTAATGCTTATACTCCTCCTCTTGTGCCTCCATATTATTATGACAATGATGACGATGAGTGTCCTATTTCTTGGACCGATGAGAATGCTATTCCTTCTCCCGACTTGCCGGAGCCTAAGGATTCAACCATCCTAAGGGATGAGGATATTAGTACAATTCCTGCAAAGGAATCCGACGAATTCAATACGTCTAGTGCTGATAACCTTGTCCCTATTCCAAGTGAATCTGAGTTGACATCTGACAGTGACGATGAATATGATGCACTTTCTTCTGATGATGTTCCTTCCACCAACACTTTGGAAGAGGATTCCTTGGCTTTCTCCAATCCTCTTTAAAAATATTTCTTATCCGGGTTTTATTTAAAACCCCAGTATTCCGGATATACATAGTTCTTTGTATTCCGAATAGTAGTTAGTAAACCAAATCCGGATAAGCAGGTAACATCACCAATTCCGGATAAGGGCATTATCCCGTATTCCGGATAAGTGTTCTAAGATTAGATTATGGATAAAGGCTTCGATTGTTGGTTCCGGATAAGGGCTAGGTGACGAATTCCGGATAAGCATATTTAGGGTGATTCTGGATAAGCGATAACTCTGATTCCGGATAGTTAGCTTGAATAAACATTCCGGATAAAGCACTAGACAGGGATTCCGAATTGGCCAAGGAACAGGTATTCCGGATATAGGGAAGAATCAATTATTCCGGATTGGAGGTTTAACTCGTATTCCGGATAAGGAACATTAGGCAATTCCGGATAGTGAGTAAGTTTTGGTATTTCGGATTGTGACAAGATCTTGGATTCCGACTCAGGTTTTGTTTCTTCCCTGTTTTATTTTCAAGCATTTATTTTTCCCGCCATTTTTCTTTAGTGTTATTTTAATTGTTTTTCTTAATTTTAAATTCAAGTTTGCATTTTTATTACATTGTCAAATTTACTTTTCGTCAAGCTTTAATTTTTGTCATTTAATTAATTACTTTTAAAATCTTTAATTTCCTTGCCATTTACTTTAAAGTTTTGCAATTTAATTTTACAACAACGACCAAGTATATTGTTTTCCACCAAAAGACGACTGAGTCGCACGTTAAACCAGTAATCAATTCGATTAGACATACTTCAACGAACTTAATTTTATAGTTATCAACTGGCGCCGCTACCGGCTCTTTTCGTGAAGATTAACGGTTTTTTGTGAGAGACGCGTTGAATTTTGGGATCCGTTCACTCGTGAACGTTATTTTTCGTGTCAAAAAGTTTCAAAAATTCATAAAAATTAAAATTTTTCAAAAAATCCATAAACATAAAAAAAATCATAAAAAGTAACTCTTTTTCAAAAGTTTTACACCAAAAAGATTTTATTTTTACAAGTACATATATATTCTCTATTTCTTTGGTTTCTTTTCCTTTTTCTTTAGCAGGTGTATGCGTACTAGATATTCGACTTATTCAGAGCCCGAGACTCGTGAAGATTTAGATATGGCTGGTGTGCACAACAACAATAACCCACCTCACCCCAACATGAATAACAACAACAATGTTCCCCCACCCGATCTTCGAACGATGGAACAGCTTTGTCAACAAACCATGAACGGACGAGGAGGACCGATTTCACCGATGCAAATCACGGCTCCAAAGTTTTCGTTGAAGCATCACATGATCCAACAAGTTCTAAACACTTGTCCATTTCGCGGATTACCGGATGATGATGCCAACAAACACCCGACAATTCATTACCGTTACTCAAAGCATGAAGTTGCCCGGTGTTACTATGGACTTTCTTCGCCTTCACCTATTTCCACACACCTTATCCCACCATGCCAAAAAACGGTTTGATCGTCTTTCGAAGAATTCAGTTCATACTTGGGATGAGATGACTCAACGCTTTTTGTCGCGCTACTTTCCACCATCCATGGTCATGAGCCTTCAGAATCAAATCAGTGGATTTACTCAAGAACCTGATGAATCACTTTTTGATGCTTGGGAACGATATAATGTTTTGATCGATCGATGTCCGAACCACAACATGCTCCCCGTCACCTTAATTGATACTTTCTATAACGGTTTAACTTTTCGTGATCGTGATACGATTAATGCAGCCGCCGGTGGCACATTTATGAAAAGAAGACCTGAGGAGTGTAGAGAGCTTATCGAGAACATGACTACTCATCATAAAAATTGGGATTCATCCGCATCTTCAAGGAATAACCCGAGAGTCAATGTTTCTTCTACTTCTTCAAACCCTGATATCACCGAATTGACCCGCGCAATGGTCGAAATGAGCAAAAATATGCAACTCTTGGCTACAAATCAACAACAACAAGTTAAAGCTGTAGCACTTTCTTGTCAGATCTGCGGCGGTCCTCATTCATACACTGATTGTCCTTCTACTCATGACAATCTGAAAAACGTGTATGCGGCTCATGGTAACTATTCAACTGAAAACTACCAAGCCCGACCTCAAGGTGATCGTAACTTGCTAAGTTACTGTTCCAACAACTTTCTTTCACCCGGTTTTTCTCCTCAAAACCACAACCCTAACAACTACAATAGAAGCATTCCAAACCCACCTCGAGCTTCTAATCCTTATCACCCACCCGCTCAACAAGCACCACCCATTAATCAAGATGTTGAAACTTTTATGAGGACCCAAGGAGAGCTAGTTAAGAATCTTCAAAGCCGAATCATCAATTTGAAAGGAGATATCAATAAGCAAGGGAATAATATTAGATCCGAGCTTCGACATGATATACAAACCTCTTTTAGCAATCAAACAAATGATTTGAAGAATATGCTGGCTAGTTTCTTACCAACTACTCAACCCTCTACTTTCGGCTCTCTTCCTTCTAGTACCGTCACCAACCAAAGAGCGAATGTGAGTGCTATTACTACACGCAGTGGAGCAACCTTAGTAAAACCATCTATCCCGCCTACTCCCACGCTTAGTATTAGTTCTCCATTACCATCTCCACCTCTTACTGAAGAAGTTTCCAAGAACCACCCTTCACCAACCCCACCGTCCACCTTTAAACCTTCAACATCTCAACCTTTACCTGCTACACCTACACCAACTAAACCTAATATCCCTTATCCTTCTTGCTTAGACAAGTGCCAATTGCTCACCAAGGATGATATTCAAGTGTCAAACTTTTTGAAGAAGATTTCGGGAGTGACCATCACCTTTAGCCTTGTTGAAGCTCTAGCCCAAATGCCTAAATTTGTTAAGATGTTTAAGGAATTGCTTAATAAGAAGGAGAAGATGGCCGAGTTTGTTAATACTCGATTGAATGAAAATTGTTCTGCAGTCCTTCTTAAAGAACTTCCAGAAAAACTTGGAGATCCCGGTCGTTTTGTGCTACCATGTACTTTTAACCAAACCGAAGAATTTACTGCCTTAGCTGATCTCGGGGCAAGTATAAATCTGATGCCTTTAAGTGTTTGGAAAAAGTTATCATTACCCGACCTTACACCAACAAAGATGGCTCTTGAGCTAGCAAATCGCACTCTCGCTTACCCTTTGGTATTGCCAAAGATGTGTTTGTTAAAGTTGGTACCTTCACTTTTCCGGTCGACTTTGTTGTTGTTGATTATGAAATGGACCCTCGTATTCCATTAATACTTGGTCGGCCATTCTTGAGAACCGGAAAAGCCTTAGTCGATGTTGCCGAAGGTGAGTTAATCTTAAGAGTCGGGAATGGGGAAGATCACAACCAAATCAAATGGAAGAGAATCAGCGAATATGATTAATGTGCTTGATGATTTTGTCGTCTACAACAATCCTCTTTTCGATTCTTGCTACGATAATCCACTTTTCCAAGATGATGTGGATGATTCTCTCTCCAATTTTGATCCTCCACCAATTCATGAGTCTCCACCAATTTATGATGACTATGATGATGATTCTAGTTCTGACATGGATGATTCTGATGATTTTTCTTCTGAGTATAAAAACATGCCAACTTATGATGACTTTGATGATGTCGATACTCTTTCGAGTGATTCTTCACATGATAACCTTGCACCTACTTTTGATGAAGATTCTCCACCAACAATGCTTGATCTTACTTTGGATGACTACTCATTTGAGGAAGACTCTGCTACTTTTCTCAACACTTACTTCCCAAATGAGAATGATTCTCTTCCTTTGGACTTTGATGATGCTCTTTATCCTCCTTTGGATATGAAGAAACCCGTTTCAAAAGAGAAGAAGCCGGAAGACACCGATATCCGTAGTACCTATGTTTTGACACCTCTCTATCCACCTTCTAAGGATAAGATTGTGAGATTTATGAGCGGATCTTCTTCAAGGTCTACTGAGCCTGAGTGTTATTTTCCCCTAAAGGAAAAGGTGTTCGATCCCGATATTGCAATTTTTAAGCCATATCAGTATCCATCTGATGAAATAAAAGGAAAGATTTTTGGAAACAATGGAGATATGCTTGCACTTCATCACACTCTCTACCACCGTGCTCAACAATTGCTTAAGGGAACCTTGCCTACTCTTCTTTGGCTTGCCTTGTTCGCCTTAAGCTTGTGCTACTTGATGGATGAAAACCATGTCTTTGATCCCGGTGGATATGTTTCAAGCTTCTTCCTATGATAATCAAGGTCGAGTCAGGCTCACGACTCGGTTACCAAAAACAAGCGCTACTCGGGAGGCAACCCGAGTATCTATCCTTTTTCTTCTGTTTTTATAATAAGTGTAGCGGGAGACCCTAGTATGTGTTTATTGTTTTCTTTCTTATCATGTGTAGGGATTCGAGCTTTCAAAGATCCATTCTTGATGACTTTTGACGAATCGTGATCCCGTGTTCCCGTCTTCCCGGTTCTATCCTAAACTCTTTTGATTCAATATTTGATCATATCTATGCTAAAATAGGAATCACTTTAGTTGTCTCTTCCTTAGCAAGATTTAAACAACATGCACAATGTCCTAAGTGTAGGGGAGTTTACTTCCACATACCTAAACATTGAGGACAATGTTTATATTAAGTGTAGGGGGACTTCTATCGAAGTTAAGTGGGCTTTTCCTTGTATTTGTCCTTATTTTAACCGGAAAATTGATTTTTCGACATTTTTCAAAAATTTTGATCTATTTTGGCCTAGTTGTATTTACCTTTGTTATAGTTAGTTCTTTCTTTACTAGAATAAATTTTAATAAAGTGGTTTTAATTTTTAAACGTTGTGAATCTTTTGACTCAACCCGAGTTTACTTATCTAAGTTACTCTAGCTAGTATCCTTAACGTGTTTAAGTCAAGTTTTGCTAGGCTTTTATATAGGGAACTTTAAAACTCGAAAGTCTTAACTCTTTCGGGTTAAGAACAAGAACTTTTCGCAAGTTCCTATAATTGATCCTAGAAAGTCGTTTATCAAGGGAACTTTAAAATGCGAATTCTAAACTTGAAAAAGTCTAAGAAGTTGCAAGATCCTATAGATGACTTGAAAACCCAAAACTTTGATTTAATTGGCTAAGCATCCACGAGTCTCATTCCTTGAGATTTTAAATTGTGGAGAACGACAGATGATAGAGTCGATTATAAGTTTGGTATTCTTTCATGAATTTATGTGAGTTGATTATAAGATTTTTCTCCCATCGCTTGTTTATAAATATATTTGCAATAAATAAGGTTGTACGATTTGAAAAGTTACTTAGCTTCTAGCACAAGATCGTTTAAAAGTTGCTCGGTATTAATTAGAGTTCATAGCCAAGGCATAACTTATTGAAGCGGGATGCGAAGATTGGCGAGTCCGAAAAGGCCCGAACAAGACATGAGGGCTACATTTTGTTGCTAAAGATCCAAAAGTGATGTGAAGAATCATTTATCAAAAATCAATATGAAGGATCGAGACACACGACGAAAAGCAAATACTCCCCAAAAGATCATGGAGAAGTCTATCCAAAAAGACTCTAGCAAGGTATAAGGATAAACAGATCCAAGTCCTAAAAGGAGGCGCATCGTTGTATATCAAAATCCCAAATAAAGATTGGAGAAAAATGAAGAAGTCGTGGTCCAAATATGAAGAGTCTCTCAAAAAGTTCAAGTGAAGAAATTCCTATAATGAAGAGAAGACCATTATTTCATGAACGTCTCTCAAGATTTGAAGTATGAAGTCAATGCCAAATATCGGTCCGAGAAAGGTCTCAAATCGTGAAGCGAGTTATGCCAAGATATGAACTTTATGAGGTCCCGAGAAGCAGTTTTAAAAGATTTTGTCCTTTAGCTAACTATTGATTAAATCGTCCTACTTTATTTTCAGCCTAAATAACTATCGAAATAAGTCCACAATGCATCTTCCTGATCATTCAAGACATCAATAAAATTTAAGAGATACACCTAGGAATAAGGGAGTCTAAGTGACTAATTAGGCCACATGAGTTTGTGTTAGTTTGCTAACATATAATAACAATGATCTCGTTTTTAAGCTTGGTTTAGGGAACGTGAAACTTGAGGGTGATAATCATTCATGACATTCCAAAACCCCAAGGTAAGTTTTTGATCCTTTTACTAGTTTTCTTCCTTTAAATATTTTGTCTCTTTAATAAAGGCTAATGTTGATTGATTGTGGTGGAAAATGTAAAACTTGCTTTGTAATTAATG
Organism: Glebionis coronaria; assembly: GCA_025667525.1. Taxonomy (NCBI): domain Eukaryota; kingdom Viridiplantae; phylum Streptophyta; class Magnoliopsida; order Asterales; family Asteraceae; genus Glebionis; species Glebionis coronaria. Next base: position 246,974 of record JANFOE010001873.1, on the reverse strand, counting down.
CATTGCATGAGGACACTACAATGGTCAAGTGTAGGGGATTTAATAAGTGTGAAAACACTTATCCTTTTACCACTTAATTATAATAATAACCAAGCCAAAACGTGTATTTTATGTCGTAAATGTCGTAATTATGCGTGGTTTGTGTTTTTGTTGTGATTTAGGATCAAAATGTGAAAAGGGAAGAAAACACGGGCTTTCACGGGCTTTTATCGAAGAAAAAGACAAAAGACGAAGTCGAAAGATCAAGAGTGCAAAAAGAACGGAAATCCAAGGCCTATTCTGAAGATTTATCGAAGAAAAAGTCTAAAGACGGAAGTTTAATGAAGTCGAAGAACTCAAGTCTAATAAATGAAGAAATTATAAGACGAGTTCAATTAATCCCGAGACAAAGTCGAAAAAAGTCGAAGAATTTAGAAGACGAAAATACGAGAAAATAAATAAAGGAGCAACACATGCTAACCTCCCTAATCACCTATAAATACCCTCCTAATGACACATTAGGAGGTGTTGACTATCTTGACAAAATAGTTCTTCCACATTTAATTTTCATGTCCTTTACTTAATTGTCATTTTAATTTCCTTGTCTTGCACCTTTAATTTGTAAGCTCTTTAATTCTTGCTTTTACTTTTAATTGTTGAATCTTATTTTTAATCAAGTTTTTAATTAATCTCTCATTCTACCTTTCTTATTTTACTTAATCTTTATGCTTATTTGCTTATTGTCATGCTTATTTGATTATTTGTTATGTTTTTATGTTTATGATTGTGTTAGCTTATTGATTTTATAGCTTATTGTGTTTTTCTTAAATTTAGTTAAGTGTTTTTAAAAGTTATTTTATAAAAAGTTGATTTTAAATATTTTTATTATTTAGTGTTTTTAAAAGTTTCTAAATTTTGGTTTAATAGCTTTCTCTTAAAATTTATTTGGTTAAGTTTTTAGATAAGTGCTTATTTGTTTCTAGCTTATTATTTGATTTTTGCTTAAAAATATTTCTTATCCGGGTTTTATTTAAAACCCCAGTATTCCGGATATGCATAGTTCTTTGTATTCCGAATCGTAGTTAGTAAACCAAATCCGGATAAGCAGGTAACATCACCAATTCCGGATAAGGGCATTATCCCGTATTCCGGATAAGTGTTCTAAGATTGGATTCCGGATAAAGGCTTCGATTGTTGATTCCGGATAAGGGCTAGGTGACGAATTCCGGATAAGCATATTTAGGGTGATTCCGGATAAGCGATAACTCTGATTCCGGATAACTAGCTTGAATAAACATTCTGGATAAAGCACTAGACAGGGATTCCGAATTGGCCAAGGAACAGGTATTCCGGATATAGGGAAGAAGCAATTATTCAGGATTGGAGGTTTAACTCGTATTCTGGATAAGGAACATTAGGCAATTCCAGATAGTGAGTAAGTTTTGGTATTCCGGATTGTTACAGGATCTTGGATTTCGACTCAGGTTTTGTTTCTTCCCTGTTTTATGTTCAAGCATTTATTTTTCCCGCCATTTTTCTTTAGTGTTATTTTAATTGTTTTTCTTAATTTTAAATTTCAAGTTTGCATTTTTATTACATTGTCAAATTTACTTTTCGTCAAGATTTAATTTTTGTCATTTAATTAATTACTTTTAAAATCTTTATTTTCCTTGCCATTTACTTTATTGTCTTGCAATTTAATTTTACAACAACGACCAAGAATATTGTTTTCCACCAAAAGACGACTGAGTCGCACGTTAAACCAGTAATCAATTCAATTAGACATACTTCAACGAACTTAATTTTATAGTTATCACTGGCGCTCTGACGAGTTTTACTGCCTGCGGTTCCATATCAATAGAGAACCGCGGGTTTGAACTGCCAGAGATAAAGAACCGTCTATAGAGGCAGGTTTTTATCAATGAAAAACGCCAAATTTTTGAAAACCAAGTTTTCTAAAACACTTACAAATATATCTTAAACCTTTTAGAATATCATTGGATCATCATAACACTAAGCAATATGTCTTAATGAAGGATTACGATTTGAATCGAGATCGAAAAGAACCGAAACGGACAAACGACTACTCGTAGCGAAAAAGGAAAGGGTCAAGGGAAGTGAATCAAGACTAAGATCAATGCTCAAGGGATTAATGACAATCTTCAAATCGTGGAGACGAAGAGCTTGTGTCATATATAGTGGTTTAAGACGTGCCTTTCCGGCGAAGTGTTAAACGGCTTTGGTAATGAATAAACACAAAGCAAATATTGATGCATAGACTGAGATCAGTTTCAATAATAGTCTTAGTCTCAACCAAAATATGAGCAAGGTATTAATTCACTTTCTCTCCCACAAAGGGCCTACTAACCGTATGGGTGCAAACCATGGATATCATGCTTGATACTTTAAGCTACTACTAACTCACTCTACATCACCATAGTGAGTCAAGTATCCAAGCAATGAAGGTTTGAGAGGATAAAAGAAAAGAATCACAAACCACAAACAAATTTCAAGGCAAGGATGCCAAGAACAAGCACATAGTCAAGTAATGATCAAAATAATGATCAAAGGACGTGTGGAAGAACGAAAGCGTACCTTGGCCACAAAGAGCATTCCAATCCATCAAGGAATCAATGCAAAGCCCAACAATGACTATGATGAGTACTAAGTCTTCAAGGACTAGTATCATTCCCAATCATCATGATATCATCATTCAAAGATGTTGAAGATCAATGAAGATGAGTCTTCTACAAGTGCAAGTAACTCAATCCACAATCAATTGAATGATTGATCTTCATGAGTACCTACACAAAGCAAGATGCAAACTAGTAGATACATTTCAAGAGTAGATCTAAAATGCATAAAAGCTACTAATCTAAGTGGGATGCAATATTACCAATTAAAAGACCAAAAAAAATAATTTTGACCAAAGAGAAACTTTAGTACAACTTGACCTTCTAATTTGAGGAGACAATGGATCGATCCAAGTTTTAAAGTACAATATACTTCAAAGATCTTGAGTGACCATCGCTCTGATACCAATTGTAGAAACTACAAGGGGGGGGGGGGGTTGAATAGTTTCTCTTCGATTAGTCATCTAATTAAAATTACTTTCAATTAGGTTTGTATCAAAACTATCTTTTACTTGAAGCTAAGTTGCATAATGATTAGGTTCAATTCAAATGCATTAGCAATGGTAATAGGTAAGTGTAATGATAATAAAATAAGTAAAGAGTAAGGAAAGAAACAACCTAATGACAAGACACCAAGATTTATAGTGGTTCGACAACGAGGCTCTTATCCTCGTTTCTACTCCACTCCTCGAGTACACCTACTCGAGATTTCCACTATATCCACAAGCTCCCTTCTTGGCGGAGAAAACCTTACATCGTCGCTTACATTATTTTTCGACACTAAGCTAAATGTCGAGACCTAATCTTTAGCTAGGACCAATCTACATAACGTTGCCTATTTCACAATTTAACGACATAAGGCTAGATGTCGAGTTCTAATCTAAAGCTAGAACCAATCTTCACGACTCTTCACTTTGAAGCTAAGTGAGAACTTCACACAACACAACTACTAATCACTTTCAAGTTTAGTGAGAACTCACAAGACACAACCACATCACTTTATAGTTTAGTGAGAACTACTACACAATCTATTACAACTCAACTAGACATATCCAAGTACACACATATAGCTTAGATCTACACAACATAAATCCAAGCAAACACATATGCAATGGATGTACACAACAAATCCAAGTATTCACAAATAGCTTGGATGAACACAACTAGTCCAAGTATTCATAAATACAAATGGATCAACATAAAACAAAAAGGCTAACATGAACATGACTAATTCATGGATTCATCTTTATCACAACACTAGTGAGTGAGTGATCTTCTCTTTGGACAAGGTAAAGGAGGGGATCAAGAGGATAATCATATGTAAACATACTTAACACATTAAGTGATCATTTACTAATGATTATGCTATAGAAAAGAGAAAGGGGGCTGAGAAAAACGTCCAAGAGGGTTGTGGGAAAATGAGATTTGATCCACTATTAATAGAAGACAAAGTGCAACGGCTAGCTGTGCACGGTTCTTTAACTAGCCCGGCGGTTCCATATCGCTAGAGAACCGCCTAGCTATTTAAGGTACCGTCCAATAGACTACGCTCCCTTTTTGTCTTTTAGTGGGGTAGGAATATCTGAGGTTTTTTAAACCTTCAAAGGATATTCTTATGGCATATGGAATATGCCATTTTCAAATTTACATTTTCCATTTTAATAAAACATTTTCTTAAAAAGAAAGTTTATTAAAAAATCTTTTGTCATATTAACAAAAGTGAGTTTTAAGGATAATCACTTTAATGATCACTAAGTATGATTAAGAAAAGTTAGTGATATGATTATTACCTTGATGATAGTGTTAGTTAAATAATTCGTTTTGTGTTTTACACTAAATGTGTTGTATAGTTTGTTGTGATCAAAACTAAGAACGATTAGTTAACACTAATAATGTTTTTAGGCATCACTTGCATTAACACTTGCCAATGCCAGTGTTACCCCCCGACTATAGAACATGTTTTCTTCATACGTGGTCCTTACCGTCTAAATAACAGGAAACCAAGCATTCTAGCACAACCACCCGTCATACGTATACGGGTTCCTCATTTCTTTTGACGTGGATACGCTTACAGGTAAAAGATATGGTGTAGATTCTAGTAACCTTGGTGAAAACCTCGGATACTAGACTAGGGGGACATGATGACGTATAGTGACTGCACTCACTATTCGCATAGTTTTCCCATCATCTTTTTGCTAAAGGTAGGCCACCACGAGTGGAGCCTAATGTTACGGATGACTCACGAGGATGTCTTAGCATCAAGGCATACGAGGTTGTTTAGTGAGCGTGACACTTGAATGAGTCAAGCATGACATGATCATGAACCATATCATACTAGACTGGGGGACATGTCGACGTATAGTCGGTATAAGGCCCATAGACCTTACTTATCCTTCAAGAAACTCTAGTCCTATAAATACAAGGGTAGGGGGCTCATTCTATAATCAGGTTATCTCTCACAAATACACCACTTTTACAATATATCATCACGATACTAACTTGACCGTCGAAGGTAGACCCCGGGGCTCCGGCCTCGGGTCCACGTCTAACCGGTTCTTCTTTGTTTGCAGCATTACCTAGGATTCGGGAAGACGAAGAACGGCCCAGGAGAGTCGTCAAACCGTCCCAGCCAAACTATGCTCCAACAAGTTGGCGCCATCCGTGGGACCACGACTAATACGGCCTTTGCGCTCTTGCACGGTTTGGTTCGTCTTTTCACACTTATATCTGGCATCTATATATTGTTTTTAGTTGTTAGTTATTACAGTACACAACGCATAGATATAGAAACTAGAATACGATTGATGAGTACTTTGGTCAATCGAATGATGTGAAAAAGATAGTAACTTAATGATATATTCTTATGCATGATATCACTATATCATATCACAGTTGATATAATAATTCTATCGAAACCAAATTATAGGTATGAGATCACGTTTACATTAATTTAACATCATAGATTTTGCATAAATGAAAGTCACATGAGGTATTCAATTTCGCACGCACGCGCGATTTCATAAAACTCACTTGCAACGCAAGGACGCGGCGCGGTATATGAGCGCCCTTTTTTTTCTTCTTAGCGGAGACATTTTATGTTTTTAATTTTAAGATGTTCTTCACCTGCTATATAGAAACGTATGTGTATCTTCTTTATTTTTAGATATATATAACCAATGTTTATATTGAGTGAATTTTATTTTCTATATATCACATATACTCCACAAATTGCAATAAGGTTGTAGAAGGTCACTAGAATTTTAGATTTTTCTTGCCATGATATGTACGTAAATTTTACCATTATGATATGTATGTGATCTATTCCAATATACGAGGACATGTATGTGGATAATTTCCATGCTCAATATGTCTATTTTATTATACACACGTACATTCTGCCAAAATACACACGGGATGCATATAAATATTTTTATTTTTTATTCGCGGTCATGGGCCATCTATCCAAACTAGTTCGTACGTTTGAACATATATATATATATATATATATATATATATATATATATATATATATATATATATATATATATATATATATATATATATATATATATATATATATATATATATATATATATATATATATATATATATATATACATATATATATATATATACATATATATATATATATACATATATATATATATATACATATATATATATATATATATATATATATATATATATATATATATATATAGGATCCGGTTCCATTGAGAAGACTTTTAGATTGAGAAGACTGAGAAAAGATCCTGGCCATCCAATTGTATTAAATAAAAATCATTTAATTAATTAATTATACTACTAATAAGGGTAAATAAGTAAATGAATCAATTCCATAATTATCTTCCCATACTAACTACGTGGTTCAATATCCCTAAAAATAAGCTTTCCAAAATTTGAATTTACAAAGGATCAGTACATTTAACATCGTGATTTCAGTTTCTACAAATATGAAACATATCATATTTTTGTATTTTCTCTGAAGAATCGGTTATTAAAGTTCATATGCTTTTGAAGATGGATAAAAAATCGAAGCTACAACTACTAAAAACTAGGAATGACAAAGGTTAGAACTATTATTTTGAATCATGTTACGTTAGATTGATCTTGCTTTTTGTATTCATTATTTTATTTAGAGTATAGCAGTTTATTGTGGCATGAAAGTTGCAAAATATGACAATAATGTATATTTGAAATGATTCTAAATTTTAATCTTAAAAAATGAATCGTGTTACAACCAAGCATGTTTATGAATCTTAAAAAATGAATCGTGTTACAACCAATCGTTTTAACTTATTTAATGAATCTATTGAATCCTAAAAAGTGAGTAGAGTTACATGCGAGCATGTTTATGAGTCCATTCTATATGTGAAGCATAAAAAATTAATCAGAATTACGACATGTTAATGAAACCATTGTATACATAAATGATGAATCATTAAAAAATAATTGAATGTAATACCAGCATGTTAATGAATCAAGTTACACACTTGTATGTTTGTGAATCGAAGCACTTTTAAATACGTGAAATGATATACTTATTATAAATGTCTGTGGAAATAGTTGATTTTGTAGATCTGGAGTGGACAATGTTCGCTAGTGATTCAGATGATGATTTCGTGAAGTCGCCAACACGACCTATATTAATATGCCATAAAAGAGAAGCGAGAGAGAATGAAAATGAATCGAAGAAGCGGCAGAAGGTTGATAATTTTAGTGATAGTGAACAAAAGCGTGGAAAGAAAAGGATAACATATCCACCTGTGAATAGGCGACATCCACCGAAATGTTTAATTGATTCAATAAGACAATTTACGGATGCACAACGAGAAAGGGTAAAAAATATGGGATTCAAACATGTGTTGGATCTAAAAGTTGAAAAGATTCCAAAAAAACTTGGTTATTGGCTTGTAACCAATTATGACCCTAAAACAAATAACTTAAAAGTTAATGGCAGGTCACTACTGATAACAAGGGAGGTAATACACGATGTCTATGGGGTTCCGATGGGAGAATTACCTATCAAAGGTTTTAAAAAGTCAAAAAAGCTAGACAACGTTATTGAAGAGTGGAAGAGTCAGTTCTTTGTTAGAAAAAATGGAAGAATAAAGGTAAGTGACGTGATACCAAAGATGCTGGAAGATACAGAAGGTGGGAGAAAGTTTCAGTTGAATTTTCTTGTGTTGTTTGTTACAGTCATGATCGAGAGTATTAGTAATGGTCCAGTCAACCAAAAGTTTCTAGCAAACATTGAAACCAATACGGTTATTGATAACCTTGATTGGTGTACTTACACTTTAGATTGCTTGAATGAAAGTAGAACTGCATGGAACGAGTTGGACCCATCGAACTTCTACACCATCCATTATTGTTCTTAGTGGTATGATCGATTCATTTTTATTTCATGATTTATTGAATCAACATAATTATTTGTGTCTTTATATAAAAATAGTTTGGTTTTTTATAGTCATTAGTGTTTGCAATTTTTTTATCAATGATGCAGATATTTTACATGAAATCTACAATGTTGAATGCTTAAGAGAAAGTTTCTGGAATTATTCCGAACACGAATGGTTGGACAACAAACCAGCTAAAAGATAGGCAAAAAAAAGAAGTTAAGAATGGTGGGTTTGGAAAAGTGATATTTGCACCTAATGTTCAGTTTCTCGATAACGTTGGAAATGCTGAAGCTAACACACATGAAGTAGCAGAAAAGAAAATGGATACGGTTGTATCTGTTGGCACATGTGAGGAAATGATACATGACTCATTGATTCAAGATGAAAAGATATACAGTGATGGGTACTACGACAAGCACAGTGACATGTTTGAAACTAATGATTGCGATGATGAAGAGCTGAATGAGTGTGGTGATGAAGAGCCAAATGACTGTGATGATGAAGAGCCAAATGACTGTGGTGATGAAAAAATAAGTCTCGAGGTAATATTATATCATTTAAAATATGAATCATTATGTATGTTTATGATGTACTAAACTTTTATAAAAAAAATGTAGGATATCGTTAATGAGGTGAAGAGGAATTTTGCAGTTATTACAAGCGCAAAGTCATTAGTATATGAAAAAATTTCCAAAGGGATGGATATGTTTCCAAATAATAAGGATCTGTTGACATTGGAAAAAGAGTGTGAGGTAATATTTGGTAGAAATTCAAGTAGTGCTAGCTTTCATCAAGATGGCAATGGAAGCGAAGATAATGTGAATGATTCATATGTTGAAGATCCAGGAGTTATAACACAAACTATTACTGATCATGTGATAGTCGATCAAATTTTTGAATCATCAATACAAAAAGCGTTAGCAGAAGGCAAATATAAAGGGTTGATACCACCAAACATCAATTTTTCAGAAGATGGAGTTGAAGAGAATGATGGAAATGTTTCCTTTGTTGACAGTGATTCAAAATATAGAACAAGTGAAGTCACTCCCAGAATAGTTAAGGACGTTGTAAAAAAACTTGATGCAAGTAGGATTAAACCAATTCAAAATCGGCCTCAATCATTGAATGATTTGTTTCTTGGAAAACTAAGGGCGAAAAGGGAAGTAAAGATACCTGATTCACTTAAATCACCCTTCATAACAAGGATTGTGGACTGTAAAAGACGTCTTCTGGCAGATGAAAAAAAGGTTGCAAATTGGTTATTTGCATGCACCGAAGACGAAAAGTAAGTATTTTAATAAATTTATTTTTTTCTGCTACTTCTATGATTTGTTAGAACTGTGATATTAACACTTTCTGTTATACACACGACAGTGAAATAATTTTTGAAGCACATGGGAAATTGATCGGATACAAGGGTATCATGGAGAGCCTAAGGCCTGGTTCAAAAATTCATGCTACTGTAGTAGATATATGGGCAGCAATACAAAACGATTTGGAAAAAAGACGTTCTAATAGTGCAAGTGCGAGGGTGTTTGTACATTCTGACATCATGGTAGCAATAATCATGCATGTTTTAAATGAACGTTTATTTTTTTTCTTCATTTTGAACTAAACTGCTTACATGTTATGTGTATAAATGAGCAGGGAGATTCGATGCTAAATAAAAGTATGACGAATGCTCGTAGATGCGAATTATTCAACACAAACTTGAGGGCTTGCTTGAAGATGTACAACCATGAGAAATTGACAAACATAGAGCTGGTATGGATCGATGCACAATTTATTGTCATTGTTTTGATGATTCAAAATATTCTGTACCTTAAACACCTTTGTTTGGTTTTTATAGGTGTGTTTCCCAATCTTCCAATCTGGCCACTTCTACTACATCACATTCAACTTGGTGAAGGATGAGGTTCATGTTATTGACAACTTATCAATTTGTCCAAATTACAAAGACCTTCCAAAAAAAATTGGTATGTATATACCTATATTTTACGAATAAGAAATATGAATCGTCGAAAAAATAGAATTATATGATTCATTTTGTTAAGTTTTATGTTGGATAATGTACAGGTTAGCAAGTTTGCTGGCTATTTGACTGAAATAAAGCATCGAAAAGCTGTTGCCATTGGGAGAGTTAAGCCTGTAAGATTGGAGTTTAGTTGGCAAACTAGATTCAATTGTATCGATTGTGGGGTATTTTTGATGCTACATATGGAGATATACAAAGGCTTGAACAAGATGGAAGGTGGTTTATCTCAAGAAGGGTCAGGTCAACAAGAGCAGCTGAATGATCTGAGAAAAAAATATGCGACAAAAATTCTTGTAGAAGATATCAACAAACACAAAGAAGCTTTGATGAGGAAAGTCAACATATTTGATAAACTAACGAAAGAATAAAAAAAAGCTTGAAGCAACACGGGTTGCTAGTCGGAGAATCGCGTGTAGCTAGTTTTGGGTAGCAGACTATGTTTGTGATTCAAAATCGTATGACTGTTTTTAATTGTCTCATTTGAACTTTTTTATGGATTGTGTTATTGCTTCAATGAACCTACTGTTATTATGGTTTAGTATTTGTTATTTGAATAATATTCTATTATTAAGTGTTAATTGGTTGTTGATTGTTGGCTGATGTTCTATCATTAGCGATTCAAGGTTTAAATTTTAAATGATGGTTTACAGCAACTTTACTAACACACATGCACACAGCCCCATGTATGGGTCATTTTATGATGTATCTTAAACTAATGGGTCGTGCTTCACTTCTATCATTGACCATAACAGCTTAACGATCTTCAAGACATTCTCTACAGTCAGTGTTGTTACAAACAATGTTGTTATCACACCATCAGTTTTGGAAGACATATCCATACATGTTGAGTAAACCTTTCGTATGTATATAGAATTTAACCTACAGATTATGATGACCATAACAGGTTAGAATAGCAGTTGATGATCTACGGGAAAGTGCAGCTAGTAAACCTTTTGTGTTAATATATGTGTATGATTCAAATATATTGTGTATGATTCAAAGTCACATATAATTGTTTTTTAGGGGGTTTAAAGGTGTTTGGCTTATGATTTTTGTTGATGTTCTATCTTACTGCAAATACATGCTGTATTGTTCCTGCTGTATTGCTGAATAGCTGCTGAAACGCTGCTGATTATGCTGCTGAAACGCTGCTGAAACGCTGCTGATTATGCTGCTGAATATGCCGCATATTATGCTGCTGAATGCTGTTAAACCGCTGCTGAATATGTTGCTGAAACGCTGTTTTGGTTTAATTAGGCTGTTTGGATGGTGATGTTTAATCTACTATTTTTGGTTGGCGTAAGCACGTTGTTTTCACGCTATATAAGGTGTGTTTTAATGTTAGTATGAAAACTATATATGTATGATTCACAATATATGTGTATGATTCAAAATCACAAATAATTATTTTATAAGGCCGTTTTAGGGGTGTTTTGGCTGCTAGATTTCGCTAATGTTTTTTCTTTAATGATGGTTTACAGTAACTTTATAAAACACACGTCTAAACAAACCCATAAAATAGGACGTTTTTAGGATGTATTTTCAGTTAATGGTCTTGCTTCGCTTATCCTTCATGGTTACGAGCTACATCATATAATTGATATAGAATTTGCCTTTTTACAGAAAAGGGATGCAATATGTGTATGATTCAAAAAAAGGATGTATTATGTGTATGATTCACAATATGTGATATGATTCAAAATCAAAGATTCAAACATTTATTAGTAAAATTCCCACAAAAACAAACACCAGTAGCTTAATTCGTAAGACAAAGGAAAATGATATGAAAAATAGTTTGACAAAAAAACTAGACTTTTGCACCAGATGTAGATGCTTGATGACGTGATGTACGACGACCCTGAAGTTTGTTATTTGCTTCACTTTCAATCTGCGCTTCAAGTTTCTTTCGTTGTTCTTCCTGCTCTTTCTTTTTCACTGGGCAATTACGAGTATCATGTCCGCCATATTCTTCACAATAGTTGCATCGCCTCAAATTTGTTGTTTTAGATTTGGCAATTGCCTTTTCTTTTAAACTAATCAACCTTTTCTTACCTCCAACGCCACCACCTTTATTACTACTGATATAAGGATTATCAACTTCAATTTCTTCAGGTTCAGGTTGTGTTACACCAAGAATTGTCTCGATAACTTGTTTATTCTTCATTGGAGGTTGATATGGCATATCAGCAAATACTTGTTCCATAAGCTCTTTTTGCTTATTCCGGAAAAGTGCTAGTTTAGAAACATCATGAACCAAACGATCAACAGCAGATTCTAGAAAAAATACCGACTCACGAATAAGGGCTTGTATCTCATCTTTCTTTTCAGAAACTTCAGCGCTATTTAAATAACTGCTACAGGACGGAGGCGGAACCACGTCCTTTGTCCAGCGCCTTAGAATGTATCGTTTTGGATACTCGTTAATCTTTAACATACGTAGAACATAGAAACAATGCCGACACACGAACCCCTCTAACTCAAAAAGCTTACAAGTGCAAGTAAGTTTAACTTTGGACTCTTGAAAATCAACTTGAAAAACAATAGAAAGAATATAAAAACTGAAATAGCATAATAATTGAATCGCTGGAATCATGTTATTTGAATCATTGCAAACATATTTTTGAATCAGTGTACAAACTATATTACCTGAAATTGACCTCGAAACTTGACATCGTCATCGATGTCCTTAATAAAGTATCTTTGACCCCCTTCAATGTCAGTGACATTATACGACAAGCAAAATAGCATTGATTTTAAAATTTGTGACCGAATCACCTTAAAAGCTGCAGCCGTAAAGATCTCAGCTGCTTCTTTCTCAAATTGAAAACTTGTTCTTAGAAGAGGTGACTTGTATCGTGAATCATGATCATTGTTTTTTTGGATGTTTCTTTGCGCATCCATAGCAGTTTCAAAGTGATTGATGAACTCAACAAGATATAAATCAGAGTTTGACAAAAGCCCAAAGAAATAATTTTCTCCTTCACAACGAGATGTCGTCTGCATAAGACCAGCCAATGGTGTGTCACGAAAATAAGCAGGTATCCATTGGTCACGGATATCATACATATCAGATAGCCATTTGTGTTCTTGCTGGTCATATTCACTCATAAGTGAAGCCCACTTAACCTCAAACCGCTCCGGCGTTAAGGTTTTGCTCCAAACAATATTGTTGATACGCTCTAAAAATCCATTGTTCATTAGTGTTGAACCAAACTGTAAAATGACAAACAACAAATGAGAATATGGTCAAGATGGTCTATCTTTTGAATCATACATACATGTTGAATGCTCATACCTTATCTCCAAACTTCTCTGTAATATGCCACATACACAGTCTTTGCTTTGCAGTGGTGAAAACCTTTGGAATAGCTATTTTGATTGATGCATCTTGGTCGGTTACCAACAATTTCGGTTCATGGGACATTGTTTTCTTAAAAGATTGTAGCAGCCACTCATATGATTCTACAGTTTCATTAGATAACAGACCGACACCAAATGTTACACATCGTTTATGGTTATCGATTCCGGTAAACGGAACAAACACCATAAAATACATGAACCAATCAAACATATAATACTTATAAAGTGACTGCTGACAAGGAAAATTTTTTTACGAAGCATACAAAATTTGGGAACAAATGTCTTACTTCTGGGTTCGAAAAGTAGCATCAAATCCCACAATATCTCCGAATGCAATGTAATTACGTTTTGCAGTCTCGTCTGCCCAAAATAACCCACTCAACTTTTTATCCTTACCTTGTATAAATTCAAATGAAAAGTCTGGCAGCAACTCTTTTTTTTCTTCAACTTCTCAATCGCCATATGGGCATCACCCTCCCCGATAAATGAGTCTACATCCCTCTTATAATTTTTTGAATCAGTTTCAGTAGCACCAACCTGGGCAAAGCTACTGCGGGCCTGTTTCAAAACCTTGAACCCTTTACGAGGACCCATATTTAAATTTCCTAAGTCCATTAAAGTTTGTTTTTGACAAAAATTAAGTTGCCTTTGGGAACTAAGAAAGTGGGAATCATCCTTATGAACCATACTGTTGTTATGCTCTTCCTCAAATTCAACAACATCATACGTCCTCCTCTTACGATTCAGTTTTAAAATAATCCGTGCTAAACAACCGGTTCGTTTGGATGAGGTTACACGACTGCCACTTGGTTGTACCAAAGTATTAGCATATGTCGTTGGGTTTTGTCCTTGTTTACTACACACAAAATACTTTCGTGTTATCACTTCGTGCTTACCTTTGTTTTCTGTTGACCTTCGAGGTTCAAAACCACTTTTTTGGGCGTAGTTGCTATAGAATTCAAAAGCTTGATCCAACGAAACAAACGCCATCTTTACAACCGACTTTTCATTATCAGGAACAACTGGCGTCCAGTATCTAGACCCTCTGGGTGTAAAACGCACAGTCCCAACCCATTGAGGCTCTGGCAAGCTTTCAATAACTGTTACAAAAAGATTCAAATTATGCATCATATAACAACTGAATCATCGAATACTTATAACGAACACGTCAAATACAATCAGGTATGTGAAAACTAAATTATCTCTAATGATTCAAGATTCAAATTCATAGAAAATGATAGTTTACAACATCAGTAAGTTGGTTTTGTATGTATATTAACATATACACTAAATCAAAAAGCCAAAGAACAAAGAACAAAAACCAACCTTGACTGATTCATTTATTTTAACAAGACTAAAACATCTAATATTAACTAAAACCTTAAAGGAAATATATGAATAAAAACCTTACAAGATGTCGAGAAACTCAATGGAACATTAAGAAATAGAAAAACTTCTAAAAACTATACGAATATACAACATGATAACTCGAAAAACTACAATATGAAATCGAAAATTAACAAAAATACTTACAAGAAACATGTTCCGCGTCAATATCATCGGTTATCGTAATCGTTGCTTCATTTGGAGATTGATCGTTGGACATGGTAATTATTTTTGTATTGCAATGAAAAGTTTTTGGAAGCAGAACACTGATGGAGGTGGTTTTATGATACGTGATATTATGGTACGTTATTATCTCTATACAGTTGAAATGAAACTGATTTGCAGGGATATCCTATAATCGTGCTATAAATATATTAAATGAATCAAATATTAATTTTAATATAAATTGTAATATACCAATCTTGCCCTTAACAAGGTCTGATGAGATGAGGGGACAGGATCTTTTCTCATTCTTCTCAATCTAAAAACCTTCTCAATCGATCCGGATTCTATATATATATATATATATATATATATATATATATATATATATATATATATAGATTTGCGTTCAAGTGAGTCACGGTTTAAGATGCATTATAATAAGCACCAATAGGGAGTTAACATGTGGAAATTTTGCATTTAATTTATGGAAAATAACATTAATATCAAAAGGACAACATCGGCATTTGACACTACTTCTAATAAGACCTCATTCATCTTTCTAATTTTTCCTCTCCGATCTGCAAATCCGCCGCCCCTTCATTCTCATTTCACTTTTATCCTTTTCTTGATACAAACCACGTCGTTACAACTATCACCAAATTTGGCGCCACCATCATCATGCCGCTTTGATTTGTATCCGTCACATAATCACATCTCGTTTTCATCATCAAACACCACCATCATTAGATTTGATCCGACACAAAATGTCGTTTCTTTGTGGTCTGATTTTCTCCTTTAGGAACCGTCTAATTCTACGACATGCGACGACATTATGACAACGAAAAAGGTGATACATAGGTTTTCCAGATCGACGTTTTGTATCGATCTCTTTGGTCATGTATCAACTGATTTTGGACGGTATATGTGCTGAAGGTGTTGAATTTATAAGGAAACACTTCGCAACCAGTTCACACGTGTTTGTTTACATCGTATTGTTTATGTTAAAGTTATATGGAAATCATATTCAGTGCCTCTTCTCGTAGTAGTTTTCTCAATATTCTGGCAAAGATTATTTTTTTCAAATTAGTTGTTTTTGTTTTTTTAGATTATATTGTGGACTAATAAATGTCCTTTGTTTTGAAATAGTTAAAATGTGTATCCATTTAGTTTTTTTGTTCATAGCGTATATAACTGAGTACCATTGTGGTATCGATTTGTTGTTATTCGCATCTAGGAAGCCGCAAAGTGCCGGAAAGATTCTTGTTTCGATTCTAGACGAGGTGAGCCCTACCCATTGAATTCGTGTTATAAAGTTTTCATAGGTTGGCTAATGCTAAGTAATGATAGCGATTAACGGGTTTGATATCGTTGAGTTACTTTCATCTCAAAAAATTTGTACCATTGCCTCCATATCATACCGTTACCATAAGATGTCTTTGCGGCCTATTAATTGTCAAAATCGATCGATTACATACGGTGTTGGTATAACGGTCTTTAGCACCTGAAACTCCTTGCTGTGTATCACTTTCCCAGTGGCAGCTACTGTTACACCACTCACGTTTTTATGATCAGACCCCGTTGTTACGAGGTCAATGTAGTACTTATTATCTCAAATTATACGTGACACCAAGTAACTGTTTTTTATTACAATTTTGTAGTGTTTTTGTATTCAAGTATCACATAAACTATTCTTGCATATGCTTTGTATGCTTTCTAAATTACCATGTATCAGATCGTGATATGGACCATTCGTCATTATTGTTTATAAAATTATAATAGGTTTTATTCATCAGATGCTTGTTGTGGAGATAGATTTTGTAAGAAAAAGTTTGAAACCCAAAATGTGTCGACTTATGCATGATGCATCATGTATCAGTCTCGCTTTATATAAATTAAAAATTGTGATCAGCTGAGAGTAGTCGTGCCACAAACACAATATTAAATTCATAATAAAAAAAGCTACGCTTAAAATTATCGTGTATCATGGCCTATAAGAAAAATAATTATCGTGTATCATGACTATAAGAAAAATACTATTTAATGAAACTTTGGGAATTAATAATGTGGACGGTAAAACGGCAAAGTCACGTTGTATGTTTGAGACATTTGCAAATTTGATTATGAAAATGACACATATAGTAGCATTTATTACTATATTGCCATCAAAATCAATTTAATTACATCAATTAATAATGTTACATCGAATGGTTGAGAAGTGTGCCTATTATAACTCATGTTAAGTGTGTACATCACGCTAACGGCTCCCTATATATATATATATATATATATATATATATATATATATATATATATATATATATATATATATATATATATATATATATATATATATATATATATATATACGTACATATATATATATATATATATATATATATATATATATATATATATATATATATATATATATATATATATATATATATATATATATATATATATATATATATATATATATATATATATATATATATATACATATATATATATATATATATATATATATATATATATATATATATATATATATATATATATATATATATATATATATATATATATATATATATATATATATATATATATATATATATATATATATATATATATATATATATATATATATATATATATATATATATATATATATATATCTTTACATTATATATAACCGGAGGGAAATACCACATAAGCATCCCATTAATCCATGTCATCATTTTTTTCTTCAATGTCATTGACAGAAAAATTCGAAACAAAAATGTCCATGTTAGGATTCGAACCTGGGTTTTTTCAAAGATAGAGACAGCACTCTACCACTGTGCCACAGTCAAACCTTTAATATTCTTTGCAAATCAAACTAAATAAACGCTAATATTCATAGGTACCCATAATATACGATTTTATATATATTCATTCATCCAAAAAAATCAATCGTAAGAAACAATTCATAGTGCCTCCAAACTAATCAGTCGCAAGAAACAATTTAATCTTTTCACTTTTTTTACCTTAGCATTTCTTATATCTATAGCTTTTGTTAATTTTTGTTGTTTTGTTGTGATTAATTGATGCAGCAACTTGTCATGATCCAGATACCGATGCAAAGGAAACTAAAATGAAGGTATTAACACTTTTATATTTGTTTCATCGATCTTAAATTCATTAATGAAAGTTCATTCCTTTTGTTTTCTTATACTTTTTAAACTCAATATAAGTGTTTGTTTTTTGAATTCGTGGGTGTTTTAACTATTAGACGTTCAAGATCAAGAGGGTGATTGTTTCTTTGTATTTGAAGGGCTTATTATGAGATTATTGAAAATTTATTAAGCTCATAAGCCATTAAAAACGAGCTTATGTGGTACTTGAGGTTTAATATGCAATATATAATCAAATCAGCCATACTTGAGGAATGTTAAAAGCAGATCTTAATGAAGTGACACGAATTCACAAGGTATTGAAATTATGACAGGTCAAAACCCGATGTTGGTCTCTGTTTTGAATTAGAACAATATCAATTTTCTTTTGGAAGTTTTTTATTAGCAGAGAAGTGTTACATGTGAGTTGATTACTGTATCTTTCGTCTTAACTTATCTTTTCATGTACATATATTCGTTAGTTACGATTTTGACACGACGTTGGTGTTGCGTCCTACAGGGATAAAACAATGCTATTTCTCACTTTACAAGAGCACCGGTCATATATATATTTGGGTGACAAGTACACATTTTAACCATGACTGGAATTTGGAAAACTGGGCTCAAAAGTGAAGAATGACCTTATAGGAGCAATTTGAAAGGTATGCGCGTCTTGCATTAGTCTCATTAACTTTCACCCATAAAAATGTAGAAGATTGTAAATTTTTAGTATGTTAATTATGTGTAGTAGTATATGAATTCGTACTAAAAATAATGTAAACACAGCACTCATTTTTATTGTTATATGTGTTCATATTTTAGTTCCAAAGCGAGAAAGTGTTGTCTCAAATTACGATGATCAAATTCAACGTGGAAGAGTTCACTCAAACTATGCAAACTTACATGGAAAAAAAATGCAACTTGAAGAAGGTGACATGTCAAAAGCTATATTTTCCATAACATCAGAAGCTGCCCCAATTCAGACACTAAACTTAAAAATGTGAGCCAACTAAGAACAGAACAAGTGTAAGTGATTTTATTTTATTCCTAGGTGTTATTGGTTGTTTTATTAGACATTTAATTCACATTTAGGCTACCCATCGATAAATGCAATAGGAAAAAATCAATACCAACTCAAAGATCACTAAGAAAATCTAAATAGATGATGTTAATTCTCACAATTGTGTGAATCCTGATGGTTTTTTCATTTCGACTTTGCAAATACGAGCTTCCAGATTTAGTGTCTCTTGGAAGGGGTAAGTACGCTTAATAAAACATAAGTGTTCCTTTTTAGATATCTGTTTCTAATAAATGCTCCACATATTCCAGAAAGGGTTTTACGACAGAAGATGCTTTAGCATGCTGCTCGACAGGGTACATTGAAATCACTTTCAACATTCTTTAGCTTCTTTCTTCTAGCAAACCTTTTTATATTCGTTAAGTTATCTTTTTATATATTTTCCATTTGTCAAATAAAGTGGGGGCAATGCTAGAAAATAGGTTGCAACAAAAAGAAAGTACACAGTAATAATAAACAAATCATACTATCAGTATGTTTGTTTAATGCGGAACACCATTGCTTTGAAGACTCTCTATATTCTTCAAGGACCTTCTCCATCAGTTCGAGAATATAAGATCTCATGGATGTTGAGGTACAAAGCTGTTCTCTAGCTATTTATCATGACACAAGTTGTTAGGCATGGCCTGTCTATCACAAAGACGAGATTAGAAGGTCGAATTAATAATTGATGTTTGTAAAAAAGATTATTAAATGTGCAAATTTTCAAGTTTTATGTCAGGGAATGATTGCAGCTTGTGGTCTTTACCATGCATAGGATCAATTACTTCCTGATGAGGATGATACATCTGTTGCGACTCCGTACACAGCTATTGTCGAACAATACTATGTGTTCCATTACAAACCAGACACATATATCGAAGATGACTGGACAAATGGCTATACTATTCAAAATACTCAACATCGATGCAGGTATATACCATGCTCAAGTTTCGTTTGTTTTTTTACTTTCAACCTTAATCTTATTTTATTTAATGACGTAATCTGTTGTGTATAAATGTCGCTGTCAAAAAGTATCTCTGTACCCCTAACCAGGCTTATACTCATTTGGAATTTGATATCTCAGTCTATCGTAAGTTACTCATGTTGTTTACTTGGTTATTGATATATGATTTATCTATGATTATATATTTATTTCAGATATGAAACCACATACCATGATGGAGTGTCAAGTGTGAATCCAACTGAATTTATGGACGAAGCTGAAAAGTTAAGCTAACACTTCTAATAAAACTTGAAGAAATGTTATTCTCACATGGGGCTGAATCAATGACAACAAGGTTGATCATTTTGGGCATTAGCAGTTGTGTTTTTTTATCTCAAAAGGGTCAAATAGGTTAAATACTTAAATGTAAAAAATAGTCTAAATTTAGAATAAGCTAAATAGGACATACATGTCAAACACTTTAAAAGTTTTCGAAACGCATTTACTACATCTAAAACAACGTTGAAATTGACAAGTACCATCTGAAGGAGCGAGTGTGGAGTGACAATTTCAGATGGTACTAATACCATTGACTGTCCAGTTCAGAACTTCGAATGACAAGTGATGGATTTCAAATTTTTGTAGGTTCTATAAACCTTATAGACTAACAATGGTTGCTAACTCATAATTTAGCAACCTTTCATCAAGCTTTCTTGAGCTTCAGTCCGGTAATGATATATATACCTTCAGCCTCACGTGGAGGCAGATTAAGAGATTGAGACGTAAATGATGAATTCTAAAGATGACATTTATTAGTTTCTTTGATGTGTTAAGAAAAGTAAACACGACATTTAAAGGTGCTCCCATCACTAAAAGATAAAAATATAGAAACACTTGGGAGGGAGGTTATACGACCAAAGTGCACCACAAAACTTTTTTTGAGTAGATGTTCTGGATATGGTACAAGTACCAGTTTCATGCAGGTAATTCTGACTGTAGTCTTTTTTATTGTAGCTTTTCTAATTTATACGAAGCAAGTATGTTCACCTTGATAAAACGCTTATTTGTCAATATTAAAATTCCTTTTCGCTCATTAGCTTACAATATTTGGCCCGTTAAAGATCACCTATAACCAAAACTAACCCCTTCATATGTGATGCAGATCCGTGTCAGACGTGTTTGATTACTATAGTTTTGTAATGCAGACCTATGAAACCGCAAGAATATTACCATCCTGCATGTTAAAGTCTTTATGGTTGGTTTTAAAAATAGCATCACCTTTACTACTGATGTTCAAGTAGTGAAAGTGCTTCGCTTATGTCAGCATTTGTGACACGACCAGTAGGTCGTCGTACTATGTTTTGCAAATATTTCTTGAGTAATAAATGATTATTTCATGTTTTGTTGTAGAAGGATTCGAGAAAATGTTGAAGGAATGGATCTTTATGTTGGGATGATATAGTGCAGCTCCGCAAGTCGTTTGCTACTGCTTAATAATTCTTGAATGCAACTCCTAAGCAATATGATGTATGTGAAATTTGAGGTATGGAAAATATTTTTCTTACAGTGTACATTTTAATAAATATGTAGAGCATCGATGTATGACACTGAATCATAGCGTATTCTTAAACGTACTGAATGTGCTAGATTTTTTAATAATAGAGAAGAACTTATAATTAGCTTTCCAAACACCCCCTGATCTGCACTAGCCATAGGAGTATCAAAAAGCTGCCTTTATGGATTAATTAAACAATGACACAACATCATTCTAGGTAAGCAATAACATCCGTTTTTAAAGGAGTTAATGGTGGTATTTGGCCAACTTTTTTGACATTTTCATCGGCTGATTGTGTTATAAAAAAACAAATGCTTATTAATTAAATATCTATTATAGTAGCTTATTATGAATTGTTAGTTGTAGAACATAACACACTTATAAATGGGTCGAAATTGTCGAACTTATAATGGCAGTTTTTTGTTAATTGCAGCCTGCTTTTGATTATGCAGGTCCTAATATCACTATTAACTTAATCATGTCAGCTTTTTTTACCTCAATCATGTCAAAAGGATTTGATTTCAACTTAATGTGTTCAAGTTTCATTTTTTTCTCAATGTTTCTATATATAAAACCTCAAGGTATTGTATTATTGTAATTGATTATTATACAAAGATTGTATATGTATATATACTAATACATTAACTCGGGGACTAAGTAACTAACATATAACCTAACGGGTACGACCCATCTATACTTTGGTTTAACACGCCCCCGTAAGTTAAGGACGGGAAATAACCTGTAGCTTGGATCTTAGAAAGAGAAATCGAGGAGTTGATAATGGCTTTGTAAATATATCTGCAATTTGATCATGTGTAGATATGTGTTGAACTCGAAGACCTCCTTGAGCAACCTTTTCTCGAACAAAGTGATAGTCTATTTCCACGTGTTTTGTACGTGCATGAAAGATAGGGTTTGCTGACAAGTATGTTGCACCAAGATTATCACACCATAGTATAGGCGTTGAAGATGACCGGATACCAAGCTCATGAAGAAGAGTTTGAAGCCATGTGAGCTCCGCAACGGTGGCAAGAGCTTTGTATTCTGCTTTTGTAGAGGAACGTGAAACCGTACGTTGTTTAAGAGCGGTCTAAGATATAAGGTTTGAACCAAGATATATAGCAAATCCCCCCGTGGACCGACGATCATCTGAATCTCCAGCCCAGTCAACATCTGAGAAAGCTTCAAGAGAAGTATCAGGACTACCTTTCCATAGTGCATCGGTAAAAGCTTGAAGAGCAGAACCAGAAGAACGACGTATGAGCATGCCATGTTTAACCGTACCATGAAGATAACGTAAAATCCGTTTTACTGCAGAACATGATGTGGTCGTTCTGGATAAATAAAGCCCGGAGGGTGGTTCATATAAACCTGCTCCTTAAGACTTCCATGAAGAAATTGATTTTGAACATCTAATTGTCGTAGTGGCCAGCTGTGAGTAACGACAAGTGATAAAACAGCCCGGATAGTTGTTGACTTGACAACCGGGCTAAATGTCTCATGAAAATCAATACCTGGTTTTTGCCGAAAACCTTTGGCAACAAATCTCGCTTTGTAACGAGTGATAGCACCATTCTTGTCCTGTTTTATCCTGTATACCCACTTACCATCAACAACATTGGTGTTAGAGGCACGAGGTACTAAAGACCACGTTCCATTCTTGACGAGAGCATCATACTCTTCTTTCATAGCTTGACGCCACTCTAGAGAGTTGTTGGCAACAGTAAACGAGGTAGGTTCAGTGATTTTAGTGGGGAGGACGGTAACATGATTAGCTGAAGGATCGTAAGGAACCCGTTGTTTGGGATTTGGACGAAGATTTGCACGACGTTGTCAAAGTATAGGAGGTGGTGATGGTGGGGGTGGTGTTGGTATGGATGTATTCGATACAGGAGATTGTTGGCCATTAGAAGACACGGGAGAAGTTTGAGAAGTTGGACTCAACTGTGGTGAAACGGATGATGAGAGGAGATAGGTGAGCGTGGTGAAGGTGGTGGGATTGGATGGTCTGTAGTAGGAATTATATAAGGTGATTCCGTAGAGTAATATGGAGATGTTTGTGAAGAGGGTGATGAAGTAGTTTTAGGGATATCGAAGGGGAATTGTGCTTCGTTAAAACGAACATGACGAGCAATATAAAGACGCTCTGTCGAAATATCAAGACAACGGTATCCATGATGGGAGGGGCTGTAGCCAAGAAAGACACACGGAGTTGAACGAAAATCCATTTTGTGACGATTGTATGGACGAAGATGGGGAAAACATAGGCCCCCAAAGACACTAAGAAAAGTATAGTCGGGTTGAAGTTTGAATACATGTTCAAAAGGTGACTTGTTTTTTGATGTGCGAGAGGGCATGCGATTGATTAGGTAAAACAGCAGTATCAAAGGCATAATGCCAAAATCGTTGAGGAACACATGATTGAGCAAGAAGAGTAAGACCAGTCTCTACAACTTGGCGAATGCGACATTCAACAACGACATTTTTCTCACTTGTATGAGGACAAGTTCGCCGGTGAATAATTCCTAGCGAAGAGAAAAACGAAGCTAAATTGTGAAACTGACCACCCCAATCGGTTTGAACATTTTTTAGTTTTGTGGTGAATTGACGTTTGACCATTTGCACGAATGATAAAAGTTGAATACACATCAGATTTTTGAGCTAAATGATATATCCACATGTTCCAAGAATGATGATCAACACACAACATAAAATACCTATGACCTTCAAAAGATAACAAAGGTGCGGGACCCGAAACATCACAATAAACCAAGTCTAAAACATTATTACTTCGAAAATCAGAAACAAATAAAGGGAGTTTTGAAGATTTTCCCAATTGACAAGAATTACATAGAATTGACAAACTATTATTTGTAACAGGAAGAGAAAAATTAAAAAGCATAGAACGCAAAAGACATTAATGAGGATGTCCGAGCCGCCTATGCCAGATGGTTGGGGAAGCTCGTACAAACGAAAAAGACACTTTGTGGATCGACTTCAGTTGAGGAAGAGTGATAGTGTAGAGACCGTGTTTACTAGGGCCGGTGAGAAGAGTGTTGTGTGTAGACTCGTCCTTTACAACAAAATAAGAAGAGTGAAATTTAAAAAAGACACCATTATCATGACAAAAATTTTGAACAGAAAGGAGATTATGGGAGATTTCTGGTACATGAAGAATGTTTTTGAGAGAAAACGTTTTTTATGGCGAGTAAACTTTAGATGAACCAATATGAAGAATAGGAAGACCCTTACCGTTGCCAACATGAAGTGCTTCGTCACCATAATATGCTTCTGAATTGTCCATTGCTTCCAAATCATGTGTCACATGACTGTTTGCTCCGGTGTCTGAATGCCAATTTGCAGACGCAGTAGAGGATTGACCGCGAGTATTTGCAAAGTTAGTCGATGGCCGAGTACGAATGGCCGAAGGGTCACGATTCGAGCATTGTGATGGAATGTGACCAATACCACATCTATTGCAAGTGCCATGCACTGTGTTCTGGGTGGATGCCCAATCAATTTGACGACCATTGCCACGACCTCGGTTGTTTTTGTTACCAGGAGAGTTGTTTCGATTTCCACGGTTGTTGTTATTGTTATTCCTGTTGTTGTTGGATGAACGAGCACCGTAAAAAGCTTGTGGACCAGATGGTGCAATGGGTGACAATTGAAATCCAAGCGCACTCAATTGAGCAGCCAACTCTGAAGGTTGAGCCTTGAGAGGTTCTTGTATGCTTGGTGAGCCCACTACGTAGTTTGTAGCAAAAGATGGAGTAACTGTTGGAGCAGGTGCACGTGTTTTTCCAAGCATATAATCATGATCACTAAGGAGTGCATGAAGCTCACTAAATGCAGTTGACTTTGACGGGAAGTGATTATGGTTTTAAGGCCGTTATATTCTTCACGGAGACCCGAGACAGCAAGCATAACGAGATCTTTATCTTTTACAGTTTCACCAATAGCGGCGAGTGCATCAGCATATTCTTGAGCATAATTTAGATAAGCATCAAGAGTTTCATCACCATGCATATCTATTCTCAAACGTTGTGTATTGAGAGTGTATTCCCTAGATGTGGAATTAGGTGCATACGCCTTTTCAAGAGACAACCACAGATCTCGAGAGGTTGTACCTTGAACACGGCGAAAAGAAGCTTCTGAGATTGTAGAGATAATTAACATACGTACGTGGGCATCATTGGAGACCCAAATTGAATAATTCGGGTTCTCCTGTGGAACAGTTTCACCTTCGGCAACAGCGGGTACCATCTTTGATGGACAGGGTATTGAGCTATCCATATAACCCATCAAATTGTTTGTGATGAGGAATGGTTCAATCATATTTTTCCAGTAACCATAGTTTGTAGGTGAAAGGGTGATGAGACTGCTTTTATACATGGTCTCATCATCAAAAACGGCCTTAAAATGCATAAAATATCATAAAATAGACCAAATATATGCTCGTGTTTGTTACTTGTGTATTTTTAGGTACGGATATTGAGGAATTGGCAAAAGAACACAAGAATCATTCAAAAACGAACACGGGAAACGAAGTCGCACAATGAACCGGGCCCAAGTTTGGAATTTTGCAAAATGACCCTTGAAGAATTGAAGATTGGCAAAAATGGCCCCTCATCTTTGAAGAACTTGTCACATTTGACCCTTAAAATATCAAATGTACAAGTATGGTCCTTATTATTTGAAGATATTACAAGATCAGTCCATCAAGTTTGAAGATTATACAAAAGAAACCCTTTGGAAAAGTTTTGGAAAGTTTTGTGCCAGTTTTGACAACTTGGCAAAAGTTGACAAAGGCTAAACTAGGCGCTGATGAGTTTAAATACAAAGTGAAAGAAACTGAAATGCTTGGGGACCAAACCTGCCAAACTATTAAACCCCCACCACCATTCAGACCATGACACGTCAGCCCTACCCACCCACCAACCCATTTAACCTATCCAAACCCGACCCTACCCAATCCCATTTAACCCAGTTATTTATTAAATCGGTCAACTGGTCAAAGATCCCACTTAACCCATTTCCCTCCCTTAACACTTTTTCAAAAAGTTAATTAACCCAAAACGAATCTAAACCCCCCCTTAATCCCCTATAAACCCTAATATCCTCCAGTTTCAATTAAACGAAAACTAAAGGGGTTTAAGCCCAAAATGTGCAGATTGTTAATTCACACTCTCCTCACCCAAACCCACTTCACTAGACTTCACCACGTGTCCTGTGGTCCTCTCCCCAACCCTCCCCTGCTCTTGTCACTTTCCCACAACCCCAAAACCCGACACAATCAATGGTTTGATTGCATTCCTTTGCCTCCAAGGAGTAGTTTAACGTCCAAGATCAAAGATTGTAGCTGTCAAGTCACATGGGACGATTTTTGACCCAAAATCAGTCAAAGACTCAAGGGCCTTTTAGGCATTTCAGAACTAGGGTTTTAAGCATTCTAGTATGTTCTACTAAGTGTATAAAAGGAGGATGAAACCTGTTCATACCCCTTGTTCCAGTTTTTGCATAACTTGTGTAATTCCTTTTTATATAAAATTAAAAGTTTGGTGTTTGTTATATACAATTATAATTCCTTTTTAATCTTGATAAAAGTTTGTGTAAGTTGTATGCAAAAGCTGAGTTCCATTATCATTGTGAAAGGTTTTGAGTGATTAAAGTTTTCAAAGGTTTTTTTTATTCTGTTCAAATCTTATAAATTTGATACCTTGGAAGTGAAAGTGGAAAAGGTAGGTGAATTGTGAGATTGAGGAAGTTTTAAAAAACGTGTTTGTAAGGTTTCAAAGATTTTGTGTAAGGTTTTTAAGAAAGAACAAGTAAAACAGAATAGTGGTTATATATTGTTCTTGTTTTGTTTTTCTTTGGATTTTTCAGGTTGATTAAGTTGTTTGTTGATCTTTGTCAGCACCAACCCGAGTTGGTGGGAGGTGGTTATGCAACCACAAGGTCCTTGGAAGTAAGGACCTAAGGTAAACCCTTGTTACCTTGATAAAATCTCAGAAAAGTGAATTTATATGATCTTGTTTGATTTGGTGCTATAGTGTGTTAATCTTGCTTAGTTTGTGTTCTTTTGGACTTATATGCATGTTAGATGCCATAGAAATCAGTTTGAAAGTGTTTTGATAGGTTTTGATTTGAAAAAAGTGCATACTGAGATTTAAACGGGTGTTTGGATATAAGTTTTAGCAGGGGAATAATCTTGATTTGAGTTATATAAAAGTGTTAGAAGTCTTGATTAGGGTCATTTAGTTTGATTGGTAGTTATAGCTTAATTTGGACAAGTTTTGAGGCTGGTTTAAGTGTTTAAAAAGTTTATAGCATAGCAAGAATCTGTTGGTTTCTTTTTCTGTCCATTTTGCTCATGAATTGTGCTAGCATTTGAAATCTGTTGAAGTGTTAGGGTGATTTTAGTTTGGATTTGGTTTGTGTGTTAATTGGTTAAGCTGTATGCAAAGTTTGGAAGATTGAATCTCAAAAGTGTGCATTTAGAAAGCTAATATAAACCACCAGACCTAAGATTAGACCTCAGAAACTTGTATCTGCTTGATGTGCACATTTGTGCTTTGATTGTGTAAAAGGTGTTAGGATTTTGCTTATTTTCTGTGTGATTTGACTCCCTACACTCAGAAAGAGTGTAGGGGTGCCATTGTGCTCCAAAACATCCACCAAAATCCATTAAGCCAAGTCCTCTTGGCATCAAAATTGCACAAAGAGAAAACAAGACTTGTGTTCTTGATAAAATTTGGATACTGGCCACGTTTTTGGGAATCATTTGAGCTTAAATCTAGTTAAAAGGTGATTTTGGTTTGTGCTGTAGCAACAAAGTGTTAACAGTGTTGGTTGTGAAAGGTTAAAAAAAGAGAAAAAAGGTAATTGACAAAAAGGGGTTCTTCAGGCTCGAACCCCCGCCACCACTCTCATCACACACATACTTAACCGTTGCGCCCTTGGGTCTTTTACTGACCAAGGGTGCAACCAAAGGGTATATAACCTTTTTTTTAAGATAAGCTGAATAAATAAGCCGTGGCTTATTTGACTTTTTCCAGCTTATTTATTAAGCACTTTGGGTTTATTTCATTTTTCATAGGATATTCATAGGTTTTAGGATTTTTCTGTTCAAAAGTTTTATTTTTCTCATTATTTAATTAATTTCTAGGATTATTTTTAGTTTTAAATTTAGAAAGTCTATAAAAAATATTAAACAGTAATAAAAAAATACAAAAAAATAGTTTTTAGGTTTTAATTTGTATTTTTGAGGTTTACATATAAAAAAGTTTTCAAAAACTTTAATTTTTAATTTTATTTAATTTTAGGGTTTTTAAACAACTTTAAAAATTAATATAAAATTAACTAAAGGGTTTTAGGAGCTTTTATTTTCATTTTCTTCTTAGTTAGATTATTTAGGATTTTTGAGAATTTTTTAGAATTTATTTGAGAACTTTTAATTTTTTAGAATATTTTATTATTATTTTATTCAATAAAATTCAAAGTTTTATTTTTCTTAATTTTTCATTTTTCCTAGATTCTAGACATTAAAATAGGACCTTTGTCACTTTCCATTTAATTTTTAGGCTTTTCAATTAATTTTTAGAATTAATTTAAGATTTAATAGATTTTAATAATTTTTAGGAGTTTAAAAATAGTTTAATTTGGTTTTAAAATTTTTAAAAATAGTTTTTAGCTTAATTAGGTCATTTTTGAGGTTTACAAACTATAAAATCTTGTTTAGGGCTTTTTAATATTTAAAAGTGATTTTTAGGGCTTTAATTAGCATTAAAAAGTCATTGTTAAATTAATTAAAAGGTTTTGGCAAGTTTTGATTTTTTGTAAACTCTTAGAATATTATTTGGGATTTTTAGTAATTTTTAGGAATTTTTAGGTTAAAATTTTAAATTTTGCACTTTTTCACGTTCTACGTCGTAACTTCCTAGTAGTGTTTTCGCCTTATTTTTCTATTTTTTCGTCTTCGTCATTTTCTCTTCTTTTCTTCTCATTAATAATCAAAAACATAATCAATCATTCATTACACAACGCACTAGCCTCCTCGAGAACGAACGAACTCACCTTCATTGGGTCATTAGTGCTCGGTTTTCCTAAACCGCTCGTTAATACTTACCGCTTTTTGTGTTGCTTTGTTTTTCCTAAAATAAAGTATATACAAAACCACTACATCATAATGGCGCCGCTGCCGGGGAGGCGTGTTGTGTTTTGATTGAACCATTGTTGTTTTTCTATATTAGCCATATAGTATTTGTATTAATAGCACTCTATTAATACGTATTATCGTTTTTCGGTTTTTGTGTGAATACTATTACTATATTGTATACGTAGAATAATAAATACACAAGTACTCCAAATACGTGAGCAATCACAACCTTGATTCGGGATTTCATCACTCGATCATTGTATTCGAATCTCAAACCAAAGAAAAAAGGCAAAAATAGATAAATACTTTCGTGAAGCTTAATCTTGAAAATACAAACTATAAGGTGGGTATAAGGCGGTTGTATTTCACAACCTAAAGGAAAAAGGCTCTTAAGTGCTTCGCGCCGCCTCGTTTCCTCCGCTTGCTTGTGCGTATTTGATTTTGAGAGTGAATCGAGGGTTTTGCCGCCCAAAGTATTACCACATATCATATATATTTTCTTGGTTTCTATTTGATTAAACCCTCTTGAACGATTTGGTGTTCCACCATCGTTCTAAAGTCATCGAAGGCGTTCACTCCACGTGATCGTTTTCATTCCTTGAGGCCTTTTTAATCAAGAGATTTGATTAGTGAGGAGATTTGTGGACTCATTGTCTACTTAATACATTCACCAATTTCCAAAAAAAGTTAATACCATCAAAAACCACAAAAAAAATTGAAAAAACACAAAATACCAAAAAGAATCTTCTTTGCTCGCCTTCTCGTTGTACGTGACGTTTATGCAAACTCGCTCTAAAGCTAGACGTGCACGTAAACGAAGAAACAAATCACTCACTCTTTCTAGTGAGGAGTCTCCTATTGACGAACCCATTTTACGAGAAGAACCAACCATGGCGAATCGAACTATGATGGAGTTACTTCAAGCACCCACCGAGGGTTATGGAGAAGCTATTGTGATTCCCGCAATCCTTGCGGAGAATTTTGAGGTGAAAACGGGTTTGTTGTCGATGATCCAAAACAACAAATTCCGTGGTGATGAGAAGGACAATCCGCACAACCATATCCGCCAATTTAATCGTCTTACCGCCACGTGCAAATTCAAGGATGTCTCGAACGACTCGATTAAGATGATGCTTTTTCCGTATTCCTTATCGGGGCCCGCTAAAATTTGGTTAGAGAAAGAGCCACCCAATTCTATATTGACGTGGAAGGATCTCGTTTCGAAGTTTGTGAACCAATTTTTTCCGCCCTCTAAGACTACGCATTTGAAAAATGAGATTTCTAAATTTTCACAAGAATCAAATGAAAGTTTTTCTACGGCTTGGAATAGGTTTAAGGAGATGTTACACGAATGTCCTCATCATGGTTTTTCCGATTTACACCAAATCGACACGTTTTACAATGGGCTTAACGATCATGAAAGAGATTATTTAAATGCCGCCGCGGGTGGTAATTTTTTGTGTAAAACGGTTGAAGAAGCTTTGGTCATAATCGAGAATAGGTCTAAGGTTTATAGCCCTCGTCACACACCGAGTGTTGCAAAAAGGGGCTCATCATCGTCTCAAAGTATCAATGCATTACATGATGAAGCAAATGAAGAAAACCGATTTTTCGATAGATTTGCTAACCTTATGTCCCATTGGAAGGCTCAAGAAGCTTCCAACACCGCTTCGGTTAAAGCGGTTTCTAAAAGTTGTTTGTCGTGTGGGGGAGCTCATGATCTTTCCGAGTGCATTACCGCGGATGGTAACACTTCGAATGCTTTTGTAGCCACGGGAACTTATAACCAAATCGGTCAAGGTTCACGTTCAAATCAAGCTCCACCCAATCAAAATGCTAATAATTATCGCAACAACAACAATCAAGGTGGAAATTACCAAGGAAATCAAAGAAACTATAACAAAGGTAATTACCAAAGTGGAAATGGGCAAATTTCAAACCAAAACCAAAACCGTGATTTTCAAACTAATGCCCAAGGTTTTCAAAACGATCACACCAAAAATCTTCAAGGAGAGTTTTTGAATTATGCTAAGGCTAATGATGCTAAGTTTGACAACATGCAACGTGAAATGGTTAGCTTAAGATCCGAGTTGAAAAACGAGCTTAAAAACGAACTTGCTAATGAACTTAAAACTCATGCTAATAAAATGGAAGGAAATGTCACACGACTCCAACAAAATCAACAAAAAATGGAGCAAGGACAACATGAGATTAAGCAAGAATTGTTAAAAGCGGATGCTAGGCAATCTAAGTTTGAAGATCGTATGGCTAAAATGTTTGAAGCTATCATGTGTAAGCCCTCTTCTTCGGGTGGTCTTCCTAGTGATACCATCGTGAACCCGAAAGGAGAATTGAAGGTTATTACTACTCGTAGTGGTAAAACTTTCAAAGAACCCATTTCTCGTCCAAGTACTTCTATGGAGAAGGAAAAAGAGAAAGAACCCGAGGTCGTGGTTGAAAAGGAGCACATTACAAGCCCACGAAGTACCGCTCAAACCACACCTACGGTTGAACCAATACCCATAATGGAACCCGAGATTCCAAGGCCGTTGCCTATGCCTAATTTGCCCCAACCCACACCACCTTTACCCTACCCATCAAGACGAAACAAGGAAAAGGCACAAGAACGAAATAATTATCAATTTGAACTCTTTATGAAAATGTTTCGTGACTTGCATTTTAATATAAGTTTTGCCGACGCCTTAGTCATGATGCCTCGATTTGCCGCGAACTTCAAAAGTATGTTGAATAACAAAGAGAAATTGCAAAAATCGTCTAGTTGTTCTTCGGTTTTTCTAAGCCGCATACCTCAAAAAGTCGGTGATCCTGGAAAGTTTTTAATCCCATGTGCTATCCAAGACATGGAAGAATGCTACGCCTTGGCCGATCTTGGTGCTAGTATTAATTTGATGCCTCTCGAGATTTTTAAATCGCTCAATCTTCCAAATCTCACTCCTTCAAGAATGTCAATCGAAATGGCCGATCATTCTACGATTCTAGCTTGTGGAGTTGCTGAGGACGTCTTTGTGAAAGTTGGGAAATTCTATTATCCCGTGGACTTCATAGTTGTTGATATTCCCATCGATCCTAAAGTTCCGTTAATTTTAGGTCGATCTTTTTTGGATACCT
The DNA here is from genome assembly GCA_025667525.1 of Glebionis coronaria. Classification (NCBI taxonomy): domain Eukaryota; kingdom Viridiplantae; phylum Streptophyta; class Magnoliopsida; order Asterales; family Asteraceae; genus Glebionis; species Glebionis coronaria. Next base: position 213,996 of record JANFOE010001873.1, on the reverse strand, counting down.
CGAGAGCACTTATCGATGTGCATGCAAGAAAAATCACTCTTCGTTTCAATGAGGAAGAACTCGTCATTAATGCAACCCAAAACTCCACGCTTTCTCATGTTTATTCGATCACATCTTTGTACAATGTCAATCCTATCAAAAACATTTGTCAAAAGATTTCAAATAGAGTTTTAGGAGTTGATAAAAATGAAGTTCCGTCCCCTCCGCCGATGGAGGTTAAGAGTTTTAAGCCTATGATTCCAATCTCGAGTGATTCTTCGGATGATGAATACGTTGATCCCGATGGGGAGGTTTTCTTTGTTGACAAAAGATTTGAAAACTTGCCACCACCTAAACCAAAACGTTTTCAAAATGTGAGAATTTTTAGTGTGACTAACAGTGTTTTAGATACACCAAATATTTTTGACATAATTAAATCGGGTTTTCACAAGGAGAGTTTTAAAGATGAAAAAGGAAAAGATTTTGAATCTAATTTAAAAGATTTTTCTACAATTCTAACTCCGTCATCACCGCGTTTATTGAGTACTACAAGCTCGTCTTCTCCTTTTGACGATGCTTTGTGTGGACCTAGTGAGGGGGAAGCCCCTTATGTTCCCTCCCCTTTCTCCACCGAGGACGAGATATTTGATCCTGGAATTGCTTATATAGGGAAATCTCGGTCTTCCACCGATGCAATAAATGGAAAATCTTTTCATTTGATTGGTGCGAGTCTACCTCGAGTAGCTCAATGTTATGACTTACCCATTGTCCCACCCTTCTATTTCTTCTCTCCTATTTTCTTCTATCCCATTGGGATTTGTGTTGGAGTTGTGTTGTCTCGTCTTTCATCCGAAAACGAGGACGCTATCTTTGACCCCGGTATACGTTTATCGGATTTTTAAAGTGCTCCACGTACTTTTGGGCCTTGTTTATCATGTAAGCCTCACCAAAAATTGACCAAACCATGATTATCCCTAAATGATCACATTGATGGGGATTCGAGTCGAGCTTTTGACTCGGTTATCAAAAACAAGGTGCCTCGTGGGGGAGACCCATGCTTATCCATGTACATATTATTGCTTTCTAATTAGTTTAATGTGAGGGGATTTGTGCCCTTCCAACCTTTGTTCCGTGGTTGTTTGTGAATTGTGTCTTTTAGATCATCATCTTCACGATTGGAGCCTCTCGTGTTCGTTTCATGGGAGCACTCAATCGTTTGCTTTGGAGGCCATTCCCAATATCCATATGATATATCCTTTTATGTTCTAACCTTAGGTTTTTAGCACACTTCATAAACGGCTATTAATTTAATGGTTACACCCTTGCCATGCTAGATTAGGCATTCGACTACGTCTCTAGTATGGGGGTGTTTGCACCCCTAGACTCGAAACATTGAGGACAATGTTTAACTTTAGTATGGGGGGTGAATAGATACTTGCCTTGCCAAACCTTCACGCTTTCCAAAGTTTATCGTTTTGTTATCGTTTTGTTGCAAAATAAGGCTAAAAATGGCCAAATTTTAAAATTTTTCTCATGTTTCATAAGTGTTTGAAGACACGAATGTAGATTTTCCGATGGCGAGAATAAGAGTAATTTTTGACTCGACCGTGCGTGTTGAGCACTTAGCTTTGATTCCTTAACTACACATTAGGCTAAGTCTCTTAAATGAGGACGAGAAATGATAGAGTTAATTATAAGTTACTATGCTAAACGTAGAGTACTCGTATTCTTTCAAAAACTCATGTGTTCTCGTTGTTTGCTTATTCTCCCTTCGCTTGTAAATATTTTTTGCTTAATAAATATTGACTTAGCGGTTTAGTTAGGATTGTTGGGTTTCTAGTCTTTTCTAATAGCTTCCGTGTAATTAAATTGGGAAGACATTAAGGTATCGCCAGCGTCACGGTTTTGAAGTATTGGCAACCCGAATAATCGAAAGCTTCACCCAATAATAAGATTTCAAGTGCTCACCTAAATTAAGCAAAAATTTGAAGCCCCACAAGGCCGAAAAATCTATGCAAAATTGAAAGTGAATCAAGCCTTAATCTTCGAAGCTTTAAAGATCCAAAATTCGCTTTAGCGTGAGGATATACGTCTTTGGCTAATAAAACCACCGATGATGGCGGATAATAAAAGGCAAGGCAAGACCAAAGTCATAATAAAAGCTTCATGGCGAAGTTGAATAAAAGATGGAGGTAAACCAAAGATAATAAGGTCCTTCCGTTAGGGGGCGTATAAAAGTCTTGGTAATAAGTCTCATGTTCAAAACCGTTATAAAACCGTGTTTATCGATTCTTCTTGTCAACTTAATTTTTTAACATCGTTGTCTATTAGGAGAGGTTATTGATTTGATGGTCTTAGTTACACCGTTAGGACTCTATTTTTAGACCTAAATCTCTATTATCGCATAAGTCAAACAATGTATCCTCGTGAAACATTCAAGACAAAATAAAATATAAGAGATACAACTTAGGAATAATGGGAGAATAAGTACGTGATTAGGGCATATGAGTAGTGTTAGCATTACTAACTTATAATGACAATGATCTCGTTGCACGCTTGGCATGGAATTGAAGTGAAAATCGAGAACGACGAAATTATTTCCAACGAAGCATTCACGTGTTCTTGTTCTATGAACCTAAACGTCCCATTTTGCGATGAAAATCATACATTATGTCTAAAACGCAAGTAGTAGCAATAGTGTAATGTAGCTAGTTTACCATTTCAATAAAGTGAATAAAATTAAATTTTGGAGATGCTTTGATACTTAATTCTAGCATTGCGTGAGGGCACGGCAATGGTTTAGTATGGGGGAGTGATGAGACTGCTTTTATACATGGTCTCATCATCAAAAACGGCCTTAAAATGCATAAAATATCATAAAATAGACCAAATATATGCTCGTGTTTGTTACTTGTGTATTTTTAGGTACGGATATTGAGGAATTGGCAAAAGAACACAAGAATCATTCAAAAACGAACACGGGAAACGAAGTCGCACAATGAACCGGGCCCAAGTTTAGAATTTTGCAAAATGACCCTTGAAGAATTGAAGATTGGCAAAAATGGCCCCTCATCTTTGAAGAACTTGTCACATTTGACCCTCAAAATATCAAATGTACAAGTATGGTCCTTATTATTTGAAGATATTACAAGATCAGTCCATCAAGTTTGAAGATTATACAAAAGAAACCCTTTGGAAAAGTTTTGGAAAGTTTTGTGCCAGTTTTGACAACTTGGCAAAAGTTGACAAAGGCTAAACTAGGCGCTGATGAGTTTAAATACAAAGTGAAAGAAACTGAAATGCTTGGGGACCAAACCTGCCAAACTATTAAACCCCCACCACCATTCAAACCATGACACGTCAGCCCTACCCACCCACCAACCCATTTAACCTATCCAAACCCGACCCTACCCAATCCCATTTAACCCAGTTATTTATTAAATCGGTCAACTGGTCAAAGATCCCACTTAACCCATTTCCCTCCCTTAACACTTTTTCAAAAAGTTAATTAACCCAAAACGAATCTAAACCCCCCTTAATCCCCTATAAACCCTAATATCCTCCAGTTTCAATTAAACGAAAACTAAAGGGGTTTAAGCCCAAAATGTGCAGATTGTTAATTCACACTCTCCTCACCCAAACCCACTTCACTAGACTTCGCCACGTGTCCTATGGTCCTCTCCCCAACCCTCCCCTGCTCTTGTCACTTTCCCACAACCCCAAAACCCGACACAATCAACGGTTTGATTGCATTCCTTTGCCTCCAAGGAGTAGTTTAACGTCCAAGATCAAAGATTGTAGCTGTCAAGTCACATGGGACGATTTTTGACCCAAAATCAGTCAAAGACTCAAGGGCCTTTTAGGCATTTCAGAACTAGGGTTTTAAGCATTCTAGTATGTTCTACTAAGTGTATAAAAGGAGGATGAAACCTGTTCATACCCCTTGTTCCAGTTTTTGCATAACTTGTGTAATTCCTTTTTATATAAAATTAAAAGTTTGGTGTTTGTTATATACAATTATAATTCCTTTTTAATCTTGATAAAAGTTTGTGTAAGTTGTATGCAAAAGCTGAGTTCCATTATCATTGTGAAAGGTTTTGAGTGATTAAAGTTTTCAAAGGTTTTTTTTATTCTGTTCAAATCTTATAAATTTGATACCTTGGAAGTGAAAGTGGAAAAGGTAGGTGAATTGTGAGATTGAGGAAGTTTTAAAAAACGTGTTTGTAAGGTTTCAAAGATTTTGTGTAAGGTTTTTAAGAAAGAACAAGTAAAACAGAATAGTGGTTATATATTGTTCTTGTTTTGTTTTTCTTTGGATTTTTCAGGTTGATTAAGTTGTTTGTTGATCTTTGTCAGCACCAACCCGAGTTGGTGGGAGGTGGTTATGCAACCACAAGGTCCTTGGAAGTAAGGACCTAAGGTAAACCCTTTTTACCTTGATAAAATCTCAGAAAAGTGAATTTATATGATCTTGTTTGATTTGGTGCTATAGTGTGTTAATCTTGCTTAGTTTGTGTTCTTTTGGACTTATATGCATGTTAGATGCCATAGAAATCAGTTTGAAAGTGTTTTGATAGGTTTTGATTTGAAAAAAGTGCATACTGAGATTTAAACGGGTGTTTGGATATAAGTTTTAGCAGGGGAATAATCTTGATTTGAGTTATATAAAAGTGTTAGAAGTCTTGATTAGGGTCATTTAGTTTGATTGGTAGTTATAGCTTAATTTGGACAAGTTTTGAGGCTGGTTTAAGTGTTTAAAAAGTTTATAGCATAGCAAGAATCTGTTGGTTTCTTTTTCTGTCCATTTTGCTCATGAATTGTGCTAGCATTTGAAATCTGTTGAAGTGTTAGGGTGATTTTAGTTTGGATTTGGTTTGTGTGTTAATTGGTTAAGCTGTATGCAAAGTTTGGAAGATTGAATCTCAAAAGTGTGCATTTAGAAAGCTAATATAAACCACCAGACCTAAGATTAGACCTCAGAAACTTGTATCTGCTTGATGTGCACATTTGTGCTTTGATTGTGTAAAAGGTGTTAGGATTTTGCTTATTTTCTGTGTGATTTGACTCCCTACACTCAGAAAGAGTGTAGGGGTGCCATTGTGCTCCAAAAACATCCACCAAAATCCATTAAGCCAAGTCCTCTTGGCATCAAAATTGCACAAAGAGAAAACAAGACTTGTGTTCTTGATAAAATTTGGATACTGGCCACGTTTTTGGGAATCATTTGAGCTTAAATCTAGTTAAAAGGTGATTTTGGTTTGTGCTGTAGCAACAAAGTGTTAACAGTGTTGGTTGTGAAAGGTTAAAAAAAGAGAAAAAAGGTAATTGACAAAAAGGGGTTCTTCAGGCTCGAACCCCCGCCACCACTCTCATCACACACATACTTAACCGTTGCGCCCTTGGGTCTTTTACTGACCAAGGGTGCAACCAAAGGGTATATAACCTTTTTTTTAAGATAAGCTGAATAAATAAGCCGTGGCTTATTTGACTTTTTCCAGCTTATTTATTAAGCACTTTGGGTTTATTTCATTTTTCATAGGATATTCATAGGCTTTAGGATTTTTCTGTTCAAAAGTTTTATTTTTCTCATTATTTAATTAATTTATAGGATTATTTTTAGTTTTAAATTTAGAAAGTCTATAAAAAATATTAAACAGTAATAAAAAAATACAAAAAAATAGTTTTTAGGTTTTAATTTGTATTTTTGAGGTTTACATATAAAAAAGTTTTCAAAAACTTTAATTTTTAATTTTATTTAATTTTAGGGTTTTTAAACAACTTTAAAAATTAATATAAAATTAACTAAAGGGTTTTAGGAGCTTTTATTTTCATTTTCTTCTTAGTTAGATTATTTAGGATTTTTGAGAATTTTTTAGAATTTATTTGAGAACTTTTAATTTTTTAGAATATTTTATTATTATTTTATTCAATAAAATTCAAAGTTTTATTTTTCTTAATTTTTCATTTTTCCTAGATTCTAGACATTAAAATAGGACCTTTGTCACTTTCCATTTAATTTTTAGGCTTTTCAATTAATTTTTAGAATTAATTTAAGATTTAATAGATTTTAATAATTTTTAGGAGTTTAAAAATAGTTTAATTTGGTTTTAAAATTTTTAAAAATAGTTTTTAGCTTAATTAGGTCATTTTTGAGGTTTACAAACTATAAAATCTTGTTTAGGGCTTTTTAATATTTAAAAGTGATTTTTAGGGCTTTAATTAGCATTAAAAAGTCATTGTTAAATTAATTAAAAGGTTTTGGCAAGTTTTGATTTTTTGTAAACTCTTAGAATATTATTTGGGATTTTTAGTAATTTTTAGGAATTTTTAGGTTAAAATTTTAAATTTTGCACTTTTTCACGTTCTACGTCGTAACTTCCTAGTAGTGTTTTCGCCTTATTTTTCTATTTTTTCGTCTTCGTCATTTTCTCTTCTTTTCTTCTCATTAATAATCAAAAACATAATCAATCATTCATTACACAACGCACTAGCCTCCTCGAGAACGAACGAACTCACCTTCATTGGGTCATTAGTGCTCGGTTTTCCTAAACCGCTCGTTAATACTTACCGCCTTTTGTGTTGCTTTGTTTTTCCTAAAATAAAGTATATACAAAACCACTACATCAAAGGGTAAAAGCGAACTTACGCGATTTGTGAGCCGTTTTATCGGCTGTGGTGAAAGCTAACATCATAGCCATATTCCTACTCTTTTAAGGTTGACAGCAGCGGCGACGGTGGTGGTGGCGGCAGCAGCGGCGACGGTGGTGGTGGCGGCAGCAACGGCGACAACTGATCACAAATCCAAAACTGATTGATGGCTTTTGTTCGGAATTATATGAGAATCACAATGATGTTGTTGGTTTTTTGTGAATCAATGTGATCTGACCGGAAAAAGCAAAAACGCAGCCGGATGTGGCGGCGGCGACCAATCATAAAATCAAAATTGATTAGTGGGGTTTGTTTGGAATTAGAAGAGGATCACAGTGGTGTTTTTGTTTTTTCCAAATCAATGTATTTTGAATGGAAAAAGCAAAAACGTGGCCGGAATTCGTAAATTCCGGCGAACAGTGTGAAGGGTGTCAGATTTGTGTCGGAAAAAGGATTCTTTAGGGTTTTCTGATATCATACAAAATGTAATAACCCGTACTTTAAAATCAAAATTTAGACCAAGTTCTAATACTAATTCTATTATTCGGACCAATATTTATTAATCGACTTTTATTTGTCATGTTCGTTCGACGAATAATATTGAATTCTTGACTAACCGGCAAGGTTAAGGTTTTAACGTATCGAGTGCGTATCAATTATTAGTTATTGGCAAGTTTATGTCCGTCATCGACCGTAAATATTCTCATTATGATATAGAAATATTTTCTATTGTCGTCGTTTTAATATTTGGTTTTATGAGCATTCTTTGTAATTTATATTAAGCCTTTAGACGCCAATTGTTTATACGACGCATTAACGTTTATTAATTTATAAGCCCTCATTTATTTATCGAAATATTGATGTTCTCCGAATGTCGATTTTTTTTATTTTATATTCAACGTTTATTTTTTGTGTCTAACGCGTATCTTTTAAATCGCGTAATTTTTAAAATATCAGACCTCGATAATACCCGTTTTAAAAATTTATGGGACAAATCTTATGTTTATCTCATGCCACTCGCTACTATCACACGCCTCCCTCATTTATCATATACGTGTCATGTACGAATTATTTATGGAATGGCATGTGTATATATTATTTTAATACAAATATAGATTTAACATAATCTTTCATTTGCAAAAGAAAAATAAGACAAATCCATACTTTCTCTTGATCTCATTTACCTACCGTGAGACATGATCAGTCACCAAGGCATCATCACTTAATTTTATGTTAAATTGATTGTAGTAGCAAGTTGATGTTATTTGGGAGACAAAAGCTTGAATAACAAAATAAAAAATCTGGACATCAGACCAAACAACTAAAAACATCAATGGCTGCCGAAAAAATCCCTTCTTCTCATAACCCATTTTCTTTTTCCTTTAATCCGAATACCTTATAATGATGCTGTTTTCTCGATTAATCACTGATTATTCTTGAGTTAACAAAGTCCTTTTTTGGTTGATTGGGTTTAGGGTTAATTAAATTGGTTTTTATTTAATTTTTCTGTCGTCATTGATTAGTGCGTTCACGTTTTATTTAATCTTTTCTGCCGTTAGTAAATTGGTCTTCGTCGGTTGCTTTTTGTCACATCATTGGTCGGTTTAGACATTATAGGAATTATAAAGTGTTGGTATCACGTGTTACTGGGTGGCAATTGGTTTTATCTTGTCTAGCATTTATTGGTTTAGGGTATCGTTTTTTGGTAGGGTTCGATTGGTAGGGTATCATTTATTGTTCGACTGGTTATTATATTTATTGGTAGATATTTAAATCGTTTGTTAGGTTTTGCTCCAATATTGAATCGTTTGTTGAATCATGTGTGGGGCTGTTTAATTTAATATGGTGGGCTCCAATATTGATTCGATTAATGCTTTTCCAAACCCTAGTTCGGGTGCTGATACAACAAATGGTGACACACTGAATTTGAATGTAGGGTCATTAGAGGATGTTGAAAAACTGTTCTCGATCTCCCTCAATACGGTGCAAGTGATTAGTAGGTTTATGAATGATGTCCAAAATAACAAATATGAATTCTTGAATGGAATGACTACTGAGCAATAGACAAAGACCCTTGATATCGTATGTGCACACCAAGTGGAGTTGGAGAGCAGTGTTAGAACACTTAAACGTCAACACGTTAATGCTACCAAAGCAGGTGTGCGTGATTATAGTAATGCCAGGGATCCGTCTATGAGCACTACTTTTGGACATGATGCTAGGGTTACACCAGATTTATCTAATATCACAATGCGTATGTCTTTAGATCAGCATAAATAGGTGAGTGTCTCATCTCCTACGTTTAGTAAACTGGTTAATGATGAGCTATCGTTTGAAAAAATCGATATAAACCCTAATGAATGTGTCCCTGAGCCTAAGAGGAGTGATGTATTTGACTCAAATATGGATGATTTCACGTTTTCTAATCCAATTGATCCTGTGACAGATGTCGGGGAAACTGGGTGGTCTTCCAACCCTATAGGTAATCAAGTGGAAGTCCCTACATATGAGTTATTTGGTGATAATGTTACCATTGTTAGCCGTGGTGAGAAGGAATGTCCTATTGTACAGTCGGTGGATATTGGTGGTTCATCTAACTCCTATGTTGTTGTTGCTAGGTGATGAGACTGCAATTATACATAGTCTCATCGTCCAATTAGGGCTTAAAATGCATTAAATATCATCAAAATACCCAAATATATGCTTGTGTTTGTTGCTTGTGTATTTTAGGTACGGATATTGAGAAAATGACAAAAGATCACAAGAATCATGCAAAAACGAACACGGGAAACGAAGCCGTACGATGAACCAAGCCCTAATGAAGAATTTTCCAAAGAAAACCCTTGAAGATCTAAAGAATATTGAAGATTGGTCCTCCAAGTTTGAAGAATTGACACTTTATACCCTTGTATCTTCATAATTACAACTTTGGTCCCTAAAGTTTGTCAAAATTACAAAAAGGACCCTTAACTTTGAAGAATTGGCAATTTTAGTCCCTCATCAAAACTAAATTGTCAATAATGGTCCTCCAAGAAGTCAACAAACAAGTCAATGCCTTGAAGTTTGAAAACATGTCAAAATCAGTCCTTGGAATATGAAGAAATTGCATGTTTAGTCCTTGTTTCAAGATTATAAAAAGATTGTGCCAAAAATGACAAATCAGCAAAGTTATTTACAAAGGGAGTCTTGTTTTAAGCTGATTAAATCAAAGAGACAAGAAAGAAGGAGTTCAGGGGGTGTTTCTGCCAGACAACTAAATATATCCCACCACTCCCCTTTTGACACGTCACCCCCACCAGTCCATTTCATCAAAACGAACCAGTCCATAACTATTTAACCTATCACAAAACCTTTTGAACCCACTCTCTTTAATTAAACTTGTTTAATTATAAAAAGTGGGGGAAACAGAATTTCAAAAAGGTTATTATCCCCCAAATAGATTAAACCCAACTGCTCACCACCCCTAATCCCTAGAACCCTAATCACGTTTATCTCCAAATCAAAGGGGTATTAAACAAAAGCTTCCAGAATGCTAATTTACCCTCTCCCCATCTAAACCCACATCCCAAAACCCATCACCTTCAACTCATGGGTCCCCCACGTGGCTCCCCTACTACTCCAAGACAAAGCAATACAACAAATCAATGAGTACTAGGGATTCCTTGGTCCCAAAGGACTTTGATCAACGTCCATGATCACTTGTACCCTACTGGCATTCACAAAACGCCAACAATTTCACATGGGACGATTTCAAACAAGGCATCAAATTGGCATATTCCAGGAATCATCCAAGGGCAAAGAAGGAAGTTCAGCATTAGGGTTTAACATTATCTTTCCAGCTTTCTAGAACCAATGTGACCCTATATAAAGGGCAATAGGACTTAGCTTATGTTTTTGTTCTTTTCTTCTCTGTTTTTGTCACAAGCATTGTAAATCCACTTTTATTTATTGAAATGAAAATGGTGTTGTGTTGTTGATGAGAAATAAGGAACCACTTTTCATTCTTGCAATTTACATTTTCCAAGTTTAATTTTCCAGTTCAGATTTTTGTTTGTGACCCAAGTTTTAAGTTTAAAAAAATATTGTCCAAAGGCTTTAAGCTAATATCATAAGCCTGATAATCCCATTTATTACCAAGCTTATGTGAAGGGTGAGGTTTTTGTTGATTTTCTGTGAAGTAAAGTTTCAAAATATTAAGATCAGTTTATTTTTATTATTTTTTTTAAAGATAAGCCACAAACAGCTTAAGCCATAAGCTTGTTTGGTAGCTTATTTTGTGAACACTTGACCCTTGTGCTTTACCTTTCTTCTTAGCAGGTTTTCATAATCATCCTTTTAAGAAGATATAGGGTGTGTAGTCAACAGTGACCACCACCCCCCTCTCTTCCTTGCTTTTCACTCAAGATTCAGCACAAGCCCGAGCTTGTGGGAGGTGGCTTATCAGCCACTGTTGGGCTTGGAAGTAAGCCCAACAAGGTAGCTAACTGTTTCCTATTTCAATTTTTTTTTTGTTTTTTTTGTTTTTTAAGTTTTCTGAAAATTATATGCTTTGTGTGATTTGCATGAAAAAGATGTTAAATGATAGTTTAATGGTATGATTTGAGTTTATTTTAGTATCTTATGCATGTTTAGAAGGATTTAATCCAGTTTGGTAAAGTTTTGTGTTGATTCAGTTTGAAAAAAGTTGATATAAGATTTTTAAGGGGTGTTTGGATCTGCTAATTAAGTAAGGATTTTGAAAGGGTTTTGTGTTTAAAACTTGTTAGAAGCAATCATTAGGGTATTTGTAGGTTGTGCATTGTTTGTATGCTCAGTCTTGGTGAAGTTTACACACAAATGCATGCTTAAACTTTAAAAAACTTAGCTAAAATCAGAAACTGCCATAGTTCATGATTTTTGCATGATTTTTGCCTCTAAGCTTGTAAACCTGTTAGAGAATAGGTTGTTTATAGGTTGTGCATTGTTTGTATGCTAATTGGTGCATATGTGTGCAAGATTAGAGATTTTGAATTTCATTTTTGTGCAACATAATTGTGTCAAATAGCCACCAGACCTGCACTAAGTCTTCAGAAACTTGAAATTGCCTTGTGTGTCTTTTTGTGTACATTTGTGGCTAAGTGCTTGTGTGATTTTGAGTATTTGTGACTCCCTATACTCCAAAGAGTATAGGGGTGCCTTGTTCCATAAAAAACAACACCTAATACATCATCAACCAAGCTCCTCTTGGTTTGTATTCACAAGTGAATACATACACACTTGTTCATCAGAAACCCAGTGATATCTGGGCACGTCTTTGCTCATAATATGCTTGATCTTTGATTATTTTGGTTTGTGTTTGTGTTTTTGTGAGCTAAAAAGTTACTGGATTTAAGTGTTAAAAAAGAAAAAAAAAAGAAAATAAATTGCAAAAACTACACCCTGCCTGGACTCGAACACGGGACCCCTCGTTGGGGGAGTGTACGCGTTTACCAGTGATCTAGATGAGTTTTTACGTTAAGGTTTCATTTCAAATCTTACTTAACACGTTTTTGGTTTTGGCTTATTAAAATAAGCCGTAGCTTATTTGATCCTTTTCAGCTTATTTAAGTAACTTATTTAGCCTAGCTTATTTTTCTTAGGTTTATATTAGTAATTCAGACTTTTCTGTTTAAAAATATTATTTTTCTCTTTATTTAATTAATTATTAGGATTATTTTTAGTTTTATTTTTAGAAAGTAATTTAAAAATAGTAAAAAGTATTTTAAAAATCCAGAAAAATAGTTTTTAGGTTTTAATTAAGTTATTTGAGGTTTACATTTAAAAAAGTTTTCAAAAAGTCTTATTTTTAATTTTATTTGATTTTAGGTTTTTTATTAAACTTTAAAAATTAATATAAAATTAACTAAAAGGTTTTAGGAACTTTAATTTGCATTTTTATCTTAGTTAGAATATTTAGGATTTTTGAGAATTTTTTAGAATTTATTTAAGAACTTTTTATTTTTTTGATTATTTTAATATTATTTTATTAGAAAAAATTCAAAGTTTAATTTTTAACTTTTTTTCATTTTTCCTAGATTCTAGACATTAAATTAGGAACATTGTAACTTTCCAAATCTTTTTAGGACTTTTTAATTAATTTCTAGAATTAATTTAAGATTTAATAGATTTTAATAGTTTTTAAGTGTTTAAAAATAGTTTAAGTTGGTTTTAAAATTTTTAAAAATATTTTTTAGCTTAATTAGGATATTTTTGAGGTTTACAAACTATAAAATCTTGTTTAGGGCTTTTTAATAATTAAAAGTGATTTTTAGGGCTTTAATTAGCATTAAAAAGTCATTATTTAATTAATTAAAAGGTTTTGGCAAGTTTGGATTTTTTGTAAACTCTTAGAATATTATTGGGGATTTTTAGGAATTTTTAGAAATTTTTAGGTTAAAATTTTAATTTTGGGCATTATTTACGACTTTACGTGTTCGTCTTTTTCGTCGTAGTTTAATTCGTAATCGTAACCGTCTCTTCTTTCCTTTCTAATTTATTTTCTTCTTGTTCATAATCACAAACAAACATTAATCAACTCTTAACACAACGCACTTGCCTCCTTGGGAAACGAACTTGGACTTCACTTGGGTCATTAGTGCTCGGTTTTCCTAAACCGACACTTAATACTACCACTATTTGTCATCCTTTTCCTAAAGGGTACAAAAAAGCTACAATCATTTTGGCGCCGCTGCCGGGGAGGCGTGTTGTGTTTTGGTTAAACTATTGTTGTTTTTATATTAGCCATAAAAGTATTTGTATTAATAGCACTCTATTAATACGTATTATCGTTTTTCGGTTTTTGTGTGAATATTATTACTATATTGTATACGTAGAACAATAAATTTACAAGTACTCCAAATACGTGAGAAATCACAACCTTGATTCGGGATTTCATCACTCGATCATTGTATTCGAATCTCAAACCAAAGAAAAAGGCAAAAATAGATAAATACTTTCGTGAAGCTTGATTTTGATAATACAAACTATAAGGTGGGTATAAGGCGGTTGTATTTCACGACCTAAAGGAAAAAGGCTCTTAAGTGCTTCGCGCCGCCTCATTTCCTCCGCTTGCTTGTGCGTGTTTGATTTTGAGAGTGAATCGAGGGTTTTGCCGCCCAAAGTATTACTAATATCATATATATTTTCTTGGTTTCATTTGATTAAACCCTCTTGAACGATTTGGTGTTCCACCATCGTTCTAAAGTCATCGAAGGCGTTCACTTCACGTGATCGTTTTCATTCCTTGAGGCTTCTTTAATCGAGAGATTTGATTAAGGAGGAGATTTGTAGATTTTGGTCTACCTAATACATTCCAAAAATCCAAAAAAAAGTTAAAAACAATCAAAAACCACAAAAAAAATTGAAAAAGTAAAAACACCAAAAAGAATCTTCTTTGCTCGCCTTCTCGTTGTACGTGACGTTTATGCAAACTCTCTCTAAAGCAAGACGTGCTCGTAAACGAAGAAACAAATCACTCACTCCTACTAGTGAGGAATCTCCTATTGACGAACCCATTGTAGTGAAAGAAGCACCCATGGCTAATCGAACTATGATGGAGTTGCTTCAAGCACCCACCGAGGGTTATGGAGAAGCGATTGTGATTCCCGCTATCCTTGCGGAGAATTTTGAGGTTAAGACGGGTTTGTTGTCCATGATTCAAAACCACAAGTTTCGAGGGGACGAAAAGGACAACCCTCATAACCACATTCGCCAATTTAATCGTCTCACCGCCACATGCAAGTTTAAGGATGTTTCAAACGACTCGATTAAGATGATGCTTTTTCTGTATTCCTTAGCGGGGCCCGCAAAAATTTGGTTAGAGAAAGAGCCACCCAATTCTATATTGACGTGGAAGGATCTCGTTTCAAAATTCGTGAACCAATTTTTTCCGCCCTCTAAGACTACGCACTTGAAAAACGAGATTTCAAAGTTTTCACAAGAATATAATGAGAGTTTTTCAACGGCTTGGAATAGGTTTAAGGAAATGTTGCACGAATGTCCTCATCATGGTTTTTCCGACTTGCATCAAATAGACACGTTTTACAATGGCTTGAACGATCATGAGCGTGATTATCTTAATGCCGCCGCGGGTGGTAATTTTTTGTGTAAGACGGTCGAGGAAGCATTGTTAATCATTGAGAATAGGTCTAAGGTGTATAGTCCTCGTAGCACGTCGAGTGCTCTTAAGGCTTCGTCTTCATCTTCACCTAGTTTGTCACACACCGTTGATGCTTGCCAAGTCGAGGCTAATTTGGAAAACAAAATTTTTGATATAGTGAAAGGCTTGTTAGTTGAGTTTAAAGTTGGTGAACAACCCGCTCCCGCTACGATTAAAGCGGTTGAGGTTTCTTGTATGTATTGTGGTGGAGCTCACGATTATTCCGAGTGCATTACCAACGGTGGTAACACTTCGAGTGCCTTCGCGGCCGCGGGAACTTATAACCAGAACGGTCAAGTTCCTCGCACTAATCAATTGACTCCACCGGGTTTTTCACCAAATCAAAATGCTAACAATTATCGAAACAATCAAGTTGGTTATCAAAGCAATCAAAGGAACAATTATAAGGGTAATAACAACTATGGGAATCAAGGGAGTAGTAGTAGCCAATTGCAAAATCAAAATCAAAACCGTAATTTTCAAAACACGAGTCAAGGTCTTCAAAATGCTCACACTAAAGAACTTCCAATGGACTTTTTGAATTACGCTACTTCAAATGATAAGATTTTGGAAAACATTCAAGAGCAATTGGCTAGTCAAGCTAGGGACACGGCTAAGAACGCAAAGGAGTTAGCTAATTTTGTTAAGGAAAATCTAGCCATGAGAAATGAATTGAAAAATGATTTTGCTAACCAAATTCGAGGTCAAAACAACAAGATAGAGCAAAGTCATGCTAGGCTTGAACAAAGAATTGACCAAAAAGCCGCTAGTCAAGATTTGAAGTTTAATGGTTTTGATGTTAAGCTTAATGCCATTTTAGAAGCCGTCATGGGGAACAAAGCCTCTACTTCGGGTAGTTTGCCTAGTAACACCGTTTCAAACCCGAAGGGAGAGATGAAAGTGATTACCACACGAAGTGGTAAGACACTTAAAGAACCGACTCCTCAACCAATTACTCCAACGGTGGAGGAAATTGAGGAAGAACCCGAGGTGGTGGTCGAAAAGGAGCATATTTCAAGCCCACAAAGTACCGCTCATGCCACACCTACGGTTGACCCATCACCCATATTGGAACCCGAGATTCCAAAGGCTATGCCTATGCCCCAACCCACACCACCCTTGCCTTACCCATCGAGACTTAGGAAGGAGAAACGACAAGAGCGCGACAACTATCAATTTGAGCTTTTTATGAAAATGTTTCGTGATTTGCACTTTAATGTGAGTTTCGCCGATGCTTTGGTCATGATGCCTCGATTTGCCGCTAACTTTAAGAGTATGTTGAACAACAAGGAGAAATTACACCAAATGTCTAGTTGTTCGTCGGTTTATCTTAATCGCATACCTCAAAAAGTCGGTGATCCCGGTAAATTTTTGATCCCTTGTGCCATTCAAGATATGGAAGAATGCTATGCCTTGGCCGATCTTGGTGCTAGCATTAACTTGATGCCACTTGCAATCTTCAAGTCGCTCAATCTTCCTAATCTTACTCCTTCACGAATGTCTATTGAGTTGGCCGACCATTCCACGATTCTTACATGTGGTTTGGCGGAAGACGTTTTTGTGAAAGTGGGGAAGTTCTACTATCCCGTAGACTTTATTGTTGTTGACATCCCCACGGATCCTCAAGTTCCTCTTATTTTAGGTCGTTCGTTTTTAGATACGTCTATGGCTTTAACTGATGTTCATGCTAGAAAGATCACCTTACGTTTCAACGACGAGGAACTTGTTATAAACGCAACTCAAAATTCTCAACTTTCTCATGTTTATTTCGTTGCTACCATAAACCTCGTTGATATGATCGACGTGGTTTGCGAGGAATTTTCACAAGAAGTTTTAGGGTTTGGTGATGAAGAAACTAGTGGCAATCCCACTATGTTAGATCCAATTCTTGATAATTCGACACCAACCTTCACTCCTTTCGAAGGTGGTGGTTTTACGTTGGAAGAATTCGATGTTCCACGTACTTGTGACGAAGACCTCGACAACGATGAGGACTTCTCGATTATCAAGGATTTTCTCAACGATTTCCCATTGCCTCCACCCGAGGAGGTTATGAGTATCGAGCCCAAATCTTCACTTGAGGAACCACCTATCCTTGAGTTGAAAGATTTACCTCCTCACCTCGAGTATGTCTATTTGGAGGAGGACGACAAGTTGCCGGTTATTATTGCGAAGGATCTTTCGAATGATGAAAAAACCGCACTTGTCGATGTTCTTAAGTACCACAAAGGGGCGATTGCGTGGAAGTTATCCGACATTAAGGGAATCGATCCCAAGTTTTGTATCCACAAAATCTTAATGGAGGAAGATTTCAAGCCAACAATCCAAAGTCAAAGGAGGGTGAACCCCAAAATTCACGACGTCATCAAAAAGGAAGTCCTTAAACTCCTTGACGCGGGAATGATTTACCCTATTTCCGATAGCCCTTGGGTGAGTCCTATTCATTGTGTCCCTAAAAAGGGAGGGATGACCGTTGTGCCAAACGATGCCAACGAGTTGATTCCCACTAGACTCGTGACCGGATGGAGAGTGTGCATTGACTATCGAAAGTTAAATGAAGCCACTCGAAAAGACCATTTTCCCTTGCCCTTCATGGACCAAATGTTGGAGCGTCTTGCGGGAAACGATTTCTATTGCTTCTAGATGGTTTTTCCGGTTACTTCCAAATTCCCATCGATCCTCGTGATCAAGAAAAAACTACGTTTACGTGTCCATATGGAACGTTTGCCTATCGTAGAATGCCATTCGGACTTTGTAATGCACCGGGAACTTTTCAACGATGCATGATGGCTATTTTTCATGATATGATCGAGAAGACGATGGAAGTCTTCATGGATGACTTTTCCGTGTTTGGTGATTCCTTTACTTCGTGTTTGTCGAACCTTGAGAGAATGTTAAAACGTTGTGAGGAAACCAACCTTGTGCTCAATTGGGAAAAGTGTCATTTTATGGTTAAGAGTGGAATCGTCTTAGGGCACAAGGTCTCGAAAGCGGGGATTGAGGTAGATCAAGCTAAGGTAGACGTCATCGCCAAATTACCTCATCCCAAAACCGTCAAGGGAGTTAGGAGTTTCCTAGGCCAAGCGGGCTTTTATCGACGATTTATCAAGGATTTCTCGAAGATTTCTCGACCCATTACACATCTTCTTGAAAAAGAAGCACGTTTTGTCTTTGACGAAGATTGTGTACGAGCCTTTGAGATCCTTAAGAGGAAACTTACCAAAGCTCCCATTCTTGTTGCTCCCAACTGGAACCTCCCCTTTGAACTAATGTGTGATGCTAGTGATTACGCTATAGGGGCCGTTTTAGGGCAACGTCATGATAAGCACTTCTTGCCTATTCACTATGCTAGCAAGACGATGACCGAGGCTCAACTTAAATACACTACAACGGAAAAGGAGTTCCTTGCCGTGGTGTATGCATTTGAGAAATTCCGACCTTATCTCGTCTTGACAAAATGTATAGTGTATACGGACCATTCGGCTATCAAGTATCTCATAGCTAAACAAGATGCAAAGCCGAGATTACTTCGTTGGATTCTCCTCCTTCAAGAATTTGATCACAAAATCGTTGACAAAAAAGGAGCCGAGTATCTAGCGGCCGATCATCTCTCTCGTTTGGAAGATCCTCACCAAAGTGTTTACGAGCCCAAGGAAATCACCGAAACATTTCCGCTCGAGACACTTGGTGTAGTGAATTCTAAGCTTGATTCTTCTACCCCATGGTTTGCGGATTTTGCAAATTACCATGCGGGTAACTTCATCATTAAGGGTATGACAACTCAAGAAAAACGAAAATTCTTTCGTGATGTCAAGTTCTATTTTTGGAACGACCCTTACTTGTTTCGAACGTGTGTGGATCAAATCATCCGACGTTGTGTTTTTGGCACCGAAGCTTCTAACATCCTTAGAGCTTGCCATGAGGGACCCACGGGTAGTCACCACGGTGCTAATCTCACGGCTAAAAAGGTGTTTGATGCCGGCTTCTTTTGGCCTACTATTTACCGAGATGCACAAGATCTTGTGAAGTCTTGTGATTCATGCCAACGACAAGGAAAAACCTCACAAAAAGATGAAATGCCACAAAATATCATTCAAGTATGTGAGATCTTTGACGTTTGGGGCATAGACTTTATGGGGCCGTTCCCATCATCTCGTGGTAATAAGTACATTCTCGTTGCGGTTGACTACCTTTCTAAGTGGGTGGAGGCGAAGGCCTTGCCCACTAATGATGCTCGTGTGGTAGTTAAGTTCTTGAAAAGCTTGTTTGCTCAGTTTGGAACCCCTCGTGCGATCATAAGCGATCGTGGAACCCATTTTTGTAATGACCAATTCGAAAGAGTCTTAAGGAAATATGGGGTTACACATCGTCTTTCTACGACTTATCACCCACAAACGAGTGGGCAAGTCGAGGTTTCAAACCGAGCTTTGAAGAGGATCTTGGAGAGATCCGTAGGGGAAAACCGACAATCTTGGTCGGATAAGTTAGACGATGCTTTATGGGCCTTTAGGACCGCTCATAAGACACCCATTGGGTGCACTCCCTATAAGCTTGTGGTTGGAAAGAATTGTCATTTGCCTATCGAGTTAGAACACAAGGCTTATTGGGCCCTAAAGCATTGTAATGATGACATGGAGACCGCGGTAAAACACCGGAAAATGCAATTAAATGAATTGGATGAATTGAGAGACATTGCTTATGAAAATTCATTGATTTACAAAGAGAAAACTAAAAAGTTGCATGATTCTAAAATTAAAAACCGGGTTTTTAACATTGGGGATCAAGTTTTACTTTTTAATTCAAGATTGAAAATATTTTCCGGTAAATTGAAATCCCGTTGGTCCGGTCCATTCACCGTGACTCAAGTGTTTCCGTATGGGACCATCGAGCTAGCTCAAGATGATGGTCCTAACTTCAAGGTGAATGGACATAGGTTGAAGCACTACTTTGGCGGGGAAGTTCCATCTTTGAACTACCTCGACCAAGTCACCTTCCCCAATGATAATTAGTATTGAGGGGATCGAGTCGAGCTCATGACTCGGTAATCAAAAACGAGGTGCCTCGTGGGGGAGTCCCATGCTTATCCTATGTACATATTATCGCTTTCTTAGTCTAATGTAGCTTACGTATGGGGATTCGTGCCCTTCCAACCTTTGTTCCGTGGTTGTTTGTGATATGTGGTTTTTAGATCATGATCTTCACGATTGGAGCCTCTCGTGTTCGTTTTATGAGAGCACTCGATCGTTTGCTTTGAAGACTTTCTCAATATCCATGATATATCCTTTTGATGTTCTAACCTTAGGTTTTTAGCACAATTCATAAACGGCTATTAATTTATTGGTTACACCCTTTCCATGCTAGATTAGGCATTCGACTTCGTCTCTAGTATGGGGGTGTTTGCACCCCTAGACTCGAAACATTGAGGACAATGTTTAACTTTAGTATGGGGGGGTGAATAGATACTTTGCCTTGCCAAACCTTCACGCTTTCCAAAGTTGATCTTTTTGTTTATCGTTTTTGTTGCAAAATAAGGCTAAAAATGGCCAAATTTTAAAATTTTTCTCATGTTTTATAAGTGTTTGAAGACACGAATGTAGGTTTTCCGATGGCGAGAATAAGAGAAATTTTTGACTCGACCGTGCGTGTTGAGCACTTAGCTTTGATTCCTTAACTACACATTAGGCTAAGTCTCTTAAATGAGGACGAGAAATGATAGAGTTAATTATAAGTTACTATGCTAAACGTAGAGTACTCGTATTCTTTCAAAAACTCATGTGTTCTCGTTATTTGCTTATTCTCCCTTCGCTTGTAAATATTTTTGCTTAATAAATATTGACTTAGCGGTTTAGTTAGGATTATTGGGTTTCTAGTCTTTTCTAGTAGCTTCCGTGTAATTAAATTGGGAAGACATTAAGGTATCGC
Organism: Glebionis coronaria; assembly: GCA_025667525.1. Lineage (NCBI taxonomy): Eukaryota > Viridiplantae > Streptophyta > Magnoliopsida > Asterales > Asteraceae > Glebionis > Glebionis coronaria. The sequence continues at coordinate 193,271 of JANFOE010001873.1, read as the reverse complement.
CAGCGTCACGGTTTTGAAGTATTGGCACCCGAATAATCGAAAGCTTCACCCAATAATAAGATTTCAAGTGCTCACCTAAATCTAGCAAACAATTTGAAGCCCCACAAGGCCGAAAAATCTATGCAAAATTAAAAGTGAATCAAGCCTTAATCTTCGAAGCTTTAAAGATCCAAAATTCGCTTTAGCGTGAGGATATACGTCTTTGGCTAATAAAACCACCGATGAGGCGGATAATAAAAGGCAAGGCAAGACCGAAGTCATAATAAAAGCTTCATGGCGAAGTTGAATAAAAGATGGAGGTAAACCAAAGATAATAAGGCCCTTCCGTTAGGGGGCGTATAAAAGTCTTGGTAATAAGTCTCATGTTCAAAACCGTTATAAAACCGTGTTTATCGATTCTTCTTGTCAACTTAATTTTTTAACATCGTTGTCTATTAGGAGGGGTTATTGATTTGATGGTCTTAGTTACACCGTTAGGACTCTATTTTTAGACCTAAATCTCTATTATCGCATAAGTCAAACAATGTATCCTCGTGAAACATTCAAGACAAAATAAAATATAAGAGATATAACTTAGGAATAATGGGAGGATAAGTACGTGATTAGGGCATATGAGTAGTGTTAGCATTACTAACTTATAATGACAATGATCTCGTTGCACGCTTAGCATGGAATTAAGGTGAAAATCGAGGACGATGAAATTATTTCTAACGAAGCATTCACGTGTTCTTATTCTATGAACCTAAACGTCCCATTTTGCGATGAAAATCATACATTATGTCTATAACACAAGTAGTAGTAATAGTAGTAGTGTAGCTAGTTTATCATTCAATAAAGTGAATAAAATAAATTTTGGAGATGCTTTGATACTTTATTCTAGCATTGCGTGAGGGCACGACAATGGTTTAGTATGGGGGAGTGATGAGACTGCAATTATACATAGTCTCATCGTCCAATTAGGGCTTAAAATGCATTAAATATCATCAAAATACCCAAATATATGCTTGTGTTTGTTGCTTGTGTATTTTAGGTACGGATATTGAGAAAATGACAAAAGATCACAAGAATCATGCAAAAACGAACACGGGAAACGAAGCCGTACGATGAACCAAGCCCTAATGAAGAATTTTCCAAAGAAAACCCTTGAAGATCTAAAGAATATTGAAGATTGGTCCTCCAAGTTTGAAGAATTGACACTTTATACCCTTGTATCTTCATAATTACAAGTTTGGTCCCTAAAGTTTGTCAAAATTACAAAAAGGACCCTTAACTTTGAAGAATTGGCAATTTTAGTCCCTCATTAAAACTAAATTGTCAATAATGGTCCTCCAAGAAGTCAACAAACAAGTCAATTCCTTGAAGTTTGAAAACATGTCAAAATCAGTCCTTGGAATATGAAGAAATTGCATGTTTAGTCCTTGTTTCAAGATTAAAAAAGATTGTGCCAAAAATGACAAATCAGCAAAGTTATTTACAAAGGGAGTCTTGTTTTAAGCTGATTAAATCAAAGAGACAAGAAAGAAGGAGTTCAGGGGGTGTTTCTGCCAGACAACTAAACATATCCCACCACTCCCCTTTTGACACGTCACCCCCACCAGTCCATTTCATCAAAACGAACCAGTCCATAACTATTTAACCTATCACAAAACCTTTTGAACCCACTCTCTTTAATTAAACTTGTTTAATTATTAAAAGTGGGGGAAACAGAATTTCAAAAAGGTTATTATCCCCCAAATAGATTAAACCCAACTGCTCACCACCCCTAATCCCTAGAACCCTAATCACGTTTATCTCCAAATCAAAGGGGTATTAAACAAAAGCTTCCAGAATGCTAATTTACCCTCTCCCCATCTAAACCCACATCCCAAAACCCATCACCTTCAACTCATGGGTCCCCCACGTGGCTCCCCTGCTACTCCAAGACAAAGCAATACAGCAAATCAACGAGTACTAGGGATTCCTTGGTCCCAAAGGACTTTGATCAACGTCCATGATCACTTGTACCCTACTGGCATTCACAAAACGCCAACAATTTCACATGGGACGATTTCAAACAAGGCATCAAATTGGCATATTCCAGGAATCATCCAAGGGCAAAGAAGGAAGTTCAGCATTAGGGTTTAGCATTATCTTTCCAGCTTTCTAGAACCAATGTGACCCTATATAAAGGGCAATAGGACTTAGCTTATGTTTTTGTTCTTTTCTTCTCTGTTTTTGTCACAAGCATTGTAAATCCACTTTTATTTATTGAAATGAAAATGGTGTTGTGTTGTTGATGAGAAATAAGGAACCACTTTTCATTCTTGCAATTTACATTTTCCAAGTTTAATTTTCCAGTTCAGATTTTTGTTTGTGACCCAAGTTTTAAGTTTAAAAAAATATTGTCCAAAGGCCTTAAGCTAATATCATAAGACTGATAATCCCATTTATTACCAAGCTTATGTGAAGGGTGAGGTTTTTGTTGATTTTCTGTGAAGTAAAGTTTCAAAATATTAAGATCAGTTTATTTTTGTTATTTTTTTTAAAGATAAGCCACAAACAGCTTAAGCCATAAGCTTGTTTGGTAGCTTATTTTGTGAACACTTGACCCTTGTGCTTTACCTTTCTTCTTAGCAGGTTTTCATAATCATCCTTTTAAGAAGATATAGGGTGTGTAGTCAACAGTGACCACCACCCCCCTCTCTTCCTTGCTTTTCACTCAAGATTCAGCACAAGCCCGAGCTTGTGGGAGGTGGCTTATCAGCCACTGTTGGGCTTGGAAGTAAGCCCAACAAGGTAGCTAACTGTTTCCTATTTCAAAATATATATAGATATATTTTTTTTTTAAGTTTTCTGAAAATTATATGCTTTGTGTGATTTGCATGAAAAAGATGTTAAATGATAGTTTAATGGTATGATTTGAGTTTATTTAGTATCTTATGCATGTTTAGAAGGATTTAATCCAGTTTGGTAAAGTTTTGTGTTGATTCAGTTTGAAAAAAGTTGATATAAGATTTTTAAGGGGTGTTTGGATCTGCTAATTAAGTAAGGATTTTGAAAGGGTTTTGTGTTTAAAACTTGTTAGAAGCAATCATTAGGGTATTTATAGGTTGTGCATTGTTTGTATGCTCAATCTTGGTGAAGTTTACACACAAATGCATGCTTAAACTTTAAAAAACTTAGCTAAAATCAGAAACTGCCATAGTTCATGATTTTTGCATGATTTTTGCCTCTAAGCTTGTAGACCTGTTAGAGAATAGGTTGTTTATAGGTTGTGCATTGTTTGTATGCTAATTGGTGCATATGTGTGCAAGATTAGAGATTTTGAATTTCATTTTTGTGCAACAAAATTGTGTCAAATAGCCACCAGACCTGCACTAAGTCTTCAGAAACGTGAAATTGCCTTGTGTGTCTTTTTGTGTGCATTTGTGGCTAAGTGCTTGTGTGATTTTGAGTATTTGTGACTCCCTATACTCCAAAGAGTATAGGGGTGCCTTGTTCCATCAAAAACAGCACCTAATACATCATCAACCAAGCTCCTCTTGGTTTGTATTCACAAGTGAATACATACACACTTGTTCATCAGAAACCCAGTGATATCTGGGCACGTCTTTGCTCATAATCTGCTTGATCTTTGATTATTTTGGTTTGTGTTTGTGTTTTTGTGAGCTAAAAAGTTACTGGATTTAAGTGTTAAAAAAGAAAAAAAAAAGAAAAAAAATTGCAAAAACTACACCCTGCCTGGACTCGAACACGGGACCCCTCGTTGGGGGAGTGTACGCGTTTACCAGTGATCTAGATGAGTTTTTACGTTAAGGTTTCATTTCAAATCTTACTTAACACGTTTTTGGTTTTGGCTTATTAAAATAAGCCGTAGCTTATTTGATCCTTTTCAGCTTATTTAAGTAACTTATTTAGCCTAGCTTATTTTTCTTAGGTTTATATTAGTAATTCAGACTTTTCTGTTTAAAAATATTATTTTTCTCTTTATTTAATTAATTATTAGGATTATTTTTAGTTTTATTTTTAGAAAGTAATTTAAAAATAGTAAAAAGTATTTTAAAAATCCAGAAAAATAGTTTTTAGGTTTTAATTAAGTTATTTGAGGTTTACATTTAAAAAAGTTTTCAAAAAGTCTTATTTTTAATTTTATTTGATTTTAGGTTTTTTATTAAATTTTAAAAATTAATATAAAATTAACTAAAAGGTTTTAGGAACTTTAATTTGCATTTTTATCTTAGTTAGAATATTTAGGATTTTTGAGAATTTTTTAGAATTTATTTAAGAACTTTTTATTCTTTTTATTATTTTAATATTATTTTATTAGAAAAAATTCAAAGTTTAATTTTTAACTTTTTTTCATTTTTCCTAGATTCTAGACATTAAATTAGGAACATTGTAACTTTCCAAATCTTTTTAGGACTTTTTAATTAATTTCTAGAATTAATTTAAGATTTAATAGATTTTAATAGTTTTTAAGTGTTTAAAAATAGTGTAAGTTGGTTTTAAAATTTTTAAAAATAGTTTTTAGCTTAATTAGGATATTTTTGAGGTTTACAAACTATAAAATCTTGTTTAGGGCTTTTTAATAATTAAAAGTGATTTTTAGGGCTTTAATTAGCATTAAAAAGTCATTATTTAATTAATTAAAAGGTTTTGGCAAGTTTGGATTTTTTGTAAACTCTTAGAATATTATTGGCGATTTTTAGGAATTTTTAGAAATTTTTAGGTTAAAATTTTAATTTTGGGCATTATTTACGACTTTACGTGTTCGTCTTTTTCGTCGTAGTTTAATTCGTAATCGTAACCGTCTCTTCTTTCCTTTCTAATTTCTTTTCTTCTTGTTCATAATCACAAACAAACATTAATCAACTCTTAACACAACGCACTTGCCTCCTTGGGAAACGAACTTGGACTTCACTTGGGTTATTAGTGCTCGGTTTTCCTAAACCGACACTTAATACTACCACTATTTGTCATCCTTTTCCTAAAGGGTACAAAAAAGCTACAATCACTAGTTCAAGCAAACAAGCTCCACCTATTGCTCGTGTTAATATAGGTTCTGCCATATGTGAAAGCAGGTTTGAGGGTGTTTAGGTTTCTATTCCACGTAAAGTGGTTGAAAAAGTTAATACTCGTTTTCATAATACGCTCTATGGATACTTTATTGTTAAACGAGTGGCATTTCCAGTGGTTGAGTATTATGCTAAAACAACTTGGGCTAAATTTGGTTTAAAAAGGATCATGATGAATTCCAATGGTTTCTTCTTCTTTCAATTTGATGCACAATCTGGTTATGAAGTTGTGTTGGAAGGTGGCCCATGGATGATTCAAAATTCTCCCATTATTCTTAAAAGGTATACTATGAAGACTAGTCTTCGAAAAGAAGAGTTTACTTGTATTCCTGTGTGGGTCAAACTTCATGATGTTCCTATTCAAGTGTTTGAGGAAGAGGGTATTAGTTTGATTGCTACATATTTTGGTAAGCCTATTATGCTTGATTCTTTTACTAGTACTATGTGTAAAGAATCTTGGGGTCGTAGTAGTTTTGCTCGTTGTTTAATTGAAATTAAATCTGATTGTGATTTACATGAGACAATTACTATTGGTGTTCCTAATTTGGAGGGTGAAGGGTTTACTAAGGAAACTATTAAAGTTGAATACGAGTGGAAGCCACCTAGATGCCCTACATGTTATATTTTTGGTCATACGGTTGAAAACTGTCCTAAATGTGTTATCCCTAGAGTGGCTACTACAGTTGTACATGAACAAGATGATGGATTTCAACAAGTTCGTTGTAGAAAGCATAAAAATAAAGGTAAGTAAGGAAGTCAGATTCCGAGAGGTGTCCCTTTAAACAAAGGATTCCAGGTTGGTACTCCCTTTACTTTTAGTCCGAAGTCGTCTACTTCTGGTGTTCCATATTCAAGATAACTCATATAACCCTGGTAAGACTTCGAATGCATCTAAACGTAATTATAACAAAGTGGATAGTGGTACCAAACCTGGTTTGCATACTAATAGTTCCAATAAAGGTAAATCTGTTGTGAGTGGCGTTTCTACTTCGAATTCTTTTGGGTCTCTTTCAGAGGAAACAGGTGACCAAAGTGGAAATGATGATGATGAGGAGGTTGAAAACGTTTATGATGAATCTGCTAACCTTCTTAATTCTCAATCAGAGGCAAGCACTCCTGCCACGAATGTTTTAAATGTTTAGTATAGCCTCTTAGAATATAAGGGATTTGAACCAATCCCCTAAAAGAAAAGAGGTTCGTCAAGTTATCAATGATAATAATCTGAGTGTTTGTGCTATTTTGGAATCCCATGTTGATGCTTCAGGTGTTTATGATATGTGTCGTAAGATCTTTAGCAGATGGAAGTGCTCGTCTAATGGTGGTTTGTGTACTAAAGGGACACGCATTATTCTTGGCTGGAATGATGATAATGTGGATGTTATGGTGTTGTCTCAAACAAGTCAAGTTGTACATTGTCAGATTAATACGCGTATTGATAACCGTACTTTGTTTTGCTCTTTCGTTTATGCTGATAACTACTATATGAATCGGCGTGTTCTTTGGAATAATCTTGTTGTTCATGCTACTTTCATGCGTGATAAACCATGGGCTGTTTTGGGTGATTTTAATGTTGCACTAAATATTGAAGATCACTCATGTGGCGGCTATACTCCTAATATTTCCATGCGGGATTTCAAGGAATGTGTAAATCTTATGGAAGTTATGGATGTTAATGCTACAGGTTTACACTTTACTTGGAATGAGAAACCACAGGGAAATGATGGTATTCTCAAAAAGATTGATCGGATTATGTCTAGCATAAAGTCTCTTGATGAGTTTCCAGGTTGTTTTGCTATTTTTCAACCTTACAGGATTTCTGACCATTCTCCTTGTGTTTTATGTATTCCTACAGTTAGCAAACCTAAGCCTAAACCGTTTAAATTCAGTAACTTTCTTGTGCATAAGGAGGGTTATCATGAAGTGGTAGCTAATGGTTGGTTGGCCAATGTTCATGGTTGTGCTATGTTAAGTTTGTTAAACGTTTAAAAGGCTTAAAGGCCCCGTTGCGTAAATTGCTTTTTGAACAGGGTAACCTTCATGATCGTGTTAACAGACTGCGTGTGGAATTAGATGCTGTTCTGCAAGCTCTTGATAGAAATCCATCTAATGTGGTGCTGAAAGAAGAGCATGCTCATTATCTAGTTGCTTTTAAAGAAGCTTATCTTGATAAGGAACGCTTCCTTCATCAGAAATCTAAAATTGAATGGCTTGATGCAGGAGATTCGAATACGACTTATTTTCATAATTCGGTTAAGAGTAGGGCTGCTCGTAATTGTATTGAAATGGTTCGTGACTCTCATAATGTTCTTCATGATGGTGGTGTTGTGCCTGGTGCTTTTGTTGCTCATTATGAGCAATTTCTTGGTCAGGCAAGTGATTCAGGTGCTTTTAATACTTCTAATTTGTTTGTTCGAAAGCTTGGTGCTCTGAAAGCTGCCCATATGGTTAGAGTCATCTCTGATTCTGAAATTAAAAGCGCTTTATTTTCCATGAGTGATGATAAAGCGCCTGGTCCGGATGGTTTTACTGCTGCTTTTTTAAGAAGTCTTGGGATATTGTGGGTGCTGATTTTACATGTGCTATTCGTGAGTTTTTCTCTAATCGAAAAATGCTTAAAGAGGTTAATCATACTATCATTTCTCTTATCCCTAAGGTTTCTGTCCCAAATAAGATTACTGATTACCGCCCCATCTCTTGTTTTAACATTATTTTCAAATGCATTAGCAAGATAATTGCTAACCGTATTAAAGGGGATTTGGGTGATTTGGTTAATATTAATCAATCTGCGTTTGTTCCGGGTCGTAGGATCTCGGATAATATCTTATTGACGCAAGAGTTGATGAGAAATTACCATCGAAATTTTGGTCCTCCAAGATGTGCTTTTAAGGTGGATATTTAGAAAGCTTATGATACGGTGGACTGGCAGTTTCTTCGTAACATTCTGATTGGTTTTGGATTCCACCATTTAATGGTTGATTGGATTATGACGTGTGTTTCTACTACTTCGTATTCTATTTGCATTAATGGTAATCTATATGGCTGGTTTCAAGGAAAAAGAGGTCTTCGACAAGGTGATCCGTTGTCTCCGTATCTTTTCACTTTAGTTATGGAGATTCTTTCTCTCATGTTGCAGCGGAGGGTTCTTAATTCGGAGGAGTTCTATTTTCATTACCGCTGTGAGCAACAACGTATTATAAACCTATGTTTTGCAGATGATCTTTTCTTGTTTGCTAGGGTCACTTGGATTCTGTGCAGGTTATTATGGATGCGTTGGAGGAATTTAAGATAGCTTCGGGTTTGGTTCCAAGTATCCCCAAGAGCACTGTTTTCTTTTGTAATGTATCCACTGCTGTTAAAAGTAGTATTTTACATATCATGCCTTTTGTTGAAGGCGTGTTACCTGTCAGATACCTTGGTGTTCCTCTCATTTCGTCTAGGCTTCTATATAGGGATTGTAAAGTCCTTGTAGAAAAGCTTGAGAGTAGAGTAAATGATTGGCGCAATAAGTTTCTTTATTTAGTAGGAAGACTCCAGTTAGTTTGTTCAGTGCTTTCATCTTTGCAAATTTACTGGGCGTCTGTCTTTGTGTTACATGTTCGGATTATTCATGATTTGGAACAGCTTATGAGAGGCTTCTTATGGTGTCAAGGTGCAATGAAGAAAGGTAAAGCTGAAGTTTCTTGGGACTCTGTCTGTACCCCGTTTTATGAAGGTGGCCTTGGTATTCGTAAGCATTCTGATTTTAATTCTGCTTTAATGGTTTCTCATATCTGGTGTATCCTTGCTCGTAAAGAATATTTATGGGTTAAATAGATTTATTCTTACAAGTTAAAGGATAGAAGTTTTTGGGACATTCCATGTATTGGTAATATGAGTTGGGACTGGAGAAAACTTCTCCAGATTAGATCACGTATTCGTTAGTTTATTTGGTACAAGATTAATAATGGTAAGGTTGCTTCTATGTGGTTTGATAATTGGGCAAATTTGTGTCCATTACGGGACGTTCTTACGGCTCGTAGCATCACAAGATCGGGGCTCTCTCTTTCTAATAAGGTTAGGGATCTTATCATTGATAGTATTTGGTAGTGGCCGCAGGAATGGAATGTTAGATTTCCAAACATTGTCTCTATCCCTGTCCCTGTTATTAACGATGATAAGGGTGATGATTTGATGTGGCGGGATATAAATGGGGTTTTACATCCTTTTTCAGTTTCATTAGTATGGGATTCCATACGGTATAGGGCTCTGATGGTTAATTGGTACCATGCTGTTTGGTTCACTCATTGTATTCCTCGTCACTCTATTCACTTGTGGTTAGTGGTTAGAAGAAAATTGAAGACTCAAGATCGGCTTAGGCAATGGGATGTTGGCCCTTTGGTAGATTTAAGATTTCTTTGATGTCCTCTGTGTACATTGGTGCCGGATTCTCATGACCATCTTTTCTTTAAATGTTCTTATTATGTGCAGGTTTGGTCTAAGGTTCGGGTCCTTGGTGATATGGATAGCGTTCCCCCTCGAATTGATGATATATTAGCTTATGTTATTCTAATTTCTAAGGGAAAGTCTTGCCCTAGCATCCTTGCACGTCTTGTGTTGGCTGCTACTGCGTACTTTATATGGATGGAACGTAATTCAAGACTTTTCAAGAAAAAGCAGATGGCGGTTGATCAGCTTGTTCAGATTATTTGTGATACTATTCGATTGAAGTTGATTTCATTTCATTTTAAGAAGTTGTCTACCAGGTTGAGTTTGCTGCTTGACAAATGGAGGGTGTCGAGCTTTAGAGTTTCTTACGATGCGAGTGCCGGGTGAGGGTTGTACTCTTTTTTCCTTGTCCAAGGTTTTTCCCACTAGGTTTTCTTTGGCAAGGTTTTTTAAGGAGGCAGACTCATTTGGATTTCCTTTGCTCCTATCGTGGTGTTGTTGGAAGCTGAAGAGAATGCGTGTCTTCATGTTTGCATCTTGGTTTCTACTAGTTTACTTGTATTGTAGTTCTAGTTTAGTTAGTGTTTATGTCATTGCATAACCACGTGTTAACATGCTGCCTGTAGCATGCAGTTAATGTGGTATCTCAACCACATTCCTTTGTACTTCAACGTTTTTTTGGTTAATATATTTACCGTGGAAACCCTTTACCAAAAAAAAGCTTGAATAACAATTGATTGGCTAGAATTATTGTCATTCCTTGTTAAGGTATATATTTTTAATCATTCTATTGATTTATATATTTTGTTATGTATATGTAGTTACCATATTAGTACTGAGTTTATTGATTTAATATTTGATTAGTATGTATTGGACATTGTATATGAAACTCTAAGACAAAAGTGAAAGCTAAATAAGCCCTAGTGACGATTTGGTTGATATGATATTAGATTAGTTGAAAGATTGTACTTCGTGGCCAAATCAGTAATTATTGAGGTTGGTTTAACATCATGAGTGGATAGGCCGATGTTTGTGGTGATTTTGCTGGGTCGCTCGTCTCGTGACGATACCCGATGAATAAAATATGACCGAAACATTGAAAAGGGGCCGAATCTGATCACCAGTTTTACACGGCCGAAAACTCTTAGAAACTGTATGGTGACCCCTAAATATGTAAAACTAAAGGTTGTAGATAAAATCATGAAGAGCTAGATTCAATTGGATAGTTTATCAGTTCCTTACGGTTCGGAAATGGAGACCAAAATGGTGGAAACGAGTTTGGATGCCGAAAACAGCCAACTCTTCTAAGTGATAAAGGAGTAAATGAGCTATGATTAGTATAAATTAGAGGTAATTGGACTTATAATAAGTAAACTAAGTAAGTTGAGAATTATTTTGGTAAAAATAACTCATCAAGATTATTTATGGTTTAGGAGAAATGATCTAATCTACGAGACATGTCGGAAAAATTATAATAAATGGACTATTCTTCATTAACATAAAATGTGATGATTTTTATACAAACCGAAGTGGTATAACCCACTTGTAGGGAATTATAGACTCATTCGTATACTGATAATTATAGAACCCAAGACCGGACCAACGTGAGATATTAAGTTGATGTCGTTTGAGGCGTTTTTAGAATCCGTAATACATATAAAGTGGATTTGGGCCACAAAAGCCCAACTTACACTTGTAATGGCTATTGGGCCATTATTGAACATGAGATTAATAATGTATATGGAGATCAATACTGAGTTTGAAATGGACTTAGGTTATCAAAATGAGTAATGGGTCACTGATGGGTTAGAATGGGCTTAATTATCACAATGAGAAAATATATGGTAAATTATTATCAAATGTCTTATGAAAAGTTTTATAAAACTTATGCAATGTCCAAACTTACTAAAGTGAACTATTTACATATATGTACGACTTATGTATAGTCTCGAACCTAAGATTTGTCTCGTCATTATAGGTCTCGACCGGTCATATGTCGACCACTGGACATTTCTTTCTTGATTAATGAGCGATTGATATCTCATGAAGTTGTGTATCGACTATTGGATGTTTGTTCCTCGATAAATGTGTGATAGCTATATCAGGTGAGTCTATAGCCTCACTTTTATACTATCTTGTAAATGATTTTTAACCTGTGAGGGGGAATACATGCTGTTTTATAAAATGAACACAAGTTGTTTTCGGTATGCCGGACCCGAATATGATGATAAATGCATAAGTACCATTGTCTTATGAAGTCCCTGAATTTCATGAACTGTTAATTACCTTGTGAGGTAAACGCTAATACATTTGATAGATCTATTTGGTTTGACAGCCTTATCCTAGGGTATGTATCCTTATGTCACCTGAAAGGGATATTATGTATAAGATATCGCTGGTATATGACAATATTACCTGTTGTAGGGGCGCCGTAAGTGACTCGGTTGACGTGTTGGTTAACGTTCAGTTGCATGAGCTTAAGGCATTTATCGATATATATATGACTTGTCTGTGTGACAAGCTTGAGATGATTAAAATTCTTGTGTTCAAATGATGATTTGCAAAACCTATAGACTTGCTCAACCATTGTGTTGATTATTTTTAGCATTTATTTCAGGTAATCAAGATGGATAGTAGCGAAGCATGCAGGGAGGGCTTACTTGTCTAAAGTTAATATTATTTTCCATCCTTTGAAATGAACTAAATGACTTTTAAGTCTTTCTAAACGCTACTCTAATGATTATGTGTTGGTAACGGTTTTTGGGACTAAACACTACTCTAATTTTATATATATTGGGATAGGAAACTTTTAGACAATGTTGTATATTATTTTAACGTCTCTTTTGAGGTCGTTGTCTATGATTGTGTGCGATGTGCTATGAGTAGCGCCCAAATGTGGTATTACTCTGCGTGGTAATTTGGGGGTGTTGTAGAATGGTAATCAGAGCCACAAGTTGTAGAGAACTAGGTCTATTTTGAAAAACCTAAACTATAACTTTGGTGTGTTCTAAAAAGTTCTAAGCACACAACTACTCCGCATGGCTCCGGTAAGGCTATTCTTGAATTACTTTATATTTGGTTGTAATTATGTGATCCTATGTGTATGTAGGAATGGTAGTATGTATATGTATGATCATACTATGGTATTTAAAGGCATTGCACGTGAAACAATGGTCCTTGAATGATTGTTGTACATTTTATAATGTGGTTTTCTATCAGATTTGGCCTCACCGCAAATCACCGATCTTGATAATTATGTATTATCTGAATACGAGTGTGAAACTCGTTTGATTCTTTGAGTATGTATATACTGGTTCGTAATCTATCGCATATCGACTTGTTTAAGTTCGATTGTTATCATCGTACCACGATGTGCCATTTTAGGACATCTCCTTTCGAAACGTAATTGATTGATGTGATATTCATGTTCCAAGCACTTCTTATGATTTTGAAGAATCGTTTATCCGAGGTGACATCTTCTATGTAAAGCGACGTGTGATTTGATTTTATATGACTACGTTTTATTGGAGAAAAGGAGGATGCCAATGTTGGACCTAAGATATATATATCCTAACCAAATATATATAGTTTGGGGACAACAAAGATATGCTCGTAGTAGTCATTCGGTTGAGTGACTTAATATCTTGTATATAAATGGAATGGGACATTTAGATATAGAGGTTTTAACTCGCCCAACTATGAGTCGTTTAAGGTTGTCTTATTGAAATGGGTTGGGACATTTGAATAAGAAAATTTTAAACCACTAGACCTTAAATTGTTGTGTTTTCCTTTTTCAAATGGAATGGGACGTTTGAATACGGAAATCATGATGTAAGTTTATTGACACCTTGTATTTACAATTGAATTTGGATGTGATATCGTGTTGAGAGATAGTAATACTTGAGTAGGATGACTTATAATCGTCTTGTTAAAATAGATTGGGACGCCTTTTCATTTGAACAAGAAAGTTATAAGTTCCCGAACCGTAAATTTATAAACTCTTGTATACATGAAAGAGGACGCCTTTTGATGTAGACAAGGAGTTATAAATGAGTGGGCTCAAGTATGTCTGGCTCGATTTCTGGATGTTTGGTGTGCGTACGTCTTCCTTCGAATCGTGTTTTGTTGGTGTGAATCGTTCAGTGTCGTCGTCATTATGATGATCGTCGATTAACCCGTTGGACTTCTCTCGAGTTGCGATTTATTTCGATGGACCATTTCTAATGTGTCTCGATGATCACGAGCTTTATAAGCTAATCGTTAAGAACCGTTGACCGTTCCGAGAATAAGCGACTTGTTTAAGCATCACCATGATTTATGCGTGTACTTATGGATTGACTAAGGATCAAGTTATCAACGGCGACTTATCGTAGATGTGAAGATTTTGTAATTTTACTTGCTATTATCGAAGGGTTCATTCAAGGTTTTCTCGATGATCAACAGTGGAGATTTATATTCGATGTTTATATTCGACCTTTACTTTTTAGGTACTTATATGGTATGTGATGCAGTCAAATGATCGTAAGTTGTGCGAACTTGAGACGGCATTGTCTAATGACGTCCGATCATGGAGAACATGTGCCTTATAATATCTTTTGACCTTCCTTGGAAACCTAGACGATGACTTGCTTGTTTTTCGTTCTTCACTGTTAAACTGAAGACTACTGAGATGAATTAAGCGTCGGGACATCGCTTGTCATACAGACAAGTCATATATATATATCGATAAATGCCTTAAGCTCATGCAACTGAACGTTAACCAACACGTCAACCGAGTCACTTACGACGCCCCTACAACAAGTAATATTATCATATACCAGCGACCTCTTATACATAATATCCCTTTCAGGTGATCACAAGCGACGTCCCGACTTGTCTGTTTGACAAGCGACGTCCCGACGCTTAATTCATCTCAGTAGTCTTCAGTCTAACAGCGAAGAATGAAAAACAAGCAAGTGGAACCTAAAAAACATCAATGGCTGCCAAAAAATCCCTTCTTCTCGTAACCTAATTTTCTTTTTCCTTTAATCCGAATACCTTATAATGATGTTGTTTTCTCGAATAATCACTGATTATTCTTGAGTTAACAAAGTCTTTATTTGGTTGATTGATTTTAGGGTAAATTAAATTGGTTTTATTTTAGTTTTTTTTTCAGTCATTGTCTTGTGCGATTGTTCTTTTTTTGTTGCGTCAGTGGTTACTTGTCTTTTTTGGTCGGTGCTTATTAAAAGATCCATTTGATTGGATGTGCAATTAATTGTCATTCCTAGTCTGCGCAATTAATTGTATTTCAGTCGGCAATTAATTGTCAATCCAAGTATGCGCAATTAATTGTCATTATAGTCGGTGGTGTCTTATTTAAGGTTGTTTCACGTGCTACTGGACAAGTATATTCATTGGTTTGTTTAATTTGTGTTTGCATTAATTGTTTTTTAGGGTTACGCTTTCTTGGGGTTTCGGTTGTTGGTCTACGCATTAAAATATTATCGCTGTTAGTAATGCGTACATGTTGAGTAACATACCATTGGCTGAAAGAGCTTCTATTATAAATAACATGGAATCATGCAGCTTGGATGCGATTAGGGATCTGTTTGGTGTTAAACTTGTGGTTCGACAAGACTTGCATGATTTTATGTCAGATTCAAAGATGAATAAGTATGAACTATGGAGTTTGGTTAACAAAGATCGTGCCAATGAGGTGTTTAAATGGTTGTGTGAATATGAGAAAGAGATTACTGCAATGGGAGATAAACTGGAATTGGTTAGGGTTCACTCAAGCCCTAATTCTGATCTTGATTCTCATATTACGTTGCGGCAACCAAGTAAAACTACTCCATTCACTTATCTTGATGAATTTGTAAGTCTTACTACTCCTCTTGTCTATAAGCTATTACCTGATGAACTAGAACATGCTGATTGTAATGTGGCTAGTACTAATGAGGATAACAATGTGTGGTCTTCGAGCCCTAGTACTAAATCTGTTGATTATCCTGGCTCTCTTCCACCCAAACCTACGGGTAATGAATACAGATATTTGGTGAGAATGTAACTAATGTAACACATGGTGTGGCTGAATCCCCTATTGTGCAATCTGTGGAGATTGGTGTTCAATCTAACTCTTATGCATCTGCTGCTGGTCCAAGTAAACAACCTACTATTGTACGTACTATAATTGGTTCTGCTATTGCTGAAAACAGATTTGAGGGTGTTCAGGTTTCTATACCACGTAAAGTGGTTGAAAAAGTTAATACTCGATTTCATAATACACTATATGGGTACTTTATTGGTAGAAGAATTGCATTTCCTGTGGTTGAGTATTATGCTAAAACTAACTGGGCTAAATTTGGATTAAATAGGATCATGATGAATTCTAATGGGTTCTTTTTCTTTAAATTTGAAACAAAAGCTGGTTATGAAAGTGTGTTGGAAGGTGGCCCATGGATGATTCGCAATTATCCTATCATTCTTAAACAGTATACTATGAAAACTAGTCTTCGAAAAGAAGAATTTACGCGTATTCCTGTGTGGGTTAAACTTCACGATGTGCCTATTCAAGTGTTTGAGGAAGAAGGTATTAGTTTGATTGCTACACATCTTGGTAGGCCTATTATGCTTGATTCTATTACTAGCACTATGTGTAAAGAATCATAGGGTCGTAGTAGTTTTGCTCGTGTTTTAATTGAAATTAAATTTGATTGTGCTTTGCATGAGACAATTACTATTGGTGTTCCTGATTTAGATGGGGATGGGTTTACTAAAGAAACTATTAAATTTGAATATGAGTAGAAGCCTCTTAGATGCCCTACATGTAGTATTTTTGGTCATACGGCTGAAACTTGTCCAAAACGTGTTATTCCCAAAGTGGCACCTACTGTTCTACAGGAACAAGATGATGGATTTCAACAAGTCAGGAGTAGAAAGCGTAATAATAAAGGTAAGCAAGGAAGTCAGATTCCGAGAGGAGTTCCTTTGAGCAAGGGCTTCCAGGTTGGTAATCCTTTTCACTTTGTTCCAAAGACAATCAATGCTGATAATCCACCCAAATCTGGTACGAATCCTAATCCTAACTGTGATAAAAACAGTGGTGATTCTGGAAATGTTTCTATCCCTGGTAGTTCTAATAGAGGTAAATCTGTTGTGAATGTTTCTACTTCCAATTCTTTTGAGAATCTACCAGATGAAACAGGTGATCAAGTTGAAGATGATGATGATGAGGAGATTGAAAATGTTTATGATGAAACTGTTAATCTTCTCAATTATCAAACAGGGGCAAGCACTCCTGATGCGACTGTTTTAAATGTTTAGTATAGCCTCGTGGAACATACAGGGTCTGAACCAATCCTTTAAACGAAAAGAGGTTCGTCAGGTTGTTAATGAAAACAATCTGAGTGTGTGTGCTATTTTGGAGTCCCATGTTGATGCCTCAGGTGTTTATGATATGTGTCGTAAGATTTTTAGTAAATGGAAGTGGACTTCTAATGGTGGTTTATGTTCTAAAGGCACACGTATTATTCTTGGCTGGAATGATGATAATGTGGATATTATGATGTTGTCCCAAACAAGTCAAGTTATGCATTGTCAGATCAATACCCGTGTGGATAACCGTACTTTGTTTTGCTCTTTTGTTTATGCAGATAACTACTATATTGATCGGCGTGTTCTTTGGACTAATTTGATCTTTCATGCTAATTTTATGCGTGATAAACCGTGGGTTGTTTTGGGTGATTTCAATGCTGCTCTTAATCTTGAAGATCACTCAAATGGTGGTTATTCCCCTAATATTGCCATGCAGGAATTTAAGGAGTGTGTTAATCTTATGGAAGTTATGGATGTTAATGCTACTGGTCTTCATTTCACTTGGAATGAGAAACCCCAAGGAGATGATGGTAATCTTAAAAAGATTGATCGCATTATGTCTAACATTAAGTTTCTTGATGAGTTTCCAGGATGTTTTGCTATTTTCCAACCTTACATGATTTCTGACAATTCTCCCTGTGTGTTACGGATTCCTTCTGTTAGCAGGCCCAAGCCTAAACCTTTTAAATTCTTTAACTTTCTTGTGCATAAGGAGGGTTTTCATGATGTTGTTGCTAACGGATGGATGGCTGAGTTTAATGGTTGTGCTATGTTCAAGCTTGTTAAAAGGTTAAAAGGGTTAAAGGCCCCGTTACGTAAGTTACTGTTGAACAAGGTAATCTTCATGATCGTGTCAACAAGATTCGTGTGTAATTAGATGCTACACAGCAAGCTCTTGATTTGGACCCATCAAATGATTTGCTGAAAGAAGATCATGCTCATTATTTAGTTGCTTTCAAAGAAGCTGTGCTTGATGAGGAACATTTTCTCCGGCAGAAATCTAAAATTGAATGGCTTGATGCAGGTGACTCTAACACTGCTTACTTTCATAATTCGGTAAAGAGTAAGGTTGCTCGTAATCTCATCGAAATGGTTCGTGATTCTTTTAATGTGCTTTATGAGGGAGGTGTTGTGCCTGGTGCTTTTGTTGCTCATTATGAGAAATTTCTTGGTCAATCAAGTGCTTCAGGTGAATTTAATACTTCTAACTTATTTGTTCGCAAGCTTGGCCCCCAAAATGCTGCCCATATGGTTCGTGTTATCTCTGATTCTGAGATTAAAAGTGCTATATTTTCTATGAGTGATGACAAAGCCCCTGGGCCGGATGGTTTTACTGCTGCTTTCTTTAAGAAGTCTTGGGATATTGTGGGTGCTGATTTTACTTGTGCTATTCGGGAGTTTTTCTCTAATGGAAAACTACTTAAAGAGGTTAATCATACCATTATTGCTCTTATCCCTAAGGTTACTGTTCCTGACAAGATTACTGATTATCGCCATATCTCTTGTTGTAATGTTATCTTTAAATGCATTAGCAAGATTATTGTTAACCGTATTAAAGGGGATTTGGGGGTTCTGGTTAATATTAATCAATCAGCTTTTGTTCCGGGTCGTAGGATCTCGGATAATATATTATTGACGCAAGAATTGATGAGAAATTATCACAGGAATTCTGGTCCGCCAAGATGTGCTTTTAAAGTTGATATTCAAAACGCTTATGATACGGTAGATTGGCAGTTTCTCCGTCACACTCTGATTAGGTTTGGTTTTCATCATATAATGGTTGATTGGATTAGGACATGTGTTCCTACTACGTCGTATTCGATTTGTATCAATGGTAATTTATATGGTTGGTTTCAAGGTAAGAGAGGTCTTCGACAAGGTGATCCGTTATCTCCGTATCTTTTCACTTTGGTTATGGAAGTTCTTTCTCTTATGATGCAGCGAAGGGTTCTTGATGCTGATGACTTTTATTTCCATCACCGGTGTGAGCAGCAACGAATTATTAACCTTTGCTTTGCAGATGATCTTTTCTTGTTTGCCAGGGGTCATTTGGGTTCTGTGTAAGTTATTATGGATGTATTGGAGGAATTTAAAATTGCTTCTGGTTTGGTTCCAAGTATCCCTAAGAGCACTGTTTTCTTCTACAATGTTCCCACTACTGTTAAAAGCACTATTTTACATATAATGCCTTTTGCTGAAGGCGAGTTACCTGTCCGATACCTTGGTGTTCCTCTAATCTCTTCCAGGCTTCTGTATAGGGACTGTAAGGTCCTTGTAGAAAAGCTTGAGAGTAGAGTTAATGATTGGCGCAATAAATTTTTTTCTTTAGCAGGAAGACTCCAGTTAGTTCGTTCAGTCCTATCTTCTATGCATATTTACTGGGCGTCAGTCTTTATTTTACCTGTGCGGATTATTCATGATTTGGAACAGCTTATGAGAGGCTTCTTATGGTGTCAAGGTGAAATGAAGAAGGGTAAGGCTAAAGTTGCTTGGGACTCTGTCTGTACTCCATTTTATGAAGGTGGCCTTGGTATTCGTAAGCTTGCTGATTTTAATGCTGCTTTAATGGTTTCTCATATTTGGTGTATTTTGACTCGTAAAGATTCTTTATGGGTCAAATGGATCTATGCTTACAAGTTAAAGGATAGAAGCTTTTGGGATGTTCCTTGTATTGGTGACATGAGTTGGGGTTGGAGAAAACTTCTCCAAATCAGACCACATGTTCGTAAGTTTGTATGGTTTAATATTAATAATGGTAGAGTTGCTTCTATGTGGTTTGATAATTGGGCAGATTTATGTCCTCTACGGGACATCCTCACGGTCCGTAATATCAATAGCTCGGGGTTCTCTTTATCTAATAAGGTGAGGGATCTTATCGTTGATGGTGCTTGGCAGTGGCCGCAGGATTGGAATACTAGATTCCCTAATATTGTTTCTATACTTGTGCCTATTATTAATGATGACAAAGAAGATGAGTTGCTATGGAGGGATATTAGTGGTGTTTCTCGGCCGTTTTCTGTGGCGTTAGCTTGGGATTCCATACGTGATCGGGCTATGGAAGTAAATTGGTATAAAGCTGTCTGGTTTTCTCATTGTATTCCTCGTCACTCTATTAATTTGTGGCTGGTGGTTAGAAGGAAATTGAAGACGCAGGATAGGCTTAAGCAATGGGATGTTGGCCCGTTGGTGGATTTAAGCCTTCTTCGGTGTCCTTTATGTAGTTTGGTGCAGGACTCCCATGACCATCTATTCTTTGAATGTTCTTATTCTATGCAGGTTTGGTCTAAGGTTTGGACCTTGTGTGGTATGGATACTGTTCCCCCTCGTATTGATGATATATTAGCGCATGTTATTCTAATTTCGAATGGGAAATCATGTGTTAGTATTCTTGCTCGTCTTGTGTTGGCTGCTACTGCTTATTTTATTTGGATGGAACGAAATTCAAGACTATTCAAGAAGAAGTGGATGTCTGTTGATCAGTTATTTCAAATTCTATGTGATACTATTCGTTTGAAGTTGATTTCTTTTCGTTTCAATAAATTATCTACCAGGTCAAGTTTTCTGCTTGACAAATGGAGGGTTCCAAGCTCAAGATTTGTTCCATGATAGGTGTGTCGGGTGAGTGTTGTACTCTTTTTTCCTTGTCCAAGGTTTTTCCCATTGGGTTTTCTTTGGTAAGGTTTTTTAAGGAGGCAGACTCATTTGGATTCATCCTGCTCCTCTCATGGTGGTGTTGGATGTTGAAGAGTGTGCGCGGTTTCATGTTCACATCTTGGTTTTTATCTAGTTTACTTTTGTCTTCTAGATTCGATTAGGGCTTTTGATGTTTCATAGTCTTTGTTAACAAGCTGCATGTAGCTTGAGGTTAATGTGGTATCTCAGCCACATTCCTTTGTACTTAAATGCTTTTTTGGTTAATATATTTACCGGGGTAACCCATTACCAAAAAAAAAACAAGCAAGTCATCGTCTAGGTTTCCAAGGAAGGTCAAAAGATATTATAAGGCACATGTTCTCCATGATCGGACGTCATTAGGCAATGCCGTCTCAAGTTCGCACAACTTACGATCATTCGACAGCATCACATACCATATAAGTACCTAAAAAGTAAAGGTCGAATATAAACATCGAATATAAATCTCCACTGTTGATCATCGAGAAAACCTTGAATGAACCCTTCGATAATAGCAAGTAAAATTACAAAATCTTCACATCTACGATACGTCGCCGTTGATAACTTGATCCTTAGTCAATCCATAAGTACACGCATAAATCATGGTGACGCTTAAACAAGTCGCTTATTCTCGGAACGGTCAACGGTTCTTAACGATTAGCTTATAAAGCTCGTGATCATCGAGACACATTAGAAATGGTCCATCGAAATAAATCGTAACTCGAGAGAAGTCCAACGGGTTCTAAAAAGTTCTAAGCACGCAACTACTCCGCATGGCTCCGGGAAGGCTATTCTTGAATTACTTTATGTTTGGTTGTAATTATGTGATCCTATGTGTATGTAGGAATGGTAGTATGTATATGTATGATCATACTATGGTATTTAAAGGCATTGCACGTGAAGCAATGGTCCTTGAATGATTATCGTACATTTTATAATGCGGTTTTCTATTGGATTTGGCCTCACCGCAAATCACCGATCTTGATAATTATGTATTATCTGAATACGAGTGTGAAACTCGTTTGATACTTTGAGTATGTATATACTGGTTCGTAATCTATCGCATATTGACTTGTTTAAGTTCGATTGTTATCATCGTACCATGATGTGCCATTTTAGGACATCTCCTTTCGAAACGTAATCGATTGATGTGATATTCATGTTCCAAGCACTTCTTATGATTTTGAAGAATCATTTATACGAGGTGACATCTTTTATGTAATGCGACGTATGATTTAATTTATGTGACTACTTTTTATTGGCGAAAAGGAGGATGCCAATGCTGGACCTAAGATATATATATCCTAACCAAATATATATAGTTTGGGTACAACAAAGATATGCTCGTGGTAGTCATTCGGTTGAGTGACTTAATATCTTGTATCTAAATGGAATGGGACATTTAGATATAGAGATTTTAACTCGCCTAACTATGAGTCGTTTAAGGTTGTCTTATTGAAATGGGTTGGGACATTTGAATAAGAAAATTTTAAACCACTAGACCTTAGATTGTTATGTTTTCCTTATTCAAATGGAAAGTGACGTTTGAATACGGAAATCATGATGTAAGTTTATTGACACCTTGTATTTACTATGGTATATGGATATGGTATCGTGTTGAGAGATAGTAATACTTAAGTAGGATGACTTATAATCGTCTTGTTGAAATGGATTGGGACGCCTTTTCATTTGAACAAGAAAGTTATAAGTTCCCGAACCGTAAATTTATAAACTCTTGTATACATGAAATAGGAAGCCTTTTGATGTGGACAAGGAGTTATAAATGAGTGGGCTCAAGTATGTCTGGCTTGATTTCTGGATGTTTGGTGTGCGTACGTCTTCCTTCGAATCGTGTTTTGTTGGTGTGAATCGTTCAGTGTCGTCGTCATTATGATGATCGTCGATTATCATCTATGTATGAGTAACCCGTTGGACTTCTCTCGAGTTGCGATTTATTTCAATGGAACATTTCTAATGTGTCTCGATGATCGCGAGCTTTATAAGCTAATCGTTAAGAACCGTTGACCGTTCCGAGAATAAGCGACTTGTTTAAGCGTCACCATGATTTATGCGTGTACTTGTGGATTGACTGAGGATCGAGTTATCAACGGCGACTTATCGTAGATGTGAAGATTTTGTTATTTTACTTGCTATTATCGAAGGGTTCATTCAAGGTTTTCTCGATGATCAACAGTGGAGATTTATATTCGATGTTTATGTTCGACCTTTACTTTTTAGGTACTTATATGGTATGTGATGCAGTCGAATGATCGTAAGTTGTGCGAACTTGAGACGACATTGTCTAATGACGTCCGATCATGGAGAACATGTGCCTTATAATATCTTTTGACCTTCCTTGGAAACCTAGACGATGACTTGCTTGTTTTTCATTCTTCACTGTTAGACTAAAGACTACTAAGACGAATTAAGCGTCGGGACGTCGCTTCCTAAAGGGTTAGATGATGTAATAACCCGTACTTTAAAATCAACATTTAGACCAAGTTCTAATACTAATTCTATTATTCGGACCAATATTTATTAATCAACTTTTATTTGTCATGTTCGTTCGACGAATAATATTGAATTCTTGACTAACCGGCAAGTCAAGGCTTTAACGTATCGAGTGCGTATCAATTATTATTTATTGGAAAGTTTATGTCTGTCATCGACCGTAAATATTCTCATTATGACATAGAAATATTTTCTATTGTCGTTGTTTTAATATTTGGTTTTACAAGCATTCTTTGTAATTTATATTAAGCCTTTAGATGCCAATTGTTTATACGACGTGATAGCGTTTATTAATTTATAAGCCCTCATTTATTTATCAAAATATTAATATTCTCCGAATGTCGATTTTTTTATTTTATATTCAGCGTTTATTTTTCGTGTCTAACGCGTATCTTTTAAATCGCGTAACTTTTAAAATATAGGACCTCGATAATACCCGTTTTAAAATTTTATGGGACAAATCTTATGTTTATCTGATGCCACTCGCTACTATCACATGTCTCCATCATTTATCATATACGTGTCATGTACGAATTACTTGTGGAATGGCATGTGTATATATTATTTTAATACAAATATAGATTTAACATAATCTTTCATTTGCAAAAGAAAAATAAGACAAATCCATTCTTTCTCATGATCTCTTTTACCTGCCGTGAGACATGATCAGTCACCAAGGCATCATCACTTAATTTTATGTTAAATTGATAGTAGTAGCAAGTTGATGTTATTTGGGAGACAAAAGCTTGAATAACAATTGATTGTCTAGAATTATTGTCATTCCTTGTTAAGGTATATATTTTCAATCATTCTATCGATTTATATATTTTGTTATGTATATGTAGTTACCATATTGGTACTGAGTTTATCGATTTAATAGTTGATTGGTATGTATTGGACATTGTATATGAAATTCTAATACAAAAGTGAAAGCTAAATAAGCCCTAGTGATGATTTGGTTGATATGATATTAGATTAGTTGAAAGATTGTACTTCGTGGCCAAATCAGTGAGTATTGAGGTTGGTTTAACATCATGAGTGGATAGGCTGATGTTTTGTGGTGATTTTTCTGGGTCGCTCGTCTCATGACGATACCCGATGAATAAAATATGACCGAAATATTGAAAAGGGGCCGAATCTGATCACTAGTTTTACACGGCCGAAAACTCTTAGAAACTGTATGGTGACCCCTAAATATGTAAAACTAAAAGTTGTAGACAAAATCATGAAGAGCTAGATTCAATTGGATAGTTTACCAGTTCCTTACGGTTTGGAAATGGAGACCAAAATGGTGGAAACGAGTTTGGCTGCCTAAAACAGCCAACTCTTCTAAGTGATAAAAGGAGTAAATGAGCTATGATTAGTATAAATTAGAGTTAATTGGACTTATAATAAGTAAAGTAAGTAAGTTAAGAATTATTTTGGTAAAAATAACTCATCTAGATTATTTATGGTTTAGGAGAAATGATCTAATCTACGAGACATGTCGGAAAAATTATAATAAATGGACTATTCTTCACTAACGTAAAATGTGATGATTTTTATACAAACCTAAGTGGTATAACCCACTTGTAGGGAATTATATACTCATTTGTATAATGATAACTATAGAACCCAAGACTGGACCAACGTGAGATATTAAGTTGATGTCGTTTGAGGCATTTGTAATGGCTACTGGGCCATTATTGGACCTGAGATTAATAATGTATATGGAGATCAATACTGAGTTTGAAATGGACTTAGGTTATATAAATGAGTAATGGGTCACTGATGGGCTAGAATGGGCTTAATTATCACAATGAGAAAATATATGGTAAATTATTATCAAATGTCTTATGAAAAGTTTTATAAAACATATGCAATGTCCAAACTTACTAAAGTGAACTATTTACATATATGTATGACTTATGTATAGTCTCGAACCTAAGACGCGTCTCGTCATTATAGGTCTCGATCGGTCATATGTCGACGGTTGGACATTTCGTTCTTGATTAATGAGCGATTGATATCTCATGAAGTTGTGTATCGACTATTGGATGTTTGTTCCTCGATAAATGTGTGATAGCTATATCAGTTGAGTCTATAGCCTCGCTTTTATACTATCTTGTAAATGATTTTTAACTCACGAGGGGGAATACATGTTGTTTTATAAAATGAACATAAGTTGTTTTCGGTATGTTGGACCCGAATATGATGATAAATGCCTAAGTACCATTATCATATGAAGTCCCTGAATTTCTTGAACTATTAATTACCTTGTGAGGTAAACGCTAATACATTTAATAGATCTATTTGGTTTGACAGCCTTATCCTATGATATGTATCCTTGTGATCACCTGAAAAGGGATATTATGTATAAGAGGTCGCTGGTATATGACAATATTACCTATTTTAGGGGCGCCGTAAGTGAGTCGGTTGACGTGTTGGTTAATGTTCAGTTGCATGAGCTTAAGGCATTTATCGATATATATATGACTTGTCTGTGTGACAAGCTTGAGATGATTAGAATTGTTGTGTTCAAATGATGATTTGCAAAACCTATAGACTTGCTCAACCGTTGTGTTGATGATTTTTAGCATGTATTTCAGGTAATCAAGATGGATAGCAGCGGAGCATGCAGGGAGGGAGTTGGTGCTTTCTTGTCTAAAGTTCATATTATTTTCCATCCTTTGAAATGAACTAAATGACTTTTAAGTCTTTTTATGATGAATCTGATGTGTTGGTAATGGTTTTTGGGACTAAACGCTACTCTGAATTTATATATATTGGGATGGGAAACTTTTAGACAATGTTCTGTATTATTTTAACGTCTCTTTTGAGGTCATTATCTATGATTGTGTACGATGTGCTATGAGTAGCGCCCTAATGTGGTATTACTCTACGTAGTAATTTGGGGGTGTTGCATAAAACCTCAATGTATTGTATTATTGTAATTGATTATTATACAAAGATTGTATATGTATATATACTAATACATTAACTTGGGCACTAAGTAACTAACATATAACCTAACGGGTACGGCCCATCTATACTTTGGTCTAACACTATATAATCGCAGGTGAACTCTGGCCTCTTTCACTATTGACACGTACTTTACTCCTATTATGACCTTCGTGTTGTTCGGAGAGCCGGTTTTTTATGAGCAGGTGTCTCCTGCTCCCGTCATTTGTTACTGTATCTCTTATGGCTCCGCAATCTATTTTGTTCAAATATAATGCAATATTGTATTAGATTTTGCCAGATGGCGTGTTAGGATGGTTGGCTTACAGGTTTTGGTCAAAATAGCTTGGGTTGACCAACTGATAACTAAATGAGTTGCAACTGCCATTCTAAAGATAAATTTCAAGTTTTTTAAGTTTGAAAAACTCTAAGATAAGCCCTTAAAATAGGTGTAGCATCTAACATTCAATCTGAGACCTTATGTATATGCATTCAAGTATTTTTAGAAAATATATTAGTGAAGTATGCAAATTAATTATAACAACCTTATAAACCTGGTGTTGTTACAATGTCTTGGCTCCTATTTGCTTAGTTGTGCCAAAATCAACCGCACTATATGCTGGGAACTATTGTATTTATTTCCTGTCCAATTTCTGTTTTAGTCTTTCAAATAGCTTCCCAAAGGATGTTAGAGTAAGTTTTTTTTTTCTAGCTTTTAAGGCATGGTTTGTCTAGTGTTACTGTAGACAGGAGGCACACATGCTATTTTGAATATAAGATATACGCTTATCGGGCTATTTTCGGTAAAGGTGCAATCGTGCAACCTCGAATCAAGTACAATTCTTTTCTATCAACAGTAACTAATTTCATTTATGTATAATAATTAACAGAGGTCTTTGAGTTTTAGCGGCTGACAAGTGATGATCCATAGAATTAGTGAAATCTAAAGCATCTTATGCTTTCCCAATTTCCATTGCGTTTCACTGTACCATAAGCTTTCTCTTTGTTATATTTACCGTGACTTTTATATGCTATAGTACCTATCAATCATCTGTCTTATGAAGACACTTAAAGATGTTTATAATTATTTAATTAATATGATGAAAGAAAGGGACTCCACGCGAGAAGGACTACAATAGTTTAAAGGTTCTTGTCATGTTACTAATTTTTAACATTTATTAAATGGAATTTGCCAATTTCATCTTTAGGTGACAGGATAGTTGCAGCTACCAAATTGTTTAAGGAGCATGGATTTGGTAACCAACATTTTTGAGTGGTAAGTAGATTAACCGTTGTATTCTGCTCTGTGACTTTCTTCTTACAATAATGTTTGAAGTTTCACTAATTATATTTTGGATATTTGCAAAAGCTTCCTGGCCAATGCCAAATATTAGGCGATGATAATAGTTGTAGTCAAGAAGCAGCTACTTACGTTAGCACCAAGCTGCAGTCAAGAAGCAACTATTTACGTAAGCGCCAAGCTTCCAACTGCAGATAGAATACCACCTAATACTACTTGGATCTTTTTGGACAGCTCTTTACGTAAGCGTCAAGCTTTCTCTATTGTCATTTATCTTTATTTTCCATTTTGATGAATTAAATTTCATAAAACTTTGTCGTACAAAAATGGATTTACATTGACAAAAAGCGAGACGCCTCCCAAAAGCTCTGGCTTAGTCAGAAATTAGAGAATGGTTGATGACCAATCAGATGTTACCTCTCAGGAACAGAATATTCTGACTAATGATTACCCTTTGCAGACAGAGCGCCAAGAAAACCATGCCAATCATCATTTTATTGATCTAGAAAGAGGAAGCACGGATTTATTTACTATGCTATTAAATAATTTTCTCAGGCTTTTAACGTAAGATTAGAGTGGTAAATGATTATATCCAGAACTTGCTGTAATAGAACTTTTATTCCTAAATTTTTGTATTGAATTTAACGATGTCTGCATCGACTATTCCTTTGCTTCAAGGTATACTTACGACTTACGAGTAACACATAGTGTATTTTATTGGGAGTTTGGGACCACCCCTTGCTAATCACCTTTGTTAGATGATTTGAGCTCTCAACTCTCACTATTAGAAATCATATGATTAGTCATATGCTTCCAGTCCTTATCAGTCATATGGTGTTTCGAGTATGTTCCTGCTGGTAATAATGATAACACAAAGATGCGACCTGAACTAAAATATCTACGCACAAAGCTCATTGTAATACCTTAATTAGCGAGTCCGTTTTAGCAAATTTTAATAATTTTATATAAAACAAGATGACCATATGAATATATTATCCAGGGTTGTCTACGAGTTTCCAGGAATCAAAATCAGTTATGGGACGTTTCTAAGGACGTAGATGAATCAGAAAAAAAGTGTTCCAACAAATAAGATTGATATTTTTTGTAAATATGGATGATTTTCACGATGGGGAAAATCACTTGGTCAACATGAGTTGCATTTTCAGGAACGAAGTAACCTACTTCAATATCAGTGCAAGATCCCTTGTCATGATGTTGTTATATTCAGATGGTTGAACACGATAATCAGTAAATGGGTGAACTGTTAAAACATGTCTTACACTCCTTTTGTCTTATGTGCTGGCATTTTGAACGTGTGTAATAGTGCCAAATGAAATTTCCATGTAATCAAATCAGAACTCAACCTAACCAGTCAAAAGCAATCTTTTCAAACCCGGGTCAACCCGGCCACGTCAACCCGGCCAGATCAACCGGTTGACCCGGTTCCGACCGAAAATGGGTCATATTGACCTGGGTTTTATATTTTTGAAATCTGGCGGTTCTCGAGATTCGGCCGAGTTTCGATTTTTTTCGGGTTTTTATAAAAGAAAATACATAAATTTTACGTATTTTCGATGAAATTTTATTTTACATATTATATTAGTCAGTACACAATTTATATTTTCAATATACAGAAGTTCTAATAATTTTTAAATATAATTTATGTTAATTATTAAAAATATATTATTTTTTTATAAAACTAAGTTAAGTCGGGTCGAGTTTCAAAACATTGGTCAAAACTCAAAAGCATCCAAACTTTCATTGTTCCGTATAGCATACATGCTTTTTACGCTTGTTTTTGCTAAAGCACATAACATATACGCATCACTTTATACCAAGAAAACTGTTGAAACAAGGTTTACGCTACTACTTATGACTTGGTTAATTTAAGTTGGTAAGCACGTTTCACTTGACAAAAAGAATAAACGCACATCTATTGTATAGCCTAAACCATAATGCTTTAGTTTGTTTTCTTACTTTCTGTTCATGGAGATCAATGTATACTTCTAACTTATCATAAACCAAATCAACCAATCATATTAAATCACTTTTTTAAACCCTAATTTCCATTTCTTTTTAAAAATTTAATATCTCACAAACGGAAAATTGTCAAGTAACAAAATAAACCATTCCAACGATAATTAAATTATCTTTTGACAAACGTTTTTTTTAGAAAATCATATATAATTTCTCAAAATCATTCCACAAAATCATATATAATTTCTCAAAATCATAAATGACATTAGAAAATCATATACAATTCGAATTCGTGATAAGAATCATATATGATTTCAGAAAATTATGTAACATAATTTTGATATTATCATGTTTTATCAAGTCTATATGCATGTTCTTTTTTAAGTTTTAGCATGTCTATATTTGTTGTAAATTGTTTATAATATTTCGCAAGAGTATTATTTGATCATCTCGCTTAAGGCATAGAAAATATCAGGAACGGTCGTGATAAAAAGATAATAATATTATCACAAAAATCAAAGTCTATAAATAAAACAATCTAGAATGTTCTAATTATTAAAATTGGGCCTTTAGTCATTCTTAACCAGTTACACCCAATCATTTTCAGTAAAGTTTAAAAGTTTGCCCATATGGATAACTTATCAATTATCGAGCACGTGCACGCAAAAGATGTACTATACAAACATGAATCGAGATACAAACCTTAGGTTTGCAAATACTTGTGTTCCTCGGTATAATCCATTCGCCATCCTTTATAACCTCAATAAGTATTTCAGTTACACATTCAAACTCTGCAAGGTATATCAATTTCTTTTAAGCATCCTACAACTTCCTAACAGTTTTCATCAATCGTTCAAAATCGTCACAATCATTTTCGATAGTCACTAAAGAATGAAGATACAAAAAGGTACTCCAACGAGAAGTAATGTAGCGAGATGTAGTCTTGCATTATAAATTATTTTCCTTTTCTCACTCAAGTAATTAGTTTTAACTAATTAAAATTTATAAATTACACCATCTTATATACAAGTTTTCATTAGAAGTCATTTTCAAGAAAACAAAAACATTATAATTTAACGAGACTTGAAAAATGACAACTTTGAACTTTTTAATTACTTAATATACAAGTTTTTAGATGTTTTTCCGTGCATAGTCTTCAATAAGTTAATAAAAATTTCATATGGCTACATCAAAAATAATAAATTATACTTATAAATATAAAGGACGGGACCAATTCGGCAAACATTTTTATTATGCTTTAAAAAGTATTTCTAGCATTAACAATTTTTGAACATCAATATTTAGCTATAAAAAATATGTAAACGATAATCACAAATCATACCTGTCCTTCGGGCGGGTTTTGCCACTAGTATATATATATATATATATATATATATATATATATATATATATATATATATATATATATATATATATATATATATATATATATATATATATATATATATATATATATATATATATATATATATATATATATATATATATATATATATATATATATATATATATATATATATATATATATATATATATATATATATATATATATATATATATATATATATATATATATATATATATATATATATATATATATATATATATATCGGTACCTTAAAAGTAGCTTTGGGGTTGGAGAAAATTCTTACATAAAGCTAATACATGTAAGGTCATAGGGTTTTCTTTATAGAAGATACAAGTTTGACTAAGGGGGAGTTCGTTCGAGTTTGTTGAGCATGAAAAACGAGAATGTTTTGGGTAAAATGAGAACGGGTTAAGATATGAACATAACTAAGTTGTGGGGTTCATAGAGGGGTGTAATGGGATACTTATAGTCTTAGAATGAGATTAGAATGCATAAAAGGGTTAGACATCCATCATAGATTGATGATCCAATGGGATACTATTAGTTCATGTCTTGATTATATGTATTGTTGTGTTTAGATCTTTGCTAGTGTGCGGGAATTTTGAGAAGCTCGTTGAGGTGAGTTTCATAGTCCCATATTCTTGAGTTTTACAAATGCTTTTCTTACTTCCAGATGGGTTGGAAGAGACATTGTTATGATTTTGAATTGTATAGCTGTGATTGTTTTTATTGGCTTGTATTGGACAATGTGTGCTTACTTATGTGTTACATGCTATGTAAATCTTGATTGTGTGTGGTTTCGTACATAGATGTATGGGCATCTATGGGACTGATTGTGGTAAAAATACGTTTTTAGAAAAAAGACGTATATATGGTAAGTATTAAATGCACGTTTTAGGAAAAACGTACATTAATAACCCAAATAAGTTCGTTCACCAAGAAGTATTATAATGTGTGTCAAATTCTTGTTTTTGATTAATATTGAGAGAATGAGAAATGAGAAGAAAGAAAATGATGGATTACGGTTAAAATTAAACTACAACGAAAAACGCGTTTTCATGTAAAACTAGGCAAAACTAAAACTTTATCTAAAAATTCCCAAAAAATTACAATAAATCCTAAGAAATATATCTAAGGTATACAGAGCAAGAAAGCTTCTTGTAACTTTTTAAATTAATTAATATTTAATTTTTAAATGCTAATTAAAGTCATAAAAATCAAATAAATTAACAAAAAGCCCAAACTAAGATTTAAGACTTTGTAAACCTCAAAAATACTTTAACTAAGCTAAAAAGTATTTTCCAAAATTTTAAACCTATTAAATCTAATTAAAAACCCTAAAAACAATTTTTAAATAATAAAATAATAATTAAAAATCCAAAATTTATAAAAAATTCTAAAAAGTTTCAAACTAATGTATTTTTTACCTAATTAAGCCAAAAATGAAAATTAGAAAATCAAAAAACCCTTAATGGGCCTCCAAATGGGCCTAAACTTAAAACAGTATACCTTAATGGTCTTTTTGGCCTAAAATCAAAAATTTGCTCAAAATAAGCTGAAAAAGCCCTTTCTTACTCAAAATTTGATTTTAAACAAAAAAGTCTAAAGGCCCAAAATCTGAATATGAGCTTATTAGAGCCTAAATGAAAATAAGCTAATCTATAATGGGCTTTTAAGCCCATTAAGCCAAAACAGCATGCCATAAGCTTAAACTCAACACACAACCTTCTTTTGAGCTTATAAGAACAGATGTAAAAAGAAATTTGGAATAAGCTCAAGAAATAAGCCTGAAATAAGCCAAAGCTCTCTAAAGAAAACGACAAAATATTCGTTTTCGAGTTCTAGGCCAATTCAAGAGCTGATTATTTTTGCAAAAGCTTTTAAATGAACTAATTAAGATTTATCAACAATAAAATCTCCAATAAGCACAGTCAAATAAGCTATAGAAGCCAATAAGCACACTGAATAATCCCAAAAAAGCTAGTTTTCTAGTAATACCTTAACCAAATACGCTAAAACTCTGGAAATCTATTAATAAGCTAAGAAAAATAAGACCTCTTACAAAAACTAAGTTGTTGCAAGTTACAATAAGCTGGAATGATGAAATAAGCTAAAATGGCCTTTTTGACAAAAGTCAACTCTTGAAATTTTGAAACTTTGGACTATATTATGCTGTTTTGGGCAAATATAAGCTGTTTTTGAGAAGCTTTTGAGTCCAAAAGCTTATGAACAAGACTCAACAATTGGTTGATGCTTGCTTGTTTTTTGTAGAAAGGCTCAATAAGCTATGTTGAGCTTATGAGCTGTTCAAATAAGCTATAAACACACAAAGCACATTAAATAGGTACCAATGAAGCTGTAACAACAATCCAAATCACAAAGATCAACAAGCAAAACCAAAATCCAAAAAATGCATTCATGCTGATATACTTGACACTTTTATGAATTTTGATAAGCCTTATAAGCCATAGATAAGCACCAAATTGAGAAACCAAATAATGCAGAGATAAACCACCCCAAAAACTACTTGCAAACCAATGTGTTTAACCTCTTTTTGATGACAAAAAGTGACAAATCATGCAATACTTGTTTTAAACTTAACACCAACCACAAAATCAATTATACATACTAAAAACCATCTCCCCTATATGAGCAAGCACTTAAACCAAGATTTGTATGACTGAAAACACTTTTATACACTAATCCAAACACCCTTTAATCCCACTGTTATGAATCTTAACAAATCAACTTGGATTAAAACACTCCCACAAAGCTATATTTCAAGTGA
Source organism: Glebionis coronaria (assembly GCA_025667525.1). Classification (NCBI taxonomy): domain Eukaryota; kingdom Viridiplantae; phylum Streptophyta; class Magnoliopsida; order Asterales; family Asteraceae; genus Glebionis; species Glebionis coronaria. The sequence goes on along the minus strand of JANFOE010001873.1, from coordinate 159,858 downwards.
TAATACTTTTAAATCACTTAAACATGAGATTTGCGCAACAATTTGACAAGATCATGACAGATAGCACAAAAAGCATATGAACACAACATTTCATCCTTTTTTAGACCCTAGGCATACTTCTATGTGTTAAGAGGGAGAAATGGTTATACCTAGCCAAGGTTACTTCCACCTTGGCTCAACAATGCTCTTCCAACAAGCCCAAAGGATTGTGGAAGTACTTGTAACAAAGGAAAACCCTTTGTGAGACTACTGTAGTCACACAAAGGTCAAAGCACTATGCTTTATGGCTGTTATGATGAGTTAGACACAACACAAACAAACTTTAATCCTATTCAAAACACCATATGCTCAAGCATATAGGTTGTGAACCAAGGAGTGAGGGTTAGAACCTTAATAAGCAAGAAAAAAAGAACGAACAAAGGACCGAGTTCTTGCAACACTTTAGCTCCTACAAGCCCTTGAATCCTTCTTTATAACTTCACCACCCCTTAATCAGTCAAGATTAGGGAGTTATGAACACTTATAAGGCCAAACTGAAAGCCGTTTGAACCACAAGTCCTTAACAAAATACTTGGCAGATTTCTTTGAAAACTCTTAAACAAACTTAACAATATTAGAGACGGATTAAGGGTAACTTATGTCACTTAAAAACTGACTCAATGGTCCAAGCTTCTCCCAAACATATACCAACTTTTTTTTCACACAAGAAGAAAAAGGACTTACAGGTTTATTGGAGAAATGAATAGAGCCAAGGTTTTGATTAATCTAACAAAAACTTATAACAACTAATGAATTCAAACACAAACAAGTAAATGATCACAGATTTTTACTTAACCACACCAACTTTTCATTAAACAAGAAAAAGGATTACAAGGGTTTTTAGCAAAAATCTGGACAAAGGCTTCTCACATGTTGAGAGCTCTTTATATAGATGCTTAAGACTATTCTAGAAAGCTAAAACAATATGTAAACCCTAGTTGGTGAATTCCAAATGTGCCCTTGAAGAAATATGAACTTTAAGCCCATGTGTTGTGATCTTGGTGTTTTGTTGATGCAAGGCTGGCCAAAGTTGATCTCACACGTCCATTTTAAAGTAGGGAACAAGAAATAAGAAATAGCCGTGGATTTTTTGCATTATTTTTGTTTGGAGGTAGAAGAGGGGTGCATAGGGTGACACGTGGAAGTGGTCCAAGAAAGTGAGGTGAGATTTGAGAGTGGAAACGTGTTTAAGGGAACCTTAATCTTAAATCTAGAGGTGATTAACTCTTAATTTTTTATAATGAGGAAAAACCCATATCATGGTTATGAATGATGAACACATTTGTTTGATCTGTTTTAGGGGTAAGATTAGTGTTTGGCCCGTAATTAAATTATTAATTCTGCGAGTTGGCAGGCAGTGAGTGGTGGGGGAAGTTTGTATGTCTTGGAAGTATTAGTCCCTCATCTTTATAAAACCCTTCACAGATTTCTTGGCATGTTTTTAACCCATATCCTTTGTATTTAACTTTGGGGTACTTGTCAAATATGGCACAGTTATTTCCAAACTTTGTCATACGGGCGTTTTATGCAATATAAGCATTCTTCAGGTGCTGATTATGGCTATTCTTGAAACTTTAAGGACCTATCTTGTAGTTTTGAGTTTTACAAGGGTCTAAATAAACAAGTCTTCAAACTTGAGGGACCATTCTTGCCAATCTTCAACTCTTCAAGGTCTTTTTGGAGAATTCATAACTTGGGCCCGGTTCTTTGTGCGGCTTCATTTCTCGTGTTCATTTTTGCTTGTTTCTTGTGATCTTTTGTCTTTTTCACGATATTCATACCTAAAACACACAAATAGCAAACACAAGTATATTTCACGGTATTTTACGACATTTTTGCACATATAAAGCCCGTTTTGATGATGAGACCATGTATAAATGCAGTCTCATCAGGGACCAGGGGATTTTGACAAGGCGGGGCCTTGGTTTGGTACATAGATGTATGGGCGTCTATGGGACCAAGGGATATTGGAAAGGCGGGGCCTTGGTCTGGTGCATAGATGTATGGGCGTCTATGGGACTAAAGGGATTGGTAAGGCAGGTAGCCTTGGATGGATGGAATTATGTTATGATTACTAGTTGTTAATGCATTTTGTAACACCTTATCCATAAATGTGTATTTGTTTAAATGTATATGTTTAACATCTGAAAGTGTTATGTTTTGTGTTGGTTTGGAGTCCAAACCTATAACTCTCACCAACTTTATATTGATGTGTTTTAGTGTCTCTTTCAGGTGAGATTGTAGTGAAGGTAGAGAATAGAAGTGGCTAGGATTTAGAGATGCCTAGGATTGCATATGGAGGAACCCCATTCCTCTTAGATTTCCTTTTTATTTGGAATGAATAAATTCCACAAAAAGGTAAAGATTGATGGGAACACCTTAACCCCGGGTGCCTTTTGGCACCAGCCATTGTCCACCCCACGAGGAATAGCTCCGGCAACTCTCTTGGCTCAGAGGAGCAACACCTGGAGTGAGACGAGCTGAGACTCGACCCCCGATCTCTTATTCCACAAAGTCTCTCCAGTGTGCTCATAGGTTTTATGGAGGCGGGTACCTAATTGAAACAAATGCCAAGGATGGGAAGGTCATTTGACTCAAGCACAAGAGATCCATCCAATGCTCAAATGGTTTAAATGAATAAATGAATTGTATGACATCTTTATGTTTGATTGTTTCTCTTGGGTATGCGGTAGGACTTGTTACCTACTTACCTAGACTCCTTCATTGTTTTGTGATATTGTCATAACATTGTGTCGCCTTGAATGATATTTTTATTTTGCATTTAGTTTTCTCTATAGAGACACCATTTATTGAGATGATATCCATACGTCTCGCCCCGTGTTTCCGCCAAGACAGGGTGTGACAGAATGGTATCAGAGCCATTGGTTATAGAGAATTTGGTTGCTTAGCCTAGTCTATAGCCTAAGGGTCCCTGCATATAGATGTCATAGGAGTATATGTTCATTATAGTATATGACGTGATTAAATAGTAATTTTCGTATTTTGTATATGAACTACTTTTGTGATATTTGCGATTGATGTTCATTTCAATATTGTCGAGTTTTTTATGATGACTTGTTTCGGGTTAATTGCTTGTTTATTTTGTCCGTATTTTCTGTTATTGTATGTTTTTTTTCGAATTTTATACTAGTATGGATTGAACCGTAGTCGTCCATACTTAGTCACATGTTTCCTTCTCTTCGATTTTTAGACTAGTATGGATTGAACCATAGTCGTCCATACTTAGTCACATGTTTCCTTTTTTCGAATTTTTGACTTGTGCGGGTTGAACCATAGTCGTCCACACTAGTCATTGTTGGATTCGTTTGGTTATGCTTTCATGTTTCTTTATGCATTTTGAGTTATGTCTATGCTGGTTTAGCTAGACTATGAATTTATTTGTTTCATGCATTGGCTACGTTATTTTAATACATGGAGTTTTTGGACCATATTCTATAGATGTGATTAAGTGCTTATTTGAGTTGATGGATTGACGTGATTATGTGCTTATTTGACTTGATGGATTGACGTGATTATGTACTTATTTGAGTTGTTGGATTGATGTGTTATGTGTAGTATTGATTCTTATAAGTGTCATCATAGGAGGGGGTGCATTAGTGAAAGGGGACTTGTATAAGTATGGTGGCCAACATAGTTATACAAGTACCACAACATCAATGGATTCCTAAGTATGGTTGCATGAAAGAGGGTTAATACTTGCTTGTATAATATATGTTGGAAGTGTTTAGGGTTATGGATTTGAGTGTATGTATCCTAATATGACTATATATGTATGATTACCTTACAATTATCGATTGTATTGTAACACCCCCAAATTTACACAATTCAAAACAGCGGAAGACTCGTTGGTGTTACGGGATAGCACATTACTCACATCATAGACAACGCATAAAAATCGCGTCGTTTATTAATAAATCATTTCCATTCATAAATATCAAAGCATTTGAATGGAAATTATTATTTAATAAGTCATATTATTTCATACAGGTTTTACAAAGGTTTTACAAAGCATTTGAATGGAAATTATTATTTAAGTGCGGGCCATGAATTCTTGATGTCTTCCCGAGAATTACTTTCAAGTACCTGAGATAAAACATGTTAAAAGAAAAGGTCAGCGATAACGCCGAGTGAATTCATAGAGTTTAATAAAACCATCAATATATCATCGGTATATAATTATTACCAAAAACCATTTTGTACAAATCATTTTAATGGGCCATAAAATAGCCAAAGTCATTTTATACAATTCCTTATCAAGATCATAATGTAGGTTTTTGCCTTCAAAATCGTTATACGAACCAATGTCGTAAAAATATCATACAATACGTTTTATAACCATGTATGGAGTTAAATAAAAACCGTTATATGATTATGGTTATGAAAACCAAAACATGAACATAATATCAATAGTATGACCCCATATTGCTAGTCAGGCAATATATCGTAATTCGGTGCATATAGTAGTATTTCGTTAATTGGATTATTATAAGCCGCATGACATTGTTACCTTACTACAACAAACAACGGGTAGCTAGCCCGAAACTCATTTGCCCATCTAAATTAGCGTGTCGTTACAATAATCACGCTTGTGTAAATCTTCTCATACATAAATTCGCTTACCAATCAATGTGGCACGACGGGGATCAACCGTCAAGGCGCGAACTGGGGTGATCGTCCCCAAATAGTACTATTATATGCATAAGCGTCTACCAAATCCCGGTAGTTCACAATTCATGCTAATGGGACTTTTAGTGACATAACCTAACTTTAATAATCAATTTCATTTCATTTATCCAGTCATATATTCATTCATCGGGTCATACAATCATTCGGGTCCAAATCAATAAACAAACAATCGGGACAAATGGTGTCCTATTTTATCAAAACTAACATGTTATCTCCCTCGCGGGTTTATAAAAAATTTTATAAAAACATTTAAAAGAGTGCGAGGCTATGAACTCACGTTGATGTGGGAAGGCGGATTATCGGCAATTCGGATGTACGGTACGTGCTTCAATCACGGAAACCTAGACAAATAATACTCGTCTTAGACTTTTGTCCAGTGACTTTACAAAAATAACAATTATGTATACATATGATGATTTTATATATATGATGATCAAGTGGTTTTACATATTCTCATTTACTCGTTTTAGTGTTATGTGTCGATAACTTTTATACTAGTTTACTAGTTTTACCTATTTACGTGTTTTAGGTCCAATAAGCCTATTATAAGTTCTTTAACTTGTATTAATCCATTTTATACTTGTATTATCAGTATTTACCCTTTACATGTTGGGCCTAAATGGGTTAAGCCCAATAAATAAGTTTATAAGTGTTTTAGCCCATTTTGTTGTATTATTAGTCCAATAACGTTAACTTAGCCCGTTAATGTCCGTATGTTATATAGTTCGGGTTTTATCGGTTTTTACTTGTTATATATGCTTATATATCAGTATATGAGTTTATAAAAGTTTATATTAGACGGGTCCAACCGTCTAAGTTTTATTTAACAAAAACGTTAATTTTACGGTAATAGCCGAAAAAGTCGTAAAAATCATGTTTATAGTTTTATAACTTATAAAACTTATCAAACTACCATTTTTATATAATGTCCATTTATTTATCCTTATAAATATTTATATAAATGTATTATATGAGTTAGTGGGTTTTAATTCACATTTAATACTATATTAGTTTGAGTGCTTATATAATACTATTAAACATTAATTCTTCAAAATCTGATTTTTAGTTTCATCGTCGCCATTTTTATCATATCTTGAGTTCTATAAGGAGATAGAAGCTCATTTTTGGACACCATAAACTACATGATATGTGCTACAATTAACTTAGATTTAGCTACTGCTCAATCCAAATTTAAATATCCCTAACAGTCTGTCCAAAACTGACTATTCAGATTGGTACTTCAATTTTGTTTTAACCATATCTCACTCATTATAATGATTACATTGCATGGCCAACTCTCACATTTGTACAAGACCTAATACTTACTGTATATTGATTCCACTTTGTCATTTATCAGTTTAACATGTGGTTAGTTACTGTTTTTATACAACCAACTTATTAAGAAAGATTTTAACCTTTTTACAAATGGTTTTCCATCTTTTAACCATGTTTATCAACACCAAATCCCCACACAATATTTTTATCATCATATATTCATCATATACATATAGAATAGGAAATAAAATACAAAATTACATAATTAAAATAACAAGAGGGTGGGAAGAACAATCTCTATACCACCAAAGTGATGAAAAGATGGGGTTGATGATGAACAAGACTTGGTTTTGGGTAACCAATCTTATGAGATATCAACATCACTTATAGGATCACCAAGTATTTGTAGATTCCTCCAAAAATCATCCCTTGTTTTTCATGAAAACTCCTTGAGAAATCAGCCCTTGGACATCACCAAATCTTCTCCTTGGATGTTAAAATCACCACCAATCAATAGAGCTTGAAAAGGGCTTTATCATATGTGTGAATAACATATGATTTCATGGTTAAATTTGATCAAATGAGGGTGTTTAGGGGTGGTTCTTGGACGAATTTTAGAGAGAGAGGGAGGAGAGTTGTGTGAGATTTGCATGGAGTTGAATAAATGAAGTTGTTAGTTTGTGTTGAGTGGTTTTGTTGTGCATGTAGTTTGTGTAAGTAGCTAGGACAAGTGTCCTAGCTTACTTAGTAAGCTTTGACACATATTAGATGTGTTGGTGAAGTTTTGGCCTCCCATTTGTGGGGTGAGGCAAGTGTAAACTTGTCTCATCCCACTAATTTACGGGTACTCCTTGATTCTAGTTTCCTCGATTTGCGTGCCATCGGGTCGTTTTACGAACAACGTTTTTATAAATTATGAATCAACGGCACAAAACGAATCTAATAAAAATTGTCTCATCAAAAACGGAGTTTGAAAACGTAAATACGTAATCCTAAGGTTTCCGGTTTAGTCGTAAAGGACGTTAAATTAAAATCGTAAGTCCTAATCTCTTCTCGTTAATTTGTGAGTTTATGAACCAACACAAATTCAAAATTCCAAAATAATATTTACGAATAAATTTATTTTCTGAAATGTCGGACTGTCACCAAAACGGTGTATGTAAACGTAAGCACGTAACGTTGAATCCTCGGGTTTAGACGTAGTCGATGCTACTTCAAGACATAAATCCAAATTTCTTCCCAAAACTAAGTGAGTTCATATAATAACATTAAAATAATGTTTTCAAATAAATATTGAGAATAAAATATCAACCATAAATTGACGGATTGTCACAGCATTTACCCCTAAACAGGATCTTTGTCCTCAAAGATCATCTTACCTTACTACTCGCTTCTTATAGAGTTAAAGCCATGTGGGTATTTCCTCCACATCCGGCCTTTTCTCACAAGTGCAATTCATTATAATACGCGAGTTTTCATCAAACATAACTACAGGAATAAGATCAGGCTTATTGTTGACTTACTTTCTCTATCCATGATGTTCACGGGTTTTTGATGAATGCAACTTTTCGCCGATCTAAACTTTATTAAGGAATAGTCAGATTTTCACTTGATAGGCATTTTATCAAGTTTGATATACGAAACATAATTCACGCAGCTCTTGAAGTCCTAGGGTAGATCCAGCTTATATGCCTTTCAAACCAATCTTTTTACATCATCTCTGTGGTCCCATACAACGGGGACTTATATCCCATGATCTTTCAGATCATCTATTCATTTTTCCATGGTTAAATTTTTTGGCATAACTTCGCTACCCATCTGGCACTTCAAGATCTACATTTCATATTCACATAACCTCCTGCCCACTACCGGCAGTCAATAATCAAATCCTAATTTCAACAATCATTTCAGGTCTCGCGGGTCGAGTATTTTGTAAGGTTAAGGTCGCCATCATAGGAAACCTTAAACCTAAAAGACATGTCCAACTCACAATGGGTGTATGTCAGGTGTCTTCATCTCAACTCCTGCTTACAGATGCTCTAATTTTTAAATCTTAACAAGATTCGATCTCGATACTAATACGATAATTATCAATGATAATTTCTCCAAAGGAAAACGATTATATGGTCTATTACCAAAGGTCAATCATTCAAACATAACACAACACTTATAGTATTTTGTATCGCTACTTTACCTCGTCCCTTCGATTTGGGGTGGTAAACATTACTCTCTTCAAGATTCGTTCTCAATGACTCCTGAGCATATCTCAAGAAATCGATGCGAAGCGAGGATCTTGATAGAGATGATCGATATAGGCACACCATGTTTACACAACTCCTTTAAATATAAAAGAGTCAATTTCTTCATCAAGAATCTATCATTAACAGGAATGATATTAGCAGATTTGGTTAGTCTGTCGACGATGACCCAAATGGAATCAAATTCAGATGATGACCTTTGCGATAGCTAGACGTTTACTAATGTATGAGGCAATGTCTGCCTTCATAATTTGCCATCAGTACAGCTTCTTCAGATAAAGATACATTTAGTAAAAAATATCATGAATAGAATACTTATACTTACGGGATGACTACATCTCAAAATCTCCATATTTAGGCAACCACAAGTGGCCTTTTAAAACATTTAACGCCATCGGCTTCTCAATTCTAATGGTTCACATTAGCCGTGAACCCCTTTTATTATCTATATTATCCTTCTTATAAACATTGTTTATTTTTATATTGTTCGGCAATTTATTTTGCACCTTCACTATTAAGGAACATGTCCTAATTGGTTCTTTATCCTTTCTATATTATGTGTCAGTATCTATATTCACCTTTCCTGGTGAAATAATTATCATAACCAAAATTCACTCAGAATTTCTTTCTTCATATTTTCTAAGTTTTAGTTTCTTCTCAACTATCATTTTTATCCGTTTTACTCAATCCGACGTCTAGAGCGTCGATAATTATTACAACTAATTAAATATTAAATATTCAATTTTTATGAAACGTAATCGTAAAAAAAATTTAAATTTCTCAGTTCGACCAATTATATAAAATGTTCAAAAATAAATTTGAATTTAATTAACAAGATTTTTTTTGATTTATCGAAAATATTTAATAAGATCCGTAAATGTTCGAAAAACCTTTGTTTATACTTTGGTCAAAGTTTTCTTAGTTGAAAAGCAAAAATTATCGTTTCAAATTTCAAGTCATGGTTTAAAAGGTTTCCTCAATCCCTCTTAGGTTGTCTTGAGGTATACACAAACATTTACCCCTAAACAGAAGTTTAGTTAAATGATTTATGTATAAGGGAATAATCCCTTAAAAGTTCTTTTCGATAACACATTTGTCAAAACACATTTGCACTTTCTTTTTGGTAAAACCCAAAGTCTTAAAAGGGCTCTAAATTTTTGAATAGTCAATATAGATTCCATTATCTTATTAATCACACGGTCAAATCATGTAAAGGATTAAGTCTTAAATCACATGTTATATATTCAAGGTACAGGTTTTCGTTGTTCGACCAATTCAGAGCAGTCTATAAATAATTATTAACTCATTCTTATTCTTATAAACAAACAAATAGTCCTTAATGATCACGAACATGAATTTATCAATTTACAGCCTACACACGTGATTCACCCAATTTATGAATGCTACATGTGTATTAGTCAATCCAATCGTCATCACGTGAAACTCATAATGTTCATTACAAGTTCTGGATGTAATGATTGGAATAGATAATCTTTTTCGCGGACGCGAAGTTCATGATAACCATGCCATGGATCAAATCTTTAAAACATACGCTGGAACCTTGTAAATGATCGAACAAATCTTCCATTTCGAGTCATGGATATCGTTTTTGATTGTCAATTTACTCAGTTCACAGTAATCTATAAATATAAGGAATGATAACACCATAGCTCTTCATGATGACGAGATCGGTAGAATAAAATCCTTCTCCGACAACTCCCTCATTTGTACGGTAATTCCTTTAATTCAGATGGTGCTGACGTACAGTGCACAAGCCACAGGTGCAGCACCAAAAATATATTCAATACCAATTTCAACTTGCCTTAATGGCAAAAGTCTAGGTAATTCATCAACAAATACTTACTAAAGTTTCAGATAACATAAACATCTTTTAATACATTTATTTTAAGTTCTTTCTAGATTATAATATCTATAACTAGTTCACAACCATTCATGGTATAATGTCAAGTCTAAATACAGGATATGGTCACCCATCAAGAATTATTTAGATCACTTTTGATAATTAACATCTTATCTTTTGGGGGAATTCTATTCGAGTTCCCGTCAATTAAGACAATGTCGTCATGTCATAATCAATTAATCCATTCTACTGGCATTACCAACTTTTCAGTTTCATTGCCGTCGATAAGATGTGAAGTTCTCAAAAGTCTAATAATAACTCATAATCCTTCACAATTCAAGGATATCCGGAGACATAACTATCGTTAAAAGAGTAAGGTCAACGCATAATCTACGCGATAGAATTTCAAATCAATTACAGACGAAAACATTTAATGAATATGAATATATCCCATGTTTTCATAATTTGATTACGCATTCGAAAGCTCCTCGGATCGTTACCCAGGTCATTAAAATGAAGTCAAATCAAAAGAAATGATAGGAACGTCGATACATCCAGTCGGGTATCAACACTCAGTAATCATATACTTTTCCTAAGAATCTCACTACGGGAGAATTGGACAAGAAATAATTGTCAATTGTCAAATAAGACAATTTCCATAGATGAGTAAATTCGATTCAGAAGAATAGATGCTACAGGCACATATGTAGGTGTCCCTAACACTATGTCCTTATTTTTCACTTCTTGCAAATCTCATAAAATTTAATCTTTCACAATCTTTAAAGAAAATGTAGTGTTTATTCATTAGTTTTATGGTGACTACTAATCAGTCTTGCATGGTCCATTCCAAATTGTATGTAGGCGCGCAACTATATACAATTTCAAGATTAACGATGCAATACTCAGTTCGTCAAAATTTTATGTTCATGTTTATAATAAAAACATTTTCATGCTTAATTCTTAAATAAGAATCAAAAATAAATTTACAAGGATTTTCTTTGTTATGAAAACAATTAAGTTTTCCAAGGTGTTTTATAAACAACTTCATTTTGATAAAGATTATTTATGAGTCTCACTTTAAATAATTCATATGGTGATGAAAATTCAATTTTTCCCAAGGGATACTATCGTATCTTATAAAAATAATGAGTGATCTGCAATAGAGTGATCAAGAGTTGTTCACCAAGAACTAACTACTATATATCAGGAAAGGAGCTTAGCCACTTAATCATGAGGTTCATGACCTCGATGGCACTCAGAAAGAATAATTCACAACGTAACTCAAATCGAGATGAGTACTTGTTCAATAGTTTCATCACTAATGCGAACATTAGGATGAAGCAACAAAGGATAGATAACATCGATACATGTAGAATTTAGCAATCAAAGGTAGTCTTTTCATTAATCACAAACAAGTCAAAATTGTACCGCAACACATTACGTGTCACTATGTCATACAATTCCAAGAACTCATCCTACCAACTGATGTCTCAGTTAAGTTAGGGATTTTTAAAAGATACCACAATGAATACTAATCTACAAGAGTCATTAGGTGTCCCACTTGTCTCGGAAGATCCATCGGTCCCAATTTAGAAGAAGATTTCTTCAATTTATTTCTTGGACAATGGGCATCCTCATTAGTGGACAATGGCCTAGGAACAACCCTTAACACGAACCAACAATCAATTAAAACCTTATAATTCAGTCACAGAACTTAACGACTTTCTCTTAACAATTTTATATTCCATACAAGTTAAATTTTACTTTATTCAAGTTTCAACCAATTTTATACTCAATTCGATATCCTACCTCATTTTCCAATACTTTCAATCTTATTATTAAACCTTAAAAGGGCAATAAAAGCTCGATATGAATCAATACTTAATTTCCAATCCTATAGATCTTACAACAATAGTTATCAAATGAGTCACTAGTATGAAATGACCCATACATTCAATTAGACTTCTCGGAAAGGTATTAGTGGCATGAGGCTTTTGGGTAATGGGTCCAATGACAGCCTCAAGTGCGACATTCACCCTTTCGATTCTCAAATTTAAGAATTGGGTGACAACGAATCAAATGACACCTTTCCAGGTGGTAACGTTTTGTCAAACTCCACTCTATAAGGAAAGATCGTCATGACATCGATATCAGATTTAATCTCGCCAATTCTTCTTTAATATCACAATCAACTGATGTCAACATTTCTACGAATATCAACCATTTGTTGGGATCATAAATATCTACAACTTGGTTTAGATCTAGGATAGCTAGAATTCCTACGAGAATAGCTTCGATTAATTTACTAGGGGATTTAGGGTTCCTTGTGACAATCTACGTCGTATAAATACCTCGTATAAATATCAAAATAATCATCAAACAATCATGTAATCAAATTACATCATATGTATATATATAATCCAAGTTATATATATATATATATATATATATTAAAATAACACTTCTCAGTCTGGCCTTGTCGGTAACTCGGGAATTCTTCGGCACCGTTATAGTCAAAAGATTTTTAGACATTTTTAGAAAAATATTTATAGTTAAAATATTTTGAAATGTTTTATTCAAAACCTAAATTTTAAAAATCTTTCGTTCTCTATAACGAGAGCTCTGATACCAAACTGTAACACCCCCAAATTTACACAATTCAATACAGCGGAAGACTCGTTGGTGTTACGGGATAGCACATTACTCACATCATAGACAACGCATAAAAATCGCGTCGTTTATTAATAAATCATTTCCATTCATAAATATCAAAGCATTTGAATGGAAATTATTATTTAATAAGTCATATTATTTCATACAGGTTTTACAAAGGTTTTACAAAGCATTTGAATGGAAATTATTCTTTAAGTGCGGGCCATGAATTCTTGATGTCTTCCCGAGAATTACCTTCAAGTACCTGAGATAAAACATGTTAAAAGAAAAGGTCAGCGATAACGCCGAGTGAATTCATAGAGTTTAATAAAACCATCAATATATCATCGGTATATAATTATTACCAAAAACCATTTTGTACAAATCATTTTAATGGGCCATAAAATAGCCAAAGTCATTTTATACAATTCCTTATCAAGATCATAATGTAGGTTTTCGCCTTCAAAATCGTTATACGAACCAATGTCGTAAAAATATCATACAATACGTTTTATAACCTTGTATGGAGTTAAATAAAAACCGTTATATGATTATGGTTATGAAAACCAAAACATGAACATAATATCAATAGTATGACCCCATATTGCTAGTCAGGCAATATATCGTAATTCGGTGCATATAGTAGTATTTCGTTAATTGGATTATTATAAGCCGCATGACATTGTTACCTTACTACAACAAACAACGGGTAGCTAGCCCGAAACTCATTTGCCCATCTAAATTAGCGTGTCGTTACAATAATCACGCTTGTGTAAATCTTCTTATACATAAATTCGCTTACCAATCAATGTGGCACGACGGGGATCAACCGTCAAGGCGCGAACTGGGGTGATCGTCCCCAAATAGTACTATTATATGCATAAGCGTCTACCAAATCCCGGTAGTTCACAATTCATGCTAATGGGACTTTTAGTGACATAACCTAACTTTAATAATCCATTTCATTTCATTTATCCAGTCATATATTCATTCATCGGGTCATACAATCATTCGGGTCCAAATCAATAAACAAACAATCGGGACAAATGGTGTCCTATTTTATCAAAACTAACATGTTATCTCCCTCGCGGGTTTATAAAAAATTTCATAAAAACATTTAAAAGAGTGCGAGGCTATGAACTCACGTTGATGTGGGAAGGCGGGTTATCGGCAATTCGGATGTACGGTACGTGCTTCAATCACGGAAACCTAGACAAATAATACTCGTCTTAGACTTTTGTCCAGTGACTTTACAAAAATAACAATTATGGATACATATGATGATTTTATATATATGATGATCAAGTGGTTTTACATATTCTCATTTACTCGTTTTAGTGTTATGTGTCGATAACTTTTATACTAGTTTACTAGTTTTACCTATTTACGTGTTTTAGGTCCAATAAGCCTATTATAAGTTCTTTAACTTGTATTAATCCATTTTATACTTGTATTATCAGTATTTACCCTTTACATGTTGGGCCTAAATGGGTTAAGCCCAATAAATAAGTTTATAAGTGTTTTAGCCCATATTGTTGTATTATTAGTCCAATAACGTTAACTTAGCCCGTTAATGTCCGTATGTTATATAGTTCGGGTTTTATCGGTTTTTACTTGTTATATATGCTTATATATCAGTATATGAGTTTATAAAAGTTTATATTAGACGGGTCCAACCGTCTAAGTTTTATTTAACAAAAACGTTAATTTTACGGTAATAGCCGAAAAAGTCGTAAAAATCATGTTTATAGTTTTATAACTTATAAAACTTATCAAACTACCATTTTTATAAAATGTCCATTTATTTATCCTTATAAATATTTATATAAATGTATTATATGAGTTAGTGGGTTTTAATTCACATTTAATACTATATTAGTTTGAGTGCTTATATAATACTATTAAACATTAATTCTTCAAAATCTGATTTTTAGTTTCATCCTCGTCATTTTTATCATATCTTGAGTTCTATAAGGAGATAGAAGCTCATTTTTAGACACCATAAACTACATGATATGTGCTACAATTAACTTAGATTTAGCTACTGCTCAATCCAAATTTAAATATCCCTAACAGTCTGTCCAAAACTGACTATTCAGATTGGTACTTCAATTTTGTTTTAATCATATCTCACTCATTATAATGATTACATTGCATGGCCAACTCTCACATTTGTACAAGACCTAATACTTACTGTATATTGATTCCACTTTGTCATTTTATCAGTTTAACATGTGGTTAGTTACTGTTTTTC
This sequence comes from Glebionis coronaria, assembly GCA_025667525.1. NCBI lineage: Eukaryota > Viridiplantae > Streptophyta > Magnoliopsida > Asterales > Asteraceae > Glebionis > Glebionis coronaria. The sequence continues at coordinate 144,812 of JANFOE010001873.1, read as the reverse complement.
TACAACCAACTTATTAAGCAAGATTTTAACCTTTTTACAAATGGTTTTCCATCTTTTAACCATGTTTATCAACACCAAATCCCCACACAATATTTTTATCATAATATATTCATCATATACATATAGAATAGGAAAGAAAATACAAAATTACATAATTAAAATAACAAGAGGGTGGGAAGAACAATCTCTATACCACCAAAGTGATGAAAAGATGGGGTTGATGATGAACAAGACTTGGTTTTGGGTAACCAATCTTATGAGATATCAACATCACTTCTAGGATCACCAAGTATTTGTAGATTCCTCCAAAAATCATCCCTTGTTTTTCATGAAAACTCCTTGAGAAATCAGCCCTTGGACATCACCAAATCTTCTCCTTGGATGTTAAAATCACCAGCAATCAATAGAGCTTGAAAAGGGCTTTATCATATGTGTGAATAACATCTGATTTCATGGTTAAATTTGATCAAATGAGGGTGTTTAGGGGTGGTTCTTGGACGAATTTTAGAGAGAGAGGGAGGAGAGTTGTGTGAGATTTGCATGGAGTTGAATAAATGAAGTTGTTAGTTTGTGTTGAGTGGTTTTGTTGTGCATGTAGTTTATGTAAGTAGCTAAGACAAGTGTCCTAGCTTACTTAGTAAGCTTTGACACATATTAGATGTGTTGGTGAAGTTTTGGCCTCCCATTTGTGGGGTGAGGCAAGTGTAAACTTGTCTCATCCCACTAATTTACGGGTACTCCTTGATTCTAGTTTCCTCGATTTGCGTGCCCTCGGGTCGTTTTACGAACAACGTTTTTTTAAATTATGAATCAACGGCACAAAACGAATCTAATAAAAATTGTCTCATCAAAAACGGAGTTCGAAAACGTAAATACGTAATCCTAAGGTTTCCGGTTTAGTCGTAAAGGACGTTAAATTAAAATCGTAAGTCCTAATCTCTTCTCGTAAATTTGTGAGTTTATGAACCAACACAAATTCAAAATTCCAAAATAATATTTACGAATAAATTTATTTTCTGAAATGTCGGACTGTCACGAAAACGATGTATGTAAACGTAAGCACGTAACGTTGAACCCTCGGGTTTAGACGTAGTCGATGCTACTTCAAGACATAAATCCAAATTTCTTCCCAAAACTAAGTGAGTTCATATAATAACATTAAAATAATGTTTTCAAATAAATATTGAGAATAAAATATCAACCATAAATTGACGGATTGTCACATGTATTCTTAGGATGGTTTGCTAGCTCGTTTCTCTTTTCGATATCCAACCTTCGTTGTAGCGCACTCTTACCCATTTCACGTATCCATTTTAAAATGGTACTTTTGGTGTTAAGGCTATTGAAATAGCTTGATATTTCTTTTGGGATAATGATATCTTTTGTTTTGAGTTTTACATTTCTTTTAGACGGTATATTGAAAAAGACTTTGAAATTTACTATAGAGTTAAGATAGTTGTTCGTATTTGGTAAAATAAGGGTAAAGTGTTGGAGCCGTGTTTGGAATAAGGTGTAACATAAATTCTTTAATATATAATCAACACTTAGTTATTTCGAGTTCTAAAAGACCTTCTTTAAAAATAAAATAAAATAAAATTTTCCTACTTAAATATTTTATAAGTGAGTTTAACTTATTTATGTCATTGATAATTATTTATGAATACAAGACAAAATCGAGTTCATGAAAATTCCACATGCAATTATTTCTTTTCATTTAAAAGGATCACACTAATCACTAAGATGATTCTTTAGTTTTTAAAACAACTAATCTAAAATTTTAGAAGAAAAATTCTTTTGGGAGAAAGTCGATTTTGTGCAAGGTTTTAATAATATGTCGCGGGTCGTAATATGTTTTTGTTGTCGTTGGGTGTTTCTTGGGTCATTTATTCGTTTTCCAGGGTCATTTTGATTTGATACATGTTTCGGGTTGAGTTTTCTTTTCGTGTCTCGTGGTTTGTGACTCGTTTTAACTCGTGCACGTGAAATTTCACCAGTTAACCGTGGGTCAGATTCGCTATCTCAAATTGGTGGTTCTAACTTAATTTTGGGTTCATCTTATTGAGTCCATTGATGAAAATTATCGGGAAGTTTTGGATCGCTCCTATATGATTAAGTAGTGAATTGGTTGTGAAGCAAGAGGTCAATATGGAATGCCGTGATGGGATTTATAGGATGCTTTGGGAAATGGAAAAATGCTGGGAGTTCGTAGGAAACATATTAGAAGGGATGGAGGTCTTTTAAGAGTACCATTGTAGACTAGTTGAAGGCGTGTGATTTCCTGATAGTATACAAATGCTTGAAGTGTCATAGATGATTAAGTAGGTTAACCCTCGACATAGAGTAAAATTTCGCATGGATAAGTATAGGAAACGACCACGAAGTGAACAGTTGTGATGTTGAGCATTTTTTTGGAGTTGTTGGAAGCATTCAGCTTATTGGACCGGAAATGGTACATGAAACTACTGATGTGATAACAGTGCTTATGGAGAAATTAAAGACGGCGAGGGACTAACAAAAGAGCTATGCTGACAAGAGACGTAAACCATTGGAGTTTAATGTTGGAGACAAAGTTTTGCTAAAGGTTTCACCATGGAAAGGGGTGATGCGGTTTGGGAAGAAAGGTAAGTTAACACCTAGATTCGTAGGTCCATTTGAAATCCTTGAAAGGATTGGACCAGTGGCTTATCGGTTGAGATTACCGGAAGAGTTTTTTTTTGGTAAAGGGGAAAACCAACCCGGTAAAATATATTACACTAAAAAAAATTGAAGTACATATGGAATGTGGCGGAAGTACCACATTAACCTCAAGCACAAGCGCTTGATAAACACTTAAACTAGTGTATATGATATGCCATACACACTTACAAAGCTAGAAAAGAACAATACACTTTACTAGCAAAACATAGAAGGATTATGATTTAACCTTAGCCTTGTCCCTCTTATCATGGAACAGGTTAGCAGTCTCATCATAAATATTCTCAACCTCTTCTTCATCTGATTCGTTCAGAATGTCATAAGCACTAGATGTAACAACACCACTATCATTCGAATTATAATGAACAGATGTAGACGTCGAAGGTGTATCAACAATCTTATAAGTCTTCGTATGAGCCACTTTAGGTGGAATATTCACTTTAGGAACATGCAAATTATTTGTTCCCATATGAATGCCTCCATTCTTCTTACCTCTCTTCTTATTTCGAGTCACACTCTTAAACCCATCATTAGATTGGACACCAACATTATTATCACCTGCATTAGAAGCAACAATAGGACTAACCTTGACCACCTTTGGGCATGACTCATGATCATGACCAAATATTTTACACTGGTCACAGCATGGAGGTCTCCATTCATACTCAATATTAACCGTCTCCTTTGTATATCTAGAACCATCAGCCAAAGGAACTCCAAAAACTAGTTGTTCCTTCAGATCATCATCCACCTTAACTTCTATCAAACACCAAGCAAAACTACTCCTACCCCAAGAGTCAATACACATAGCACTATTTAACGAATCAAGCATTAGCGGTTTACTAATATGAGAGCCTATGATGCTAAGACCATCCTCCGAGAAAACCTGAATAGGAATATCGTGTATCTTTACCCACACCATGATACGAGTAAGCTCCTCCTTTTGCAATCTCGTATCCAAATTCCATTACTTAAGAACAATAGGTATTTTCCTAATCATCCATGGCCTATTCTCAATTACATCCTCCATAACCTTAGTAGTGTTAAACACAAAGAATAAGAACCCTTTCGCATTTAACATAATCTTGTTAAGCCCATATTTACCCCACTGCTGTCGAGCAAAATATTCAACCACCGGAAACGTATGTCGTTTGCCGAGAAAGTAACCATACAATGTATGCTCAAATCGAGAATTGACCTCATTAAAAACCTTTACTGGCATATTAAATGCCACATTCGCTTCTGGACCAGGAGTCACCGATTGAACAAAGCGAAAATTTGCCTTTGGAGAAACCTCATTAACCACCTTTAGAGAAACTTGTTGAAGGCAATTGTCATCAGCTTGTTCAACACGTACCGTGGCATCAACCGTGACAACATTTGCAACATTCAAACTTGTATCAACCTTTGCAATCATCGTAGCCCTATCATCATTAGCAGTTGGTATGCTAACGTTAGTGACTACACTTCCATTGTTATCAGCAACATTGGTACCCGTCTGATCATCATTCAAAACAAAGGCAACCCTATGAGTAGGAGAACCCCAAACATTCGAAACACCAGCAACAGCCCTATCAGCAGTCAATGGATTCATTCCATGAGATCCCATATTAGGGTTTGGCACAACCCTAGCAGCAGTCACATTCAACGAAGCATCGCTAGATAACGCGTAATCGCCCACATGTGATGAGCCTGGCTTTTTATGAATGGACTTAAAAATTTTGGGGGCCTTAGGTTGATCGACATCCCCATCATTTTTCTTACCTTCATTAGCAGCAGCTTTAACCTCGAAACCATCTCTCTCAACACAATAAATCCCTAATTCTGATGAATAAACCCCAGCCGTCACAACCATAAACTAAACCCTAAAAATTAGGGGTACACGTGATTCCACAAAACCTTCAACCGTCCTCCATAATGATCCTTGAATCAGATCACGAAAAAACCCTAATAGCAGTAGACAATAAAACAAAACCCAAGATGCACCTTCAATCGAAACCCTAACAGCTTTTAACATAGCCACCAACGAAGACGTTTAATGTACTATAATCAAACGATTAGAATAGCATTAAAAGAAGTAATCAATAGTACTAATCAAAAGAATTAGAAGAAGATCGATTTTCAGTCAAGAAAAAGGCAGCCATTTTCCTCCATAGCTAGAGAGAGAACTAGGGTTTATCTAAAAAAAAGGCAGCCCGATTACTGGAAGAGTTTAGCGGTGTGCATGATGTATTTCATGTGTCGAATTTGAGGAAATGTTTAGCAAGGACAGACTTACATGTAAAGTTAGATGATATTAGTATAGATAAGAGCCTTCAGTTTATTGAAGAGCCGGTAGAGATTATGGATCGTGAGGTTAAGACTTTAAATAGGATTAAATACCGTTAGTTAAGGTATGATGGAATTCGGAGTTCACGTGGGAACGGAGGAGTTTATGAGGAACAAGTATCCTCAGTTATTCGTGAATGATGTGACTGATCCTAAGGAGTAAATCTTGGGACGAGATTTCTATTATGAGGGAGTGCTATGACAACCATGGTTTTTGAGGTTCGTCACTTAGTTTTATTGTGAGTGTATTTTGTGGGATTATGTGCCTTAATATGCCTATGTGATTATTTGGTATGCTTAGAGTGTGATTTGGACATCGTTTACGGGTACGAGGTACGTTGTAAGTGAAACGATGTGTGGTTATTTCATGTTCATGAGCTCACGTGGTAGTGACTATGGAATGAAAGGGTGTTATTTCGAGATTTTATATATACGTGTATGTATTAGAGTTAATCGTATATTTACGATACGAGGGTTTAGTGTTTAGAGGTCTCGGGCTTAGGATTTTGTGTGTGGAATAGTTTATGGTTTATTTTTAAGTTATTTTAGACTTAGTTATTAAGCAACAAACTTATTTTAAGATTTTTCATAAAATTATTAATGTAAAACCCGCATACTTTTACCATGAACAGTATACTTAGTAAATATACGAACCAATTAAAACTTTCCTTTTATATCATAAACACGTGTCACGAATATTAATTACAGGAACTATGTACGTGTTAGTGTACGATAATTATTAAGTACATGGTACTACACGATAATTATTAACCATAATAATTATAGTCACGAATATGAAATCATTAATAGACGATAAATATTGATTACGTACAAGTATTTATTATAACACAAATAACAAATTACGAACTAACACGAAAATACAAACGAATGAACACATAATTTATGTAAACATGAACAAAGCTCGGGAAACCCCTTTTGGGCTTAGGGAGCCGTGGACACAAGAACAAGGGAGGGCCCAAGCGCACTTAAATTTTAACTAAGAAAAAAACAAACCACAGACTTTTCATTTATCAAGTTTCTTATAAAAAATAAAAACCCAAACCTCCCTTTGCCGCCGGCTACAAGACACACCAAAGGTGGTGTGGGGTTGATTTTGGTTATTGATATTCGGGTTATTGTGTTCGTGTTATTAGCCTCATTTGATTCACGCATTCGGTAATCTTTTAAACCTTTTCTTTTTATTCTTTTAATTGAATCAAGAACACATGATTATGTAGATCTTAAAACCAAGTAATAAACATGTTAGTAAAATCATGGAATAATAATAGAAGGTTTTATGGTTGGTTTGGTTCGGCCGACGCATGAACCGAGAGCCATGGGCTCTCGGTGGTCCTTGTATCACCACCAACCGAGACCTCAAGGTCTCGGTGGGGTTTTGGTGTCTCGGCCGCAAGAAAAACAGGGAACCCCGACTTACGTCTGGGTGTGTTCGGCCATATGTAGGTCTCGGCCACACAGTAGCACCACCGGTCTCAGACCGTTGGCTGTTGTGGTCTTTCGGTAGGAACAAAAAGCAGGGCAGGGGCAACCACCGGCTTAAGCCGGTGGTGAAATAGCACTGGCAGTGGAAATCGGCTAGGCCGGGTAGCCACTGCTAAGGGGGTGTTTGGTTCGGTCCGGTTCAAGGGGATCCGGTCCGGTTCACGTTCGGTCTAAATTAAAAACACGGGTTCGGTTCATGACTATTTTTTACAAGTTACATTTTTACAAGTTATATATATATTTTTAACAAGAAAAATTAAATTAATTAAATCATGGCCTGTGATGAGACTGCTTTTATGCATAGTCTCATCGTCCAAATCGGGCTTAAAACGATGAAAATGTCATAAAAATGCCATATATATGCTTGTGTTTGCTCAATGTGTATTTTAGGTACGTATATCGAGAAAATGACAAAAGATCACAAGAATCAATAAAAAACGAACATGGTAAAAGAAGCCGCACAATGAACGGGACCCTAGAGTTGATTTTCCAAGAAAAGTCCTTGAAGAATTGAAGATTGAACAAGAAGGGTCCTTCATTATTGAAGAATTGACACTTTATACCCTTGTTTATTCATAATTACAAGTTTGATCCATAAAGTTTGTCAAATTTACAAAAAAAGACCCTCAACTTTGAAAAATTGGCAAGAATGGTCCCTCAAAATTGAAGACTTTTCACTTTTAGTCCTCCACAAAGTTAAAGATACAAGTGAAGACCTTCAATAATGAAGACATGTCAAGATTAACCCTTGAAATACCAAGAAATGGCAAATACACCCTTAATCTTATTTTTGAAAAGTATTTGTGGCCAATTTATGAAATTTGAAACTTCATTTACAAAGGGAATTAAGAGTTTGGGCTGTTAAACATGAATTGAAAATATTTTGGAATTATGGGGACCAAGCATGGCAGACAACCAAACCCACTCACCCAACCACAAACCGCCACGTCATTATCCACCTCACCAAACCTTAAACCTACGATTACTTTAATATAATCTTTAAAACAGATTAGCTTAATACTCCCATTGGCGCTAAACACATTTTTTTTCTCCCACAAGATTAAAATCCCCAATGTTTTCCCATAAACCCTAAATCACTTAATCACTCAATCCCAAAAAATTAAAATCCCATCAACTCCAGTATGTTGATTCCTAATCTCTTAAACCTAATCCCATCACCATTTTGGTCCCCCTTGCTACGTGGCATCCCCACAAGACCCCTGCACTTGCAAACAAAGCCTTGACAGTAATCCAACGATCACAAAGGATTTTCTTGTTCAACACATATCTTTAAACGACTTGGATGAGCTTTCATACCCTGGCATCTCAACTACAAGCCAAGAAATCACATGGTATGATTCAAAAATTAGCATATTCTGTTTTGGGATTCGAATATCACAAGGGCTCAATGGGAAATTCATAGATTAGGGTTTACCTTCTCTTTGTTTCTAGAATGAATTGTAACCCTCTATATAAAGGGAGTTAGGGTTATTTTAGTTTCTGTTCTTGAATTTTTCCTGGATCACAAGCTTGTAAATCCCCTTTTTTATGAAATGAAGAATGGTTAAGTTTTGTTGATGAAAACAACAAGAACCCAATTAATTCTCTTGTCATTTATATTGTTTGTTTGTTTTAAACAAGTTCGAATTTTCAAGTATCACAAAAACGTGTATGGTGCTTCCAGTCTTGTGGCTTGGAGGTCTTGTTCTGTTTAGTGCATAAGAAAGCTTTTTAGTAATAAGTTTTGAGTTCTTGGTTAGGAGAGAATTAGCTTAACAATTTTGTTGTTGGTTTTAGGTATGATCATAGTCCACTGATATTTGGAAATATCAAGGGACTGTGAGTGTGTTGATTTGGAACCAAAATTTGTGGGGTGTTTGCTCCTCTCAATGAGAAGTTTTCCTATTTAAGTATCAAAGTTTATAAAATATCAAGTAAAGAAAAAAAAGGAAATCAGTTGGGTATAGTTTTGTTATTACCGTTGTTCTTCATTTGCTAATCTTAGCAGGGACGTTTGTTTGGAAAGCTTGTACTTGTTCACGCTAGTACATCAGCTCACTTAAACGAGAGTAGGGATGTTCTATTCTCGAGGTTTGTCTAAAAAAGTTCTCTTTGTTTTTCTTTTGAAAATCTGTCATACTTAGATGACTGATATTAGGCTTGTGTTTTGTATGCTAAGTTATGATTGTGATTGTTCCTTGATATCTTTAAGTTGTTGTTTAGTTTTGAACTGATTTTGTGATTCGGGTGTTTGTGTTTTGATAGTAAATTATCAAACCGTATTTTCTGTCACATACAAATCTGTTAAAATTGTTTTCGTTTGCTGGTGCGATTTAGAGGTGTCAAGGTGGTCTCGAACCACAAAGTTATTAAGTAATTATGCGAGTGTTGAACACCAAACGAATCCAAAAGCATCAGTTTAAGTTTTTCTTTTAGATAGCTGCTTAAGAAAGAATGTTTTTAAGTCATTTTTTTTGCTTGTGCTGATAGGTTTATTAGTCCGTTGTGTGCTTATAAATGTTGTCACTTGGTTTAACTTGGAATGTTTGCGCTTAGTTGCAGCTTAATTAGTTAACTGGGAGTTTTTAGACTTAGTGTTGATAATCCTCGTTTACTAGAAATCAGTTTAGTTCAGATTATGTAGCCGTGTGTAGTAAATTGTCCCACTCCTAGGCGTAATCAGTAACCTTGGTTTCTTATTGGATGTTTTGTGATTGTTATTACTGTGTATCCATTATCAAAACAAGGAAACTAAAAACTTGCACATCAGTAGGTCAGTTGGATTGTATTTGTAAGTAAACACGACTGCTTGCTTGGTGTTGAGGGTGCTTTGGGGTCAAGCTTGTGCTTAATAGGTTTCAGTCTTGCTAGAAGTTAGTTAATACGCTCAATTAGGGTACGCTTGCTTTAGATTAGGTGTTTGCTTTGCTAGTTTACAAGATTTGTTGGTTCAAACTCACTATCTGTCAAGACCATAAGCTTATAATCCTTTTATCTGCCTGCATAAAACAGTAAGGATAGGGCTTGGTTTTTCTAAGTTGACATTTGAAATTTGGCTCATGCTTGGCTTATTAGGGTAAGTTAGTTGCTACTTAGCTGGTATCTAAGATTTAATGGGTTTTGGGTGGTCTATTTTAGTCATAAAGCCCACTGAGATACCAAACTCCCAAGCGCCTTCATTCTTTCTGCATTTTTTAGTGTTCCTCGCCTGATTTTTGTGAATTCGTGGGTGATTTGTGTGTATTGTTTGACTCCCACAAGTTAACAAGCTTGTAGGGTGCCTTGCGAGCTCAGCAAAACCAAACGCCCAAACCGAGCTCTCCTATATCCCTTGAAAACTTCATAAAACAAAGAACAAGAAAAAGTGAGCAATTGAAGTCTGGTAGTTTAAGCAATCAATATCGTGCTAAAATTAGGTGAAATTCGTCTTGTGTTTGTGAATTGGAGTTAATACCTTACTGTGAACAAGTGTTATAAAAAAAGTTTTTTCGAAAAAGCTCCTTGGCCTGGACTCGAACACGGGACCTCTCGTTGGAGGGTTGTACATGTTAACCAGTGATCCAAGTGCTTTTCTCTGTCACAACTCCACTTCACTAATCCTTTATATTCTTTTTATTTTGTAATAGTTTTATTAAGCTGTGAGCAATAAGCTCGATTCTGGCTTATTGGTTAGTGGTTTCCGAGCTTTTTCATTTTTCCTACGTCTTTATTATAGTTTAGGACTTTTCTATAAAGAAAGTAGATTTTTTCCTTTTATATTTAATTTTCTAGGATTATTTTTAGATTTAAATTTTGAAAAGTAATTTAAAAATAGGAAAAGGTGTTTTAAAAATTTAGAAAAATATTTTTTAAGTTTTAATTAATCTTTTCTGGGATTACATTCAAAAAATGTTTTCATTTTCATTTTTTATCATTTTTATTTAATTTTGGGTTTTTAATTAAACTTTAAAATTTAATATAAAATAATTAAAAAGTTTTTGGAAATTTTTATTTTCATTTTGTTTTTATCACATTTTGCTTAGCTTAAATTAAAAATTTGGTTAATTTTAGTGTACTTTCATTTTTTGTCGATTTTACGATTTCGCGTGTTTTACGTCGTTTGGTAATTTTTAGCATAATCCGTCATTTTCTTTCTCCTTTCCATCAATATAATCACAAATATTAATCAAATTAAACACACACATTAAGCCTCCTCGAGAACGAACTCATAAAAAGGGTCATAAGCGTTTACGTTTTCCTAAACGTACGCTTAATACTTACCGCTTTTACCTCGTTTTCCTAAACGAGTGTAATTTACCTACAACCATTTGGTGCCGCTGCCGGGGAGGCGTGTTGTGTTAAGTTTGAAATTTTTTGTTTTGATATTATCCATAATAAAGTATTTGTGTGATTAGCACTCTAATCATACGTATTATCGATTTTCATTTTTTTTGTGAAGAACTATTACTATATTGTATTACGTATCACAATAAATTCACAAGTACTCCAAAAGCGTGAAAAGGCAACCTTAATTCGGATTTCATCACTCAATTATTGTATTCGAATCTAAAGCAAAAGAAAAAGGCAAAATAGATAATTACTTTCGAGAAGCTTGATTTTAATTAACACAAACTATAAGGTGGTATAAGGCGGTTGTATTTCACGACCTAAGGGAAAAAGGCTCTTAAGGGCTTCGCGCCGCCTCGTTTCTCCCGCTTGCTTGTGCGTGTTAAGAGAAAAAGGGCTAATCGAGGGTTTTCCAACCAAAGTATTATCTACGTATCATATATATTTGCTTGGTTTCAAAGATTAAACCTTCTTGAACGTTTTGGTGTTCCACCAACGTTCTAAAGTCATCGAAGGCGTTCACTCAACGTGATCGTTTTCATTCACTGAGGCTCCTTTAATTGAGAAATCGATTCGAGGGGAGATTTGTAGATTTGTGTCTACGTAATTCACAAGAATCCAAAAAAGGTAAAAAAAACAATCAAAAGCACAAATTTTTTTTTTGGAAAAAGTAAAAAAAACACCCAAAAGAATCTTCTTTGCTCATCCCCACGTTGTACGTGACATTTATGCAAACTCGTAACCAAGCAAGACGTGCACGTAAACGTAGAAACCGAAAGGAAGGAACCCCTTCTAGTGAAGAATCTCCTATTGACGAACCCATCGTAGAACAAGAAGCACCCATGGCTAATCGTACTATGATGGAGTTGCTTCAAGCACCCACCGAGGGTTATGGAGAGGCTATTGTGATTCCCGCTATCCTTGCGGAGAATTTTGAAGTTAAGACGGTTTTGTTGTCCATGATCCAAAACAACAAGTTTCGTGGTGACGAAAAGGACAACCCGCATAACCACATTCGCCAATTCAATCTTCTTACAGCCACTTGCAAGTTTAAGGACGTCTCGAATGACTTGATTAAGATGATGCTTTTTCCGTATTCCTTAGCGGGGCCCGCTAAAATTTGGTTAGAGAAAGAGCCACCCAATTCTATATTGACGTGGAAGGATCTCGTTTCAAAGTTCGTGAACCAGTTTTCCCACACTTCAAGACTACGCATTTGAAAAACGAGATTTCAAAGTTTTCACAAGAGTATAATGAGAGTTTTTCAACGGCTTGGAATAGGTTTAAGGAAATGTTGCATGAATGTCCTCATCACGGTTTTTTCGACTTACATCAAATCGACACGTTTTAAAATGGATTTAACGATCATGAGCGAGATTATCTTAATGCCGTCGCGGGTGGTAATTTTTTTGTGTAAAATGGTCGAGGAAGCGTTGTTGATCATTGAGAATAGGTCTAAGGTTTATAGCCCTTGTAGCACACCGAGTGTTCATAAGGCTTTGTCTTCGCCTTCATTGTCACAAACCATCGATGCTTGCCAAATAGAGGCTAATATTGAAAACAAGATTTTTGATAAGCTTAAATGATTGTTAATTGAGTTTAAAGTTGGTGAACAACCCACTCCCGCTATAGCTAAAGCGGTTGAGGTTTCTTATGTGTATTGTGGTGGAGGTCATGATTTCTCCGAGTGCATTACCAACGGTGGTAACACTTTGAGTGCCTACGCGGCCACGGGAACTTATAACCAAAACGGTCAAGTTACCCGCACTAATCAAATGACTCCACCGGGTTTTACACCAAATCAAAATGCTAATAATTATCGCAACAATCAAGGTGGTTACCAAGGAAATCAAAAGAACAATTACAAGGGTAACAATTACAACAATGGGAGTCAATGGACTAGTAGTCAATTGCAAAATCAAAACCAAAATCGTGATTTCCAAAATATCAATCAAGGGCTTTCAAATACATTTTCAAAAGACATTCCAAGTGAGATTTTGAACTATTTTAAGGCTAATGACGATAGGTACACAAACATGGCTAATGATGTGAGTAACCTAAGGACTAAGTTTGAAACTCAAAGTAACAAAATGGAAGGAAATGTGGTTAGGCTCCAACAAAACCAACAAAAAATGGAACAAGGTCAACATAAGATTGAACAAACCTTACTTAGGTGGGAGCAAACTTAAAAGAACGACAAAGAGCAAGATAGGCAAGAACGTCAAAAGACGGAAAATAGACTTTTAGATGCTATCATGATGAGTAGAGCCTCTCCTTCGGGTGGTCTTCCTAGTAACACCGTGTCAAACCCGAAGGGAGAGATGAAAGTGATTACCACACGAAGTGATAAGACCTTTAAGGAACCGACTCCTCAACCAATTACTCCTACTGAGGAGGTAATTAAAGAAGAACCCGAGGTTGTGGTCGAAAAGGAGCACATTACAATCCCACAAAGTACCGCTCAAACCACACCTACGGTTGACCCGTTACCAACATTGGAACCCGAGATTTCAAAGGCTATGCCTATGCCCCACCCCACACCACCCTTACCTTACCCATCGAGACTTCGTAAGGAAAAATTGCAAGAACGAGACAATTACCAATTTGAGCTTTTCATTAAGATGTTTCGTGACATGCATTTTAACATAAGTTTTGCCGACGCTTTAATCATGATGCCTCGATTTGCCGCCAACTTTAAGAGTATGTTAAACAACAAGGAGAAATTGCAAAAATTGTCTAGTTGTTCACCGGTTTATCTTAACCGCATACCTCAAAAAGTCAGTGACCCCGATAAATTCTTAATTCCAGTTGGTATTCAAGATATGGAAGAATGCTATGCATTGGCCGATCTTGGTGCTAGTATTAATTTGATGCCTCTTGACATATTCAAGTCGCTCAATCTTCCTAATCTTACTCCGTCAAGAATGTCTATCGAGATAGCCGATCATTCTGCGATTCCCGCATGTGGATTGGCCGAAGACGTTTTTGTGAAAGTGGGAAAGTTCTATTATCCGGTAGACTTTATCGTAGCCGATATTCCCACGAATCCTCACATTCCTCTCATTTTAGGTCGTTCGTTTTTAGATACGTCAATGGCATTGATTGATGTGCATGCTAGGAAAATCAACTTACGTTTTAACGACAAGGAACTTGTTATAAACGCGACCCAAAACTCTCAACTTTCTCATGTTTATTCTATCGCGATTTTAAACCATATTGATATGATCGATTTCGTTTGCGAAGAATTTTCACAAGAATTTTTAGGTTTTGTTGATGAAGAAAATAGTGGCAATCCCACTATGCTCGATCCTATCCTTGATAATTCGACACCATCTTTCACTCCATTTGAAGGAGGTGAGTTTACTTTGGAAGGGTTTGATGTACCTCGAACTTCTAACAAAGACCTCGACAATGATGAAGACTTTTCGATTATCAAGGATTTTCTAAACGATTTCCCATTTCCTCCGCTGGTGGAGGTTATGAGTATCGAACCCAAATCTTCAATCGAGGAACCACCAATCCTCGAGTTGAAAGATCTTCATCCTCATCTAGAATACGTATTCTTGGAAGGAGACGATAAGTTGCCGGTTATTATTGCGAAGGATCTTTCGGATGATGAAAAAACCGTACTTATCGATGTCTTGAAGGCTCACAAAGGTGAAATTGCGTGGAAATTATCTGACATTAAGGGTATAGACCCAAAATTTTGTACCCACAAAATTTTAATGGAGGAAGACTACAAGCCCGCGATCCAATGTAAAAGAAGGGTAAACCCCAAAATTCACGATGTCATCAAAAAGGAAGTCCTTAAACTCCTTGATGCGGGAATGATTTACCCTATTTCCGATAGCCCTTGGGTGAGTCCCATTCATTGTGTCCCTAAAAAGGGAGGAATGACCGTTGTGCCAAACGATGACAACGAGTTAGTTCCAACTCGACTCGTGACCGGTTGGAGGGTGTGTATTGAGTATCGTAAGTTAAATGACGCCACTCGTAAAGACCATTTTCCCTTGCCCTTTATGGATCAAATGTTTGAGCGTCTTGCAGGAAACGATTTCTATTGCTTTTTAGATGTTTTTTCCCGTTACTTCCAAATCCCCATCGATACTCGTGATCAAGAAAAAACTACGTTTATGTGTCCATATGGAACGTTTGCCTATCGTAGAATGCCATTCGGACTTTATAATCCACCGGGAACTTTTCAACGGTGTATGATGGTTATTTTTCATGACATGATCGAGAAGACGATGGAAGTCTTTATGGATGACTTTTCCGTGTTTGGTAGTTCGTTCACTTCGTGCTTAGGAAATTTGAACACATGTTGAAACGTTGTGAGGAAACCAACCTTGTGCTCAATTGGGAAAAATGTCATTTTATGGGTTAAAGAGGGAATCGTCTTAGAGCACAAGGTTTTGAAAGCGGGGATTGAGGTAGACAAAGCTAAGATAGACGTCATCGCCAATTTACCTCATCCCTAAACCGTTAAGGGAGTTAGGAGTTTCCTAGGCCACACGGGCTTTTATCGTCGATTCATCAAGGATTTTTCAAAGATATCTCGACCCATTACACACCTCCTCGAAAAAGATGCTCCTTTTGTCTTTAACGAACATTGTGTACGAGCTTTTGAAATCCTTAAGAGGAAACTTACCGAAGCTCTCATTCTTGTTACTCCCAATTGGAACCTCTCCTTCGAGCTTATGTGTGATGCAAGTGATTACGCAATTGGGGCAGTTTTGGGGCAACATCATTGAAAGCACTTCTTGCCTATTCACTATGCTAGCAAGACAATGACCGAGGCTCAACTTAAGTATACCACAACGGAAAAGGAATTCCTTGCCGTAGTGTATGCATTTGAGAAATTATGACCTTACCTCGTCTTGACCAAAAGCATAGTATATACGGATCATTCGACAATCAAGTACCTCTTGGCTAAACAAGATGCAAAGCGAAGATTGCTTCGTTGGATTCTCCTCCTACAAGAATTTGATGTCACAATACTTGACAAAAAAGGAGCCGGGAATCTTGCGGCCGATCACCTCTCTCGTTTGGAAGATCCTCACCAAAGTGTGTACGAGAACAAGGAAATCACCGAAACATTTCCTCTCGAGACACTTGGTGTAGTGAATTCTAAGAAAGATTCTTCCACCCCATGGTTTGCGGACGTCGCAAATTACCATGCCGGAAACTTCATCATTAAGGGTATGACGACTCAACAAAAACGGAAAATCTTTCGTGACATCAAGTTCTACTTTTGGAACGACCCTTACCTATTTCGGACTTGTGCGGATCAAATTATTCGACGTTGTGTTTTTGGCACCGAAGCTTCTAATATCCTTAGAGTTTGTCACGAGGGACCGACGGGTGGTCACCATGGTGCTAATCTCACGACGAAGAAGGTCTTTGATGCCGGTTTCTTTTGGCCTATAATTTACCGAGATGCGCATGCACTTTTCAAGTCGTGTGACTCATGCCAACGTCAAGGAAAAGCCTCACAAAACGACGAAATGCCACAAAATATCATCCAAGTGTGTGAGATCTTTGACGTGTGGGGCATTGATTTTATGGGGTCGTTCCCATCATCTCGTGGTAATAAGTACATCCTTGTCGCCGTTGACTACCTATCCAAGTGGGTGGAAGCTAAGGATTTGCCTACGAATGATGCTCGTGTGGTAGTCAAGTTTTTGAAGCAATTATTCTCTCGGTTTGGAACCCCTCGTGCAATTATAAGCGATCGTGGAACCCATTTTTGTAACGACCAAGGCTTTCTACGGCTTATCACCCACATACGTGTGGGCAAGTCGAGGTTTTGAACCGAGCTTTGAAGAGGATCTTGGAGAGATCGATAGGGGAAAACCGACAATCTTGGTCGGATAAGTTAGACGATGCTTTATGGGCCTTTAGTACCGCTCATAAGACGCCCATTGGGTGCACTCCTTACAAGCTTGTGTATGGGAAGAATTCTCACTTGCCCATTGAACTCGAACACAAAGCTTATTGGGCCCTAAAGCATTGTAATGATGATATTGAGACCGCGAGAAAACACCAGAAAATGCAATTGAATGAATTGGATGAATTAAGGGACATTGCTTATGAAAATTCATTGATTTACAAAGAGAAAACTAAAAACTTTCATGATTCTAAAATTAAAAACCGGGTTTTTAACATTGGAAATCAAGTGTTGCTTTTTAACTCGAGATTGAAAATATTTTCCGGCAAATTGAAATCCTGCTGGTCCGGACCATTCAGCATTACCCAAGTGTTTCCTTATGGGACCATCGAGCTAGCTCAAAATGATGGTCCTAACTTTAAGGTGAATGGACATAGGTTGAAGCACTACTTTGGTGGGGAAGTTCCTTTTTTGAACAACCTCGACCTAGTCACCTTCCCCAATGATAATTAGTATTGAGGGGATCGAGTCAAGCTCATAACTCGGTAATAAAAAACGAGGTGCCTTGTGGGGGAGTTCCCATGCTTATCCATGTCAATATTATCGCTTTCTAATGTAGCTTACGTGAGGGGATTTGTGCCCTTCCAACCTAATGTAGCTTACTCGGTCATCAACTTTGAAGAATTTCTTGATATCCATATGATATATCCTTGATTTTTCTAACCTTAGGTCTTTTAGCACACTTCATAAACGACTATTGATTTAATGGTTCCACCCTTTCTATGCTAGATTAAGCATTCGACTTCGTCTCTAGTATGGGGGTATCCTACCCTTAGACTCGAAACATTGAGGACAATGTTTAACTTTAGTATGGGGGTGAATAGATACTTGCCTTGCTAAACCTTCACGCTTTCCAATGTTTATCTTTTTGTTTATCGTTTTGTTGCAAAATAAGGCTAAAAATGGGCCATATTTTAAATTTTTTATCATGTTTTGATAAGTGTTTAAAGACACGAATTTAGATTTTCCAATGGCGAGAATAAGAGTAATTTTTTACTCGATCATGTGTGTTGAGCACTTAGCTTCGATTCCTTAACTTTATATTAGGCATAGTCTCTTAAATGAGGACGAGAAATGATAGCGTTAATTATAATTTAATATGCTAAACATAGACTACTCGTATTCTTTCAAAAACTCATGTGTTCTAATTGTTTGCTTATTCTCCCTTCGCTTGTATATATATTTTGCTAATAAGTATTGGCTTAGCGGTTTAGTCTTGATTGTTGGTTTCTAGTCTTTTCTAGTAGCTTCCATGTAATTAAATTGGGAAAACATTAAGGTATCGCCAGCGTCACGGTTTTGAAGTATTGGCACCCGAATAATCGAAAGCTTCACCCAATAATAAGATTTCAAGTGCTCACCTAAATCAAGCAAAAATTCGAAGCTCATAAGGCCCAAAAATCTATGCAAAACTGAAAGTGATTAAACCTTAATTTTTGAAGCTTTAATGATCCAAAATTCGCTTTTAGCGTGAGGATATACGTCTTTGGCCATAATAAACACCTCATGGCGAGGTTAAATAAAAGGCAAGGCAAGACCGAAGTCATAATAAAAGCTCCATGGCGGAGTTGAATAAAATATGGAGGTAAACCTATATAATAAGGCCCATCCGTTAGGGGGCGTATAAAAGTCTTGGAAATAAGTCTCATGTTCAAAACCGTGTTTATCGATCATTCTTGTTGACTTATTTTTTTGACATCGTTGTCTATTAGGGGGGTTATTAATTCGATGGTCTTGGTTACACCGTTATGACTCTATTTTTGGACCTTAATCTCTATCATCGCATAAGTCGACAATGTATCATCATGATCATTCAAGCAAGAATAAAATATAAGAGATACCAATTAGGATTATGGGAGTCTAAGTACGTGATTAGGGCATATGAGTAGTGTTAGCATTACTAACTTATAATGACAATGATCTCGTTACACGCTTGGCATGAAATTGGGTGAAAATCGAGGACGACGGAATTATTTCTACCGAAGCATTCATGCGTTCTTGTTCTATGAACCTAAACATCCCGTTTTGCGACGAAAATCATACATTATGTCTAAAACACAAGTAGTAGTAGTGTAGTAAGTTTATGATTCAATAAAATTCCATAAAAATGAATTTTGGAGGTGCTTTTATACATAGTCTCATCGTCCAAATCGGGCATAAAACGATGAAAATGTCATAAAAAGTGCCATATATATGTTTGTGTTTGCTCAATGTGTATTTTAGGTACGGATATCGAGAAAATGACAAAAGATCACAAGAATCAATAAAAAACGAACACGGGAAAAGAAGCCGCACAATGAACCAGACCCTAGAGTTGATTCTCCAAGAAAAGTCCTTGAAGAATTGAAGATTAAACAAGAAGGGTCCTTCATTATTGAATAATTGACACTTTATACCCTTGTTTATTCATATTACAATTTTGGTCCCTAAAGTTTGTCAAATTTACAAAAAAGACCCTCAACTTTTAAGAATTGGCAAGAATGGTCCCTCAAAATTGAAGACTTGTCACTCTGTTCCTCCAAAAAGTCAAAGATACAAGTGAAGACCTTGAAGAATGAAGACATGTCAATATTAACCCTTGAAATACCAAGAAATGGCAAAATACACCCTTAATCTTATTTTTGAAAAGTATTTGTGGCCAATTTATGAAATTTGAAACTTCATTTACAAAGGGAATTAAGAGTTTGGGCTGTTAAACATGAAGTGGAAATATTTTAGAATTATGAGGACCAAACATGGAAGACAACCAAACCCACCTACCCAACCACAAACCGCCACGTCATTATCCACCTCACCAAACCTTAAACCTACGATTACTTTAATATAATCTTTAAAACAGATTATATTAATACACCCATTGGCGCTAAACACATTTTTTCTTCTACCACAAGATTAAAATCCCCAATGTTTTCCCATAAACCCTAAATCACTTAATCACTCAATCCCAAAAATTAAAATCTCATCAACTCCAGTCTGTTGATTCCTAATCTCTTAAACCTAATCCTATCACCATTTTGGTCCCTCTTGCTACGTGGCATCCCTACAAGAACCATGCACTTGCAAACAAAGCCTTGACAGTAATCCAACGATCACAAAGGATTTTCTTGTTCAACCTATATCTTTAAACGACTTGGATGAGCTTTCACACCCTGGCATCTCAACTACAAGCCAAGAAATCACATGGTATGATTCCAAAATCAGCATATTTTGTATTGGGATACGAATATCACATGGGCTCAATGGGAAATTCTTAGATTAGGGTTTACCTTCTCTTTGTTTCTAGAATGAACTATAACCCTCTATATAAAGGGAGTTAGGGTTAGTTTAGTTTCTGTTCTTAAATTTTTTATGGATCACAAGCTTGTAAATCCCTTTTTTATGAAATGAAAAATGGTTAAGTGTTGTTGATGAAAACAAGAACCCAAAGTTCCATCAGTTCTTATTTAATTCTCTTGTCATTTATATTGTTTGTTTGTTTTAAACAAGTTCGAATTTTCAAGTATCACAAAAACGTGTAGGGTGCTTCCAGTCTTGTGGCTTGGAGGTCTTGTTCTGTTTGGTGCATAAGAAAGCTTTTTAGTAATCAGATTTGAGTTCTTGGTTAGGAGAAAATTAACTTAACAATTTTGTTGTTGGGTTCAGGCAGATCATAGTCCACTGATATTTGGAAATATCAAGGGATTGTGAGTGTGTGGATTTGGCACCAAAATTTGTGAGGTGTTTGTTCCTCTTAAATAGAAGTTTTCCTGTTTAAGTATCAAAGTTTATAAAATATCAAGTAAAGAAAAAAAAAGAAATCAGTTGGGTAGAGTTTTGTTATTATTGTTGTTCTTCATTTGCTAATCTTAGTAGGGACATTTGTTTGGAAAGCTTGTACTTGTTCACGCTAGTATATCAGCTCACTTAAACGAGTGTAGGGATGTTCTATTCTCGAGGGTTGTCTAAAAAAGTTCACTTTATTTTTCTTTTGAAAATCTGCCATGCTTAGATGACTGATATTAGGCTTGTGTTTTGTATGCTAAGTTATGATTGTGATTGTTCCTTGATATTTTTAAGTTGCTGTTTAGTTTTGAACTGATTTTGTGATTTGGGTGTTTGTGTTTTTATAGTAAATTATCAACCAAAGTATTAACCATATTTTCTGTCACATACAAATCAGTTAAAATTGTTGTCGTTTGCTGGTGCGATTTAGAGGTGTCAAGGTGGTCTCGAACCACAAAGTTATTAAGTAACTATGTGAGTGTTGAACATCAAACGAATCCAAAAGCATCAGTTTGAGTTTTTCTTTTAGATATCTGCTTAAGAAAGAAAGTTTTTAAGTCATTTTTTTTGCTTGTGCTGATAGGTTTATTAGTCCGTTGTGTGCTTATAAATGTTGTCACTTGGTTTAACTTGGTATGTTTGCACTTAGTTGCAGCTTAATTAGTTAACTGGGAGTTTTTAGACTTAGTGTTGATAATCCTCATTTACTAGAAATCAATTTAGTTCAGATTATGTAGCCGTGTGTAGTAAATTGTCCCACTCCTATGCGTTATCAGTAACCTTGGTTTCGTATTGGATGTTTTTTATTGTTATTACTGTGTATCCATTATAAAAACAAGGAAACTAAAAACTTGCACATTAGTAGGTCATTTGGATTGTATTTGTAAGTAAACACGATTGCTTGCTTATTGTTGAGGGTGCTTTGGGGTCAAACTTGTGCTTAATAGGTTTCAATCTTGCTAGAAGTTAGTTAATACGCTCATTTAGGTATGCTTGCTTTAGATTAGGTGTTTTCTTTGCTAGTTTACAAGATTTGTTGGTTCAAACTCACTATCTGTCAAGACCATAAGCTTATAAACCTTTTATCTGCCTGCATAAAACAGTAAGGATAGGGCTTGATTTTTCTGAGTTGACGTTTGAAATTTGGCTCATGCTTGGCTTATTAGGGTAAGTTAGTTGATACTTAGCTGGTATCTAAGGTTTAGTGGGTTTTGGGTGGTCTATTTTAGTCATAAAGCCCACTAAGATACCAAACTCCCAAGCGCCTTCATTCTTTCTTCATTTTTAGTGTTTTTCGCCTGATTTTTGTGAATTTGTGGGTGATTTGTGTGTATTGTTTGACTCCCACAAGTTAATGAGCTTGTGGGGTGTCTTGCGAGCTCAGCAAAACCTAACACCCAAACCGAGCTCTCCTATATCCCTTGAAAACTGCATAAAACAAAGAACAAGAAAAAGTGAGCAATTGAAGTCTGGTAGTTCAAGCAATCAATTTTATGCTAAAATTAGGTGAAATTCGTCTTGTTTTTGTGAATTGGAGTTAATACCTTACTGTGAACAAGTGTTATAAAAAAAGTTTTTTCCAAAAAGCTCCTTGGCTTGGACTCGAACACGGGACCTCTCGTTGGAGGGCTGTACGCGTTAACCAGTGACCCAAGTGCTTTTCTCTGTCACAACTCCAGTGACCCAAGTCCTTTATATTCTTTTTATTTTATAATAGTTTTATTAAGCCGTGAGCAATAAGCCCGATTCTGGATTATTAGTTAGTGATTTTCGAGCTTTTTCATTTTTCCTACGTCTTTATTATAGTTTAGGACTTTTCTAAAAAGAAAGTAGATTTTTCCCTTTTATATTTAATTTTCTAGGATTATTTTTATATTTAAATTTTGAAAAGTAATTTAAAAATAGGAAAAAGTGTTTTAAAAATTTAGAAAAATATTTTTTAAGTTTTAATTAATCTTTTTTGGGTTTACATTCAAAAAAAGTTTTCATTTTCATTTTTTATCATTTTATTTAATTTTGGGTTTTTAATTAAACTTTAAAATTTAATATAAAATAATTAAAAAGTTTTTGGAAATTTTTATTTTCATTTTTGTTTTTTACACATTTTTCTTAGCTTAAATTAAAATTTTAGTTAATTTTAGTGTACTTTCATTATTTGTCGATTTTACGATTTCGCGTGTTTTACGTCGTAGGGTAATTTTTAGCATAATCTGTCATTTTCTTTCTCCTTTCCATCAATATTAATCACAAATCTTAATCAAATTAAACACACACATTAAACCTCCTCGAGAACGAACTCACAAAAAAGGGTCATAAGCGTTTACATTTTCCTAAACGTACGCTTAATACTTACCGCTTTTACCTCGTTTTCCTAAACGAGTGTAATTTACCTACAACCAGCTTGTAATTAAATTAATTTAACATGGACTTAGGTTATATTTGTTTTATAAATAATACATGTTTTAACCTAAGTATTTTATCATTTAATTTATACAATA
Organism: Glebionis coronaria; assembly: GCA_025667525.1. Classification (NCBI taxonomy): domain Eukaryota; kingdom Viridiplantae; phylum Streptophyta; class Magnoliopsida; order Asterales; family Asteraceae; genus Glebionis; species Glebionis coronaria. The sequence continues at coordinate 121,754 of JANFOE010001873.1, read as the reverse complement.
GTATTAATTAACTATTAAAAACATGGACTATAATTAATTTATAAACATGACTTAGGGTATAACTAATAAAATATTAATACATGTTGAATCTAAGTATTTTATATGCTTTAATTTAATTAACTCATGCTTATATTTAATTAAATCGTATAACTTATAGTTTATTAAATTAACATGATATTATTAATAAACTATACTAATAATTACATGACTTATGATATTTAACCAGTAAACTTAAGCTTATTTTATTAGCTTGTTAATCCAACTTATTTCTAAATATGGAAACTTTCTATTTCAAGAAACTTGCTATTTTTGGAAACTTTCTATTTTTAGAAATTGATCTATTTTTAGAAACTGATCTATTTTTGGAAACTCTCTATTTTTGAAACATTCTATTTTAGGAAACTTTCTATTTTTGGAAACTTTCTATTTTAGGAAACTTGCTATTTTTAGAAAGTTACGTAATTTTACACAACAAGTATAATAATACAAGAATACAAGTTAATATGTAATCAGAATACATGGAATACATGATAAACAAAGTAAAACATTTAAATCAGTAAAACAAGACAAAAACATATGAAACAAGCTAAGACATGTTATAATCCGTTACGTACTTAGTAATCAGAATACTTATACATGTTCCTCATTTATGTAGCATTAGTGAAGTCGGAGTAGGACTTTCATCCTTTCGTCTTTCCTCGTTCACTGGACACAAGGTACGGATTTTCCGTCCTTTAGTATGGACATTCTTTCCTTATTAGGATTCCCCATTTGCAGCCAACTGTTTTCCAGTATTGTTTTATATGTTTGATACTTATGTTAGAATAATTGCCTAAGCCAAATACATGCATGACCAGTGTCACCTAGTTATGAAGATACCATAACCATAACACTAGAGGCACCAGTGTTATGACTTCCCCACGGCAGAGTGATTGTTCATGGCGCCCCTTTCAGTTATTTTACCATTGTTATTATATTATCATGTGGGGCGTATGGGTGCATCCTAGTTACATGTTTTTACAAGATTTTCATGGTGAATGAGATGTGTGCCTTGCATCCTTCACAAGGAGTTGATCCCTCCTACCCAGACTATTTGATTAGAGGTAACCCCTCTAATTGCATGACGAGGTCTCCCCTCCAAGTATTCATGCACGGTGGAACCTCATGACCTATATAGGCTATTGGCTAATTAATACAATTTACATATAAAAACATAAGTCTTTTCAAACTATAAAACCAGTTTTATGAACATGTTCCAGGTTTTCCAGAACTTATACATTTACGCTGCTATCAAGCCTTTATTATGTTCCAGTCATTCATACTATGTCATATATCCGTTCACTGAGCGTATTTGCTCAGCCGTTACTTTCCTTTCCATGTCCCAAAACGGCAGGTACCCAAGGACAGACTTGAGCATTTAGAGGACGTGCATGGGATGGAAGCTGCCTTAGACTTCTTCTCCTTTTTGTCTTTATATACTTATGCTTGTTTGGACACTTGTCTTGTCCTCCTAGTTCATTTACTTTATTTATGTTTTGGGCTTATGTTTGGGAACCGATGTTTGATTCCGGTTTTCCCTATGGTCATGTATGTTTTAGTACATATTATCTTCCATACTTTGATGACACGCCATAAATATGCGTAACGGTTCAGTTATTAAAGTGGGGTTTTACAATTATGGTATCAGAGCCCAAGGTTTCGACCTGTAGGCTCTAAACCTCGACCTGTGACTAGTGGGTAGTCACCAGAAGCTTCCTAAGTCAACGCTTATTATTCCATGTATTGATGTTTTCACCACCTTGTTGTTTTAACCATGATGTTTTCATCGGTATTGTTTTACTAATATAGATGAACAACCGTCATCCATACTTAGTTATGTGTCATTGTTTCATGCATTATGTTCCTCATGAATTGTGGCTAACGTGGACTGAACCCAGTAGTTCATAATTGGTCACATAAAAAAAATTTCTGTTAAGTTTTGACATCTGATTTTCACTCATTTATTCCATGTATTATTGATGTAGGTATTTTGACTAAGTAATGGTTGGTACAGGACTGCCATATTTAGTCGCATGTGCTTTTAATCGAATCATTTTGTTTAGGTGAATCGATCCATAGGCGTTCACCTAAACCAATGTCATTTTCATTATCATTCATCCATACACTGTTTTCATGCATAATTTTTTTTCCATGTTTATATGCATAAATTCTTTCCATGATTATGCATTATGCTCTAATCAAATAAATCATGTCAAATTTTATTTTGTGAACCAACTCATGGTCGTCCACACCAGCGTTTTTTTGATTCATTTCATTATTGTCATACATTTTTATTTTTTCCATGTCCTCTCATTAGTTACTATGTCTCCTTATGTCAAGTATGTTTTCATACTATCATGGTTAACTTCGTTTTCATGCTGATTATGTTTTTATACTCCTTCATGTTAAGTTTATTCCATGTTTCTTCGTGTGGATTTCGTCTTCATGTTGTTTTTGTCTTACGTTTCTTATGTGGATTATGATTTCATCATGTTGATTATGCTTTCATGCAAGACATTGATGGATTTCATGTAATCCTGCTTTCACGATAGTCATGGTTGGTTTTCATTAATCATGCTTTCATGCAAATCATCATTGAATTTCCTTTAACCACACTTTTAGTGTTTCTCTCTGCAACCAGAATGATGTCTATGCCGGAATTTCTAGGTTATCATGACGCTCATTCTAGTTCGGTTTTTAACCGTTTAAACAATTATTTTCCCTTTTAATCATGTCAGATGATCGATCCCATATCGATCACTTCGTGTGCATTCTACGTGTACTCCATGTACTGCATCCCACGTGTACCCCATGTACAATACCCATGTGTATTATACGTATCGTAATCCATGTGTATTTTACTTACAATACTTCACGGGTATTCGCTTGTTGATTCTAAATCATCTCAGGCAGATTCTACTTGCTGATATTCTACAAATTGTTGATGTCGCTCATAGCTTGGAGATGTTACTAAAGGTTGATGATGCTGATTTTAGAGACGCTACGACATGCTGATGTTGTTCACATCCTGGAGATCTTACAAGACGAAGACAAAGGCGTTAGATCAAAGCGATCGGACGAGAAGATGCTTCACCACCAGACGATTTCCATCAATCATTTTCTCTAATTCTTAGTTACATGTCACACGTCATTCAATTGTCATTTCAATCATATAAGTGAGAACCGGTACCAGACGGCTATTTAGCTGAATAGTTACATGAATCACAGTCATGAGAATGACCGTCATGGAACTGACAGACAAGATGATAGTAACCATTACTGTGACAGCAACTATCCTATTAATCACGATAGAACACCGGTCACGGACGTGATCAAAATTTACAAAGGGTCAGCAGTCCAACCGATCCACCAATTCTGGCATGATAACCTAAGAGTTTCAGTTTTATTCATTTCACATCTCGAGACACGTGCCAAGACATCAGTCAAGACACATGTCTCACGTACATTTTCTAAAGATACATGTCAAGACACCAATCAAGACACATGTCATACGTATATTTCCCAAGACACGAGTCAGGACACATGACTCACGTCCATTTCTGGAACATTCCTATGAAATTCAGGGTACCCTCCAAGGGGTATATCCATTTTGTTGTGCCATGTACTAGTCTGGCCACAAGGATTTTAGTACCATCACCGGCGTATTATACGCGCTTGGACACGCAGGACTCGTTCTGCGTGGGACAGGAAAAATACACTTAGTAAGATCTGTCACGCTTACTTCATGACGCTTTCATCTTTTGACTTCATATTTCATATATCCATGACCATAAAGGATGCCATTCGTATAACCCATTTATACGAAGGTTTTCCTTCAGTCTCACGATAAGGTACAATCTGCTAACGCACTTACCTTGGACTGATGTGAGTTAAATATAATTTTGATTATGGACTAAGTAAAGCAGCCCATGCTACGGTTAGTCACCATTCATAACAGAGTATGTACAACGATTTTCAGGCTATTGAATATATTCAGCACGATTTTCCATCAGGAAAATCTGTACAATAATTATGGTTTACAAGCACGTGTTTGTTATTCCATGGCTACGAAGATTCCAGCTATTCATGATCGTATCCTTGCTTACGATTTACGTTTCATTTTTCGTTCTGGAAGTTTTGTAGAAGCTTGGGAGACTAGACTCAAGTCTAATAAACTTTCATCATCTCGTATCAGTGGTGTTGCGTCCTCGGTTATCTCATGTTCACGATATGTTTCACATGTCATGTTCATTCCACGTTCCTCATATCATGTTCACGATAAGTTGTACGTATCATTATCCACTACATGTTTCTTATAATACACTCACCATGTCTCCACGTATCACGTTCACAATTCTTCACGTATCACGTTCACAACTGTTCACGTATCACGTTCACAATTGTTCACGTACTACGTTTCAGTATGTCTCGCGCATCATTACTAAGACACTATCAACGTCAGTTATTCCAGAATACTTTAACATCATAGCGTTTCATTCACCTTGCACGTTAACTCCTATCCACCCGATCAGATTCATGAGGATCTATCTTACGTTGATAAATCAGGAACTGTTATGTAACGTCAGGTCAGGGTCATGAAGATCAGGACTTGCGACTTCGCCAAGATCTTTTTGAGGAACCGTTTTAAGTGGGAAGCCACTTGAAACGAAAGGTTCCATCCGGGCCTTCTATCCTCTTTTCCCGTTCATGAGTCAGGTATGTTCTCTTCAGTCACGTCACGTTCCATGTCCTTCACGGTCCATGTTACGTCCACGTTCCTTTCAGTTTACTCTATCTATAATTGGGGACGAATTATTCTTTTTAGGGGGGAAGAGTTGTAAAACTCGCATACTTTTACCGTGAACAGTATACTTAGTAAATATACGAACCAATTAAAACTTTCCTTTTATATCATGAACACGTGTCATGAATATTAATTACATGAACTATGTACGTGTTAGTGCACGATAATTATTAAGTACGTGGTATTACACGATAATTATTAACCATAATAATTATAATCACGAACATGAAATCATTAATAGACGGTAATTATCGATTACGTACAAGTATTTATTATAACACGAATAATAAATTACGAACTAACACGAAAATACAAACGAATGAACACAATATTTATGTAACCATGAACAAAGCTCGGGAAACCCCTTTTGGGCTTAAGGAGTCGTGGACACAAGCACAAGGGAGGGCCCAAGCCTACTTAAATTTTAACTAAGGGAAAAACAAACCATAGACTTTTCATTTATCAAGATTTTATAAAAAAATAAAACCCTAGCCTCCCTTTGTCTTCTCCCTTTGTCTTCTTCCTTTGTCGCCGGCTACAAGACACCCTAAAGGTGGTGTGGTTGATTTTGGTTATTCATATTAGGGTTATTGTGTTCGTGTTATTAGCCTCATTTGATTCACGCATTCGGTAATCTTTTAGACCTTTTCTTTTTATTCTTTTAATTGAATCAAGAACACATGATTATGTAGATCTTAAAACCAAGTAATAAACATGTTAGTAAAATCATGGAATAATAATAGAAGGGTTTTGTGGTTGGTTTGGTTGGCCGACGCATGAACCGAGAGCCATGGGCTCTCGGTGGTCCTTGTATCACCACCAACCGAGACCTCAAGGTCTCGGTGGGGTTTTGGTGTCTCGGACGCAAGAAAACAAGGAACCCCGACTCACGTCGGGGTGTGTTCGAGCCTGTGTGGGTCTCGGCAGCATAGCAGCACCACCGGTCTTAGACCGGTGGCTGTTGTGGTCTTTCGGTGGGAAAACGAAGCAGGGCAGGGGCAACCACCGGCTTAAGCCGGTGGTGAAATAGCACTAGCAGTGGCAACCGGCTAGGCCGGGTAGCCACTACAAAGGGGGTGTTTGGTTCGATCCGGTTCAAGGGGATCTAGTCCGGTTCACGTTCGGTCTAAAAAACACGGGTTCGGTTCATGACTAATTTTTACAAGTTACATTTTTACAAGTTATATATATATATATATATATATATATATATATATATATATATATATATATATATATATATATATATATATATATATATATATATATATATATATTTAACAAGAAAAATTAAATTAATTAAATCATGGCTAGTAATTAATTTAATTTAACATGGACTTAGGTTATATTTATTTTAGAAATAATACATGTTTTAACCTAAGTATTTTATCATTTAATTTAGAGTATAGTATTAATTAATTATTAAAAACATGGACTATAATTAATTAATAAACATGACTTAGGTTATAATTAATAAAGTATTGATACATATTTAACCTAAGTATTTTATATGCTTTATATTAATTAAATCACGCTTATATTTAATTAAATCGTATAACCTATAGGTTATTAAATTAACATGATATTATTAATAAACTATACTAATAATAACATGACTTATGATATTTAACTAGTAAACTTAAGCTTATATTATTAGCTTATTAATCCAGCTTATTTCTAAATATGGTAAGTTTCTATTTTAGGAAACTTGTTATTTTTGAAAACTTTCTATTTTTAGAAACTGATCTTTTTTTAAAAACTGATCTATTTTTGGAAACTTTCTATTTTTGGAAACTTTCTATTTTAAGAAACTTCCTATTTTTGGGAACTTTCTATTTTAGGAAACCTGCTATTTTTAGAAAGTTACTTATTATTACACAACAAGTATAATAATACAAGAATACAAGTTAACACGTAATCAAAATACATGAAATACATGATAAACATAGTAGAACGTTTAAATTAGTAAAACAAGACAAGAACATATAAAACAAGCTAAGACATGTTATAATCAGTTACGTACTCAGTAATCAGAATACTTATACATGTTCCTCATTTATGTAGCATTAGTGAGGTCGGAGTAGGACTTTCATCCTTTCGTCTTTCCTCGTTCACTGGACACAAGGTACGTATTTTTCGTCCTTCAGTATGGACATTCTTTCCTTATTAGGATTCCCCGTTTGCAGCCAACTGTTTTCCCAGTATTGTTTTATATGTTTGATACTTATGTTAGAATAATTGCCTAAGCCATATACATGCATGACCAGTGTCACCTAGTTATGGAGGTACCATAACCATAACACTTGAGGCACCAGTGTTATGACTTCCCCACGGCGGAGTGATTGCTCGTGGCGTCCCTTTCAGTTATTTGGCTATTGTTATTATATTATCATGTGGGGCGTATGGGTGCATCCTAGTTACATGTTTTTATAGGATTTTCATGGTGAATGTGATGTGTGCCTTGCATCCTTCACAAGGAGTTGATCCCTCCAACCCAGACTATTTAATTAGAGGTAACCCCTCTAATTGTATGACGAGGTCTCCCCTCCAAGTATTCATGCATGGTGGAACCTCATGACCTATATAGGCTATTGGATAATTAATACAGTTTTCATATAAAAACATGTCTTTTCAAACTATAAAACCAGTTTTATGAACAATTTTGTAGGTTTTCCAGGACTTATACATTTCCGCTGCTATTAAGCCTTTATTATGTTCCAGTCATTCATACTATGTCATATATCCGTTCACTGAGCGTATTTGCTCAGCGGTTACTTTCCTTTCCATGTCCCAATATGGCAGGTACCCAAGGACAGACTTGAGCATTTGGAGGACGTGCATGGGATGGAAGTTGCCTTAGACTTCGTCTCCTTTTTGCCTTCAGATACTTATTCTTGTTTGGACATTTGTCTTGTCCTCCTAGTTCATTTACTTTATTTATGTTTTGAGCTTATGTTTGGGAACCGATGTTTGATTCGGTTTTCCCTATGATCATGTATGTTTTAGTACATATTACCATGCATGTTTTGATGACGCGCCATAAATACGCGTAACGGTCCACTTATTAAAGTGGGGTGTTACATTATGGTATCAAAGCCCAAGGTTTCGACCTGTAGGCTCTAAAACTCGATCTGTGACTAGTGGGTAGTCACCAGAAGCTTCCAAAGTCAACGCTTGTTATTCCACGTATTGATGTTTTCAGCACTTTGTTGTTTTAACCATGATGTTTTCATCGGTATTGTTTTACTAATATGGATGAAAAATCGTCATCCATACTTAGTTATGTGTGATTGTTTCATGCATGATGTTCCTCGTGAACTGTGGCTAACTGAACCCAGTAGTTCATAATTGGTCACATAAAAATTTTTTCTGTTAAGTTTTGACAGCTGATTTTCAATCATTTATTCCATGTATTGTTGTTGTAGGTATTTTGACTAAGTAATGGTTGGTACAGGACTGGGCATATTTAGTCGCATGTGCTTTTAATTGAATCATTTTGTTTAGGTGAATGGATCCATAGGCGTTCACCCAAATCCATGTCATTTTCATTATCATGCATCCACACACTATTTTCATGTATAAATATTTTTTCATGTTTATATGCATAATTTTTTTCATGATTATGCATTATGCCCTAATCAAATAAATCATGTCAAATTTTATTTTGTGAACCGACTCATGGTCGTCCACACCAGCGATTTTCGGATTCATTTCATTACTGTCATAATTTTTTTCCATGTCCCCTCATTAGTTGCTATGTCTCCATATGTCAAGTATGTTTTCATACAATCATGGTTAACTTCGTTTTCATGCTGATTATGTTTTATACTCCTTAATGTTAAGTTTATTCTATGTTTCTTCATGTGGATTTCGTCTTCATGTTGTTTTTGTCTTACGTTTCTTATGTGGATTATGCTTTCATCATGTTGATTATGCTTTCATGCAAGACATTGATGGATTTTATGTAATCCTGCTTTCACGATAGTCATGGTTGGTTTTCATTAATCATGCTTTCATGCAAATCGTCATTGAATTTCGTTTAACCACACTTTTAGTGTTTCTCTCTGCAACCAGAATGATGTCTATGCTAGAATTTCTAGGTTATCATAATGCTTATTCTAGTTTGGTTTTTAACCGTTTAACCAATTATTTCCCCTTTTAATCATGTCAGATGATCGAACCCATATCGATCACTCCGTGTGCATTCCACGTGTACTCCATGTACTGCATTCCACGTGTACCACATGTACAATACCCATGTGTATTATACGTACCATAATCCATGTGAATTTTACTTACAATACTTCACGAGTATTCGCCTGTTGATTCTAAATCATCTCAGGCTGATTCCACATGTTGATATTCTACAAATTGTTGATGCCGCTTATAGCTTGGATATGTTACTAAAGGTTGATGCTACTGATTTTAGAGACGCTACAAGATGCTGATGTTGTTCACAACCTGGAGATCTTACAAGACGAAGACAAAGGCGTTAGATCAAAGCGATCGGACGAGAAGATGCTTCACCACCAGACGATTTCCATCAATCATTGTCCCTAATTCTTAGTTACATGTCACACGTCATTCAATTGTCATTTCAGTCATATGAGTGAGAACCGGTACCAGCCGGCCACTCAGCTGAATAGTTACATGAATCACAGTCATGAGAATGATTGTCATGGAACCGACAGACAAGATGATAGTAACAATTACTGTGACAGCAACTATCCTAGTAATCATGATAGTACACCGGTCACGGACGTGATCAGATATTACAAAGGGTCAGCAGTCCAACCGATCCGCCAATTCTGGCATGATAACCAAGAGTTTCAGTTTTATTCGTTTCACATATCGAGACATATGTCAAGAAATCAATCAAGACACGTGTCTTACGTACATTTTCTAAAGATACATGTCAAGACACATGTCATACGTATATTTTCCAAGACACGAGTCAGGACACATGACTCACGTCCAATTGGAACATTCCTATGAAATTCAGGGTACCCACCAAGGGGTATATTCATTTTGTTGTGCCATGTACTAGTCTGGCCACAAGGATTTCAGTACCATCACCGGCGTATTATACGCGCTTGGACACGTAGGTCTCGTTCTGCGTGGGACAGGCAAAACACATTCAGTAAGATCTGTCACGCTTACTTCATGACGCTTTCATCTTTTGACTTCATATTTCATATATCCATGACCAAAAAGGACGCCATTCATTTAACCTATTTATACGAAGGTTTTCCTTCAGTCTTACGATAAGGTCCAATTTGCTAACGCACTTACCTTGGACTGATGTGAGTTGAATATGATTTTGATTATAGACTAAGAACAGCAGCCCATACTACGGTTAGTCACCATTCATAACAAAGTATGTACAGTGATGTTCAGGCTACTAAATACATTCAGCATGATTTTTCATCAGGAAAATATGTACAACAATTATGCTTTACAAGCACGTGTTTGTTATTCTATGGCTACGAAGATTCCAGCTATCATTGATGACATGACTTCTGAAATCGCTTACTCATAACCAGCCGATTATTCCAAAATCTTACCACATGTATTCTAGAGTAACCTTCTAGGAGAGGGACGATAACATGAGACTATGTGTCGACTACCGTTGATTTAAACAAGTCACCCTTCCTAACCTTTGTCCTCCTCCACGTACTGAAAATGTGTGTGAGCGACTATAGAATGCTAAACCCTTTTCCAAGATCGACTCATGATCATGCTGCCAACCTTGGCAAGTGAAAGAGCAGGACATTTCCATGACTGTTATTCGTACACGACTTGGTCATGCTAAATTCATGATTTTGTATTAGTCTCATAAATGCTCCAGCAGCATTATGGATTTAATAAATTGAGTTTCCATGAACTCATCAACAAATTCATCAGTGTTTTCATCGAGGACAATCTGATTTTCTCTAAGTCAAGAGAAGAGCAGGAAGACCATATTTGCACTATGTTGCAAATTCTACGACAAGAGAAAGTTCAACCTGAAATTTTCTGATATAAATTCTGGTTAATTATAGTGACACGTTAAATCACATGGATTCTCACGGTTAATTTTACCATAACTCGGCTTATGCGTAATGGTGAGAACCCTACACTACATTTGGTGTTCCAGAAAAATCCTACGCTAAGAGAAGTCTAATTTCGGAGAGTCATAGTTTCGCAAACTCCTATGTATCAAGTTTCTATGAAGCAAGATACTGTAACGTTCATATCTAAGTACGTGATATACCAACAGGCTGAGATAGAACACAAACAGAATAGGATGTTTTTTTTCCATCATTAGAAACCGTGAATAGAAATGGGACAAGATCTCCATGGATTTTGGTTATCGGCTTACCACAAACTCAAAAGAAGCATGATGCTTTATGGGTTATTGTCAACAGTTTGACCAAGTCTGTAGAATTCTTACATCCGCAAGGATTTCAGAGTGAACAGATTGATTGGACATGTTCCAGCCAAGGCTCATCCGATCACTTGGTAATCCCTCAGATATCAGGCCAGATAAAAGTTCGCGTTTGTGTTGCTTATTTACGTTCACGTCCTTATTCTAATTTTACGACTTGCTTTCACACTCACGTTCATGACACTGCTCATGTTCATGATCGTATCCTTGCTTACGATTTACGTTTCATTTTTTGTTCTGGAAGTTTTGTAGAAGCTTGGGAGTCTAATAAACTTTCATCATCTCGTATCAGTGGTGTTACCTCTTCAGTTATCTCATGTTCACGATATGTTTCACATGTCATGTTCATTCCACGTTCCTCATATCACTTTCACGATAAGTTGCACGTATCATTATCCACCACATGTTTCTTATATTACACTCACCATGTCTCCACGTATCACGTTCACAATTCTTCACATATCATGTTCATAATTGTTCACGTATCACATTCACAATTGTTCACGTACTATGTTTCAGTATGTCTCGCGCATCATTACTAAGACACTATCAACGTCAGTTATTCAAGAATACTTTAACATCATAGCGTTTAATTCACCTTGCACTTTAACTCCTATCCGCTTGATCAGATTCATTAGGATCTATCTTACGTTAATAAATCAGGAACTGTTATGTAACGTCAGGTCAGGGTCATGAAGATCAGGACTTGCTACTTCGCCAAGATCTTTTCGAGGAACCGTTTTGAGTGGGAAGCCACTTGAAACGGAAGGTTCCATCCGGACCTTCTATCCTCTTTTCCCATTCATGAGTCAGGTATGTTCTCTCTAGTCACCTTATGTTTCATGTCCATCACGGTCCATGTTACGTCCACGTTCCTTTCAGTTTTCTTTATCTATAATTCGGGGACGAATTATTCTTTTTCGGGTGGAAGAGTTGTAAATCCCGCATACTTTTACCATGAAGAGTTGTAAATGAAGTCTAGCTCAGTTGGATGGATGCATTTGGTTATAGTCTCCATGTGGGGGAGGTCAGGGGTTCGACTCCTGTCATTCCCTATGTGGGGGATTTTCCCAGAATTGGCAGCCGGGTTTGAATCCCATCGCAATGCCTTGAAGCCCCTTAATGGGAAACTGGATGGCTAGCATAGAGGTTGATATTCTCTTCGTGAGATGATTCAAACTCGGGTCGAGAGACTTGGTGCCTCGGTGGCACGCAAGATACTCCGCTGCACCAAACTGCCGTTAAAAAAACGAACCAAGTAAAACTTTCCTTTTATATCATGAACACGTATCACGAATATTAATTACAGGAACTATGTACGTGTTAGTGCACGATAATTATTAAGTACGTGGTATTACACGATAATTATTAACCATAATAATTATAATCACGAATATGAAATCATTAATAGACGATAAATATCTATTACGTACAAGTATTTATTATAACACGAATAATAAATTACGAACTAACACGAAAATACAAACGAATGAACACAATATTTATGTAAACATGAACAAAGCTCGGGAAACCCCTTTTTTGTCTTAGGGAGCCGCGGTCACAAGCACAAGGGAGGGCCCAAGCCCACTTAAGTTTTAACTAAGGGAAAAACAAACTACAGACTTTTCATTTATCAAGATTTTTATAAAAAATAAAAACCCTAGCCTCCCTTTGTCTTCTCCCTTTGCCGCCGGCTACAAGTCACACCAAAGGTGGTGTGGGTTGATTTTGGTTATTGATATTCGGGTTATTGTATTCGTGTTATTAGCCTCATTCGATTCACGCATTCGGTAATCTTTTAAACCTTTTGTTTTTATTCTTTTAATTGAATCAAGAACACATGATTATGTAGATCTTAAAACCATGTAATAAACATGTTAGTAAAATCATGGAATAATAATAGAAGGGTTTTGTGGTTGGTTTGGTTCGGCTGACGCATGAACCGAGAGCCATGGGCTCTCGGTGGTCCTTGTATCACCACCAACCGAGACCTCAAGGTCTCGGTGGGGTTTTGGTGACTCGGTCGCAAGAAAAACAGGAACCCCGACTCACGTCGGGGTGTGTTCGGGCCTGTGTGGGTCTCGGCAGCACAGCAGCACCACCGGTCTTAGACCGGTGGCTGTTGTGGTCTTTCGGTAGGAACACGAAGCAGGGCAGGGGAAACCACCGGCTTAAGCCGGTGGTGAAATAGCACTAGCAGTGGCAACCGGCTAGGTCGGGTAGCCACTGCTAAGGGGGTGTTTGGTTCGGTCCGATTCAAGGGGATCCGGTGGGTTATATTTATTTTAGAAATAATATATATTTTAACCTAGGTATTTTATCATTTAATTTAGACTATAGTATTAATTATTAAAAACATAGACTATAATTAATTAATAAACATGACTTAGGTTATAATTAATAAAATATTAATACATGTTTAACGTAAGTATTTTATATGCTTTAATTTAATTAAATCATGCTTATATTTAATTAAATCGTATAACCTATAGTTTATTAAATTAACATGATATTATTAATAAACTATACTAATAATTACATGACTTATGATATTTAACCAATAAACTTAAGCTTATATTATTAGCTTATTAATAAAGCTTATTTCTAAATATGGAAACTTTCTATTTCAAGAAACTAGCTATTTTTGGAAACTTTCTATTTTTAGAAACTGATCTATTTTTAGAAACTGATCTATTTTTAGAAACTTTCTATTTTTGGAAACTTTCTAGTTTTAGGAAACTTTCTATTTTTGGAAAAATTCTGTTTTAGGAAACCTGCTATTTTTAGAAAGTTACTTATTATTACATAACAAGTATAATAATACAAGAATACAAGTTAATACGTAATCAGAATACATGAAATACATGATAAACATAGTAAAACATTTAAATCAGTAAAACAAGACAAGAACATATAAAACAAGCTAAGATATGTTATAATCGGTTACGTACTCAGTAATCAGAATACTTATACATGTTCTTCATTTATGTAGCATTAGTGAGGTCGGAGTAGGACTTTCATCCTTTCGTCTTTCCTCGTGGACACAAGGTACATATTTTTCGTCCTTCATTACGGACATTCTTTCCTTATTAGGATTCCCCGTTTGCAGCCAACTGTTTACCCAGTATTGTTTTATATGTTTGATACTTATGTTAGAATAATTGCCTAAGCCATATACATGCATGACCAGTGTCACCTAGTTTCAAAGGTACCATAACCATAACACTGGAGGCACCAGTGTTATGACTTCCCCACGGCGGAGTGATTGCTCGTGGCGTCCCTTTCAGTTATTTGGCCATTGTTATTATATTATCATGTGAGGCGTATGGGTGCATCTTAGTTACATGTTTTAACAAGATTTTCATGGTGAATGCGATGTGTGCCTTGCATCCTTCACAAGGAGTTGATCCCTCCTACCCAGACTATTTAATTAGAGGCAACCCCTCTAATTGCATGACGAGGTCTCCCCTCCAAGTATTCATGCACAATGGAACCTGTAGAAACTAGAAGGGGGGGGGGTTAAATAGTTTCTTATATTTACTTGTTAAATGATGGTTTTCAAAAAATCCTTTTTCTCAAAAACTTAGACTTAAGGAAATAAGTGAAATCTTCTTATGCACAATATGAACAATGATAGTGTAATTTAAACTAATACTAACTAATATATATGCACAAAGAATAAAGAATGTAAAGAGTTAAGGGTAAAGAAAGATCAAACCAAACACCAAGGATTTATAGTGGTTCGACAACGAAGCTCACTCCTCGTTCCTACTCCACTCCTCGAGTACTCCTTACTCGAGAGTTCACTACACAACAAGCTCCTTATGGTGGAGAAAACCGTACACGTCGCTTAACCAATTTCCGACTCTAAGCTAAAAGTCGAGCCCTAATCGTAGCTAGGACCAATCTACACAACTATACTTAGTACATACACAACTTCCAAATAGACACAACTACTGGGATCTTCACAACTATTACACAACAACAAATGTATAAAATTTGATCTTCAAAGGATCTTTGGTGGTGGACTCAACACTTCACAATTATAGTGTTCTTCTCTTTGCACTTGAAGAGGAAGGGATGGATGAGATAGATTCACTTCTAAACAAGTAGTAATCAATCAAATAATCAAGGATTTGAGTGATTTAAAAAGTATGTTTGAATATGGAAATTTATGTGCAAACGAGGTGGATTGAAAATCCGAGAAAGGTCCACTATTTATAGGACAAAGGGCCAACAGCTATATTTGCCTGCGGTTCCTTATCTCAGCCAGCGGTACCTTATCGATAAGGAACCACCTAGGCGCTAAGGAACCGCCGGGCTAGACTCCGCTCCCTTTTTGTCCTTTAGTGGTGGAGGTCATATCTGGTTATAAAAATATCCAGAAAGGATATTCCAAATCAAAAGGGAATATGCCATTTTCAAATTTTCAAATATTTAATTTAATAAAACATTTTCTTAAAAAGAAAGTTTAATTAAAAACTTGTCACACTTAATAAAAAGTGAGTTTTAAGAAAAGATTAAATCACTTGATCACTTGATTAAGGTTAGTACTTGTTTATTCATACCTTAAGTGAAAATGGGTAAAATAAAAAATACTTGAACTCAAGAATTCGTTTTTCATTGTTTTTGTTAATGCTTGTTTTTACATATTGTCGTAATCAAAACTAAGTGATACCGAAAAATACAAGTAACGTTTTAGGCATTATTGCATTAACAATCTTCCCCTTTTTGATTCCGACAATATATAAACTCAATCACACAAAACACAAGATTTTCGAAGACGAGTTTATTCATTTCTCCCCCTTTGTCGAAGCAAAAAGGTTGCACAAGTCGTGTTGAAGAGACGGACTTTGCAAAGACTCCCCCTTGGTGCTTACTCCCCCTAGCTTGGGTCACCGAGGAATCGAGATATGGTGACAAGCTACATAGAAGGGTTAGTTGAACAAAAGAAACAACCAACAAGACATAGCTAAAGGTCACACTAAAAGAATAAAAGAGAAGAAAACACAAAGACTAAGATCCAAGTGAAGTCATATAAAAATAAGAAAAGAGTCATACAAAGATGTATGAATAGAAAACAAGCCAAAAGCATAAATCTAATCCTAGTTAATATAGAATTCTAAGATTTGCTTAAAAAAACGTGTATTGTGGATAAGCAACCAATGCTTATATGAAAGACAAGGCAGTGGCGGAATGTGGTGATGGTGGCTTGGTGGAGATCTCATAATCAAAGTGAAGAGGAGGCTTGATTAAGAGACTCTTAATATAGCTCAACTCCTCATAGATGTGTGTCATAGCAAGATGTTGATATTGACAACAATGACAATATGTCCCATGGTGCATGACATTATCATGAGAAGGAGGAAGAACACTAAAGGGTGGTGGTGGAAGAAAAGATGTTCCACAATCAACATTCTTGGTAGGAGAGATGTGATTAAGAGTGTTCTTGGGTGAATTTGGATTGAAAGTGTTCTTGGGTGAGTTGGGATTGAAAGCAATTGGGGAGAATAGAGGAGAATCAAGGCTTTCATTAGGAGAGTAAGACATTTTGGGATGTGAAGTAAGGCAAAATGCTTATGGTTTAATAGGGAAGGTTCAAGGTATTTTTGGGGTGGTCAAAGGGTTGAAGCAAAGATTCTCAAAAATGTTGGAACAAACTTGGAATTTCAGAAATACCTGAAAAATAAGAAAGCACTGTCCGCGGTTCCTTATTGCTTCCGGCGGTTCCTTATTGATAAGGAACTGCGGTTCATATATGGAACCGCCTACAGTGGTTGAGTTTTGGTGGTGAAGGAAGATTTTTCAGCAAATCTTATTTTTCTAATCTAACTTATAATAGGGATATGCTTAAAAGCAAAGATAGACAAAGAAAACACATACTAACTCACCAAATAGGGATTGACCAAAATACATGGATTTAAAAATCGATGTAGGAGGTGTGTAAGGCAAGACCTTAAGTTATGACACAATGATCCTCCATGATTCTATCTTGTTCTTGCTATGTTTGAGAGAATCATACATATGAATTATGTAAGCTCGAGATTAATAGCAAGTGTTGTCCCAAATATATGATGATTGTATAATCACGAATTTAAAGAAAGAAAGGTAGAAATGAGAAGAATTCTAGAGAGAGAAAGTAGTGAGAGAAAGTAGAGAGAAATGGTTGGAACTAGGTGAATGTTAGATTGAGAAGTGAGAAATACAAAAGAACCAACACCCTTCCTAACATGCTAGGAAGGGTATATATAGTCCACCCACATGCGGGCTTCTTTATGGACTATATGGTTTGGGCCGGGCTTTCCTTTTAGGCTTTGGTTACTTATTAATGAACCTTAGCTTAAAGTTAAGCCCGTAATAACACGACTAATATACTACCTATTACAACGTTCTAAAATACGATACATAATAAACATATGACCGAGCATTCTTGTTTGGCTCAATATTTTGAGGCTAACAATCTCCCCCAATGAGAGGTCATAAACCTTGGTCATTTAGGATATTTGTAGAGATTACTAATCTCGCCATAAATGAGTCTTGAACGTGTAATAGTAGTCTTGTTCCTCCATGTTGTGATCTTTGAGCCTTTGTCGTTGTCTTTCGACTTTTTCTTTAAGCTTGAGATCTTCAAATCATCCTTGACTTGTCTTTGCCATCTTGTGATCTTGTGTCTTCATCCACATGCTCACACTATTAATTGTTGAATATGTCTTTAGGCATGAGTATGTGGTTTCTGAATCATTGACTTTGCTGTGTACACCGTGACGCCACCTTTTCGAGACAAAACATAGACACGGACTGAATGGCTTTGACATTCGTCCTAAATCGGTAGCGTTTTACCTCCGGTCGGTGAAGACCGTTATACGATATTAAATACCGTACCTGTGATCAGGTAGATTCAATTAAGAATCTCCTTGACAGGGTTTCGCGGCTGTACTAGCCGTTCTCTTTACTCGACCGTCTCAAAGCAAGACTGCGAACATAAAGAGTGAATCAATTGGATAAATATCCGCTTGATTAAAGTCGTCAATTCAAATTCCTGGAACAAGTGTGATTCATAAAGAATCTTACCATTGTTTCTTTCCAGTTGACACAAGTTTGATTCATAAGAATCTCACAAGTCACCTACCGTAGCGCTGTTTGATGTTGACGCTAGAAGGATTTCCATTCGTCACTGTGAGTATTAATGAATATCACTCTGAATGTTCTGGCAAGACCATAAAGATATTGCGTAGAAACCTGAAACGAGTTTGAATCAATTCAGAATCAAACCACTGTTGCTTTTCAGTTTTGCACATGTTCAATTCATAAAGAATCTTGCATATGACCTACCGTAGTGCTGTTTGATGTTAACACTGGAAGGATTTCCACTCATCATTATGAATACTAAGTAGTATCACTCTGAGTGTTCTAGCAATATCACAAGGATATAGCGTAGGACTCTCTTGATCTTCATCCGTGTGTCCTAACGAGATTTGATTGATCTCTTGGCTCTAGACTCGATTTGTGCATTTTTAGTGGTCGGAGGCTGGAGCAGATGCCACCTATTCAATATCAACTATCTCGGAGTGAGAAAGTCAATAGAAGTCGTGTTGATCTCCGTGACAATAAAACAAACTTCTTTTAAGAGAAGCCTGAGTAGCTAGGAAAGGGTTGTGCTTCACATCACTGGGTCCATGATGAGTTTGTCTTCATGATGAGTTGACCCGGTTTCTGCCTAAGTTGTATGGAGGGCTTCTTTCTTTAGACCCTTTATCCTTACATTTCTTTTTCATTCTTCAACCCCTTCAATGCTTACCAAGACATCATTACTAGCACCTTGTTGTGATTGTTCCAGTGCTAGCATCAGTACTTAGTCGGCATTCAGCTACGTTCACATTCTACTCCATCTTTCCTAAGGACTTCTAATAATCTATTGGATTGTCCCTGGGAAGATCCCTCCGGTTCTGGTTGGATCATAGGACTTAAACCTAACCACCCTTTTGACACCAATAACGTCGTGAATTAAAGATGTTGTGGGTATTTGATCGTAACCATGAAAACCACTTTAAATTCTAACAAAGTGTTTGAAAAACATTTAACACCTTGCTAGTTTTGTCGTTTTAGAAATGCTCCCCCTTTACATGTGCATCGATAATCGAAAGTGTTTTGCACATGTAGGTAAGAGTTAAAGTGCTTGAGTCTTATATTAGATCATATTTTAATCACATTTTCTCCCCCTATCTCTAATATATAAAATCTTTTGATATTAGAGATACCAAATTTGATTAAAATATATTTTGAAAAATAGTCTTGAAATCTCCGGGAGAAAGATGTGTTAATCTTTTGCATGAAGTTAAAATGCTCCCCCTCAAAAATTGATCCAATTGAATTGTCATTGTGAGGATATGATCCACATTTCGCTTTTTGAGGATGGGAGTTGTTGAACACACAGTTTTTGAAAGATTTTGAATATATCATTGAAAAATTCTTGAAAAAAATTGTGTTCAACGCTTTTTGAAAAATCAATTCTTTTTGTCGAAAGGTTTTTCTAAAGCATAAACTTGAGTTCATAGACTTTGAATGTCTTGACGAATCCACTCAAGTGTAAGAAGATTTCTCTTCTTTTGCTGAGGGTAAGGGCACTAAATCGTACACTCCCCCGTGAATATAGAACCGGGTTGCAATCTGAAAGTGATTACAAGCCATTGTGTTGAGCTCAAAACGTTGAATGTTTTGTGACAAACTCAACCCGTGATAGATTGCTCTACCCGTTGTTTGGAAATATTTGTCCAAAATAGACAATTTCCTTTATTAAAAGAAGAAATGACATGTTTTGAAAAATATTTACAACTTTCATTCGAGCTTTATGTACACACCCGTGTCGTTATTGAGCGACATTTCTAGGCACGTCCATATTATCGATACTGAAAGACATGTCGAGAAGAATATTTTTGGATTTTGAAAGATTTTTAATTTTGTGTTTTGCTTTTATGTGTTTTATATTTTTGTATTTTGCTTTTTCAAAGATATTTACAAGTTGATGTTTGATAGATAAATCAAGCAGGCACCTTTCCCAGAATCTCCAGGTCTGCTGGAGTCAAACATCTCATACCAATTTGCCTAACGAGGTACTCAAACCTATCTTTCGACAGAGCTTTCGTAAACAAGTCGGCTAATTGGTAATCCGTTCCAACAAAGTATAATTCAACGATACCTCTTTCAACTTGTTCCTTTATGAAGTGGTATCGGACATCGATGTGCTTCGTGCGGGAATGCTGTACTGGATTGCAGGAGATGGCTATGGCCGACTTTGAGTCACAGTACATAGGTACTTTATCAAAGTGGAAGCCATAATCCGTGAGTTGTGTTCTCATCCATAGAACTTGCGCACAACACGCAGATAGAGACACATACTCCGCTTCGGCTGATGAAAGTGACGTGCAATCCTGCTTCTTGGAAGACCATCCCACAAGCTTATCTTGACCTAGAAATTGTGCACCACCAGAAGTACTTTTTCGTGTATCAAGACACCCTGCATGATCAGAATCTGAATAGGCCGTTAGAAAGAAACCGGTTTCCCTCGGATACCAGAGTCCCAAATGAATGGTATTCTTGAGGTACCGAAAGATCCGTTTAACCTCCTTGGGGTGCTTTTCAGTGGTTCGTGCTTGATAACGTGCACAATAACATGTAGCATGATGAATATCAGGTCTGCTTGCTATCAAGTACATGAGGGAACCAATCATGGAACGATATCTCGTTTGATCTATGGCATTTCCCTCCAAGTCAGCATCTAGCGATGTGGTTGATAATGGTGTCCCAACGGGGTCACATGAAGTCATACCATGCTTTTTGATTATCTCTTGACAATACTTAGCTTGGTTTATAAAGATACCACTTGGGGATTGGTGAACTTGAATTCCTAGAAAGAATTTTAGTTCGCCCATCATTGACATTTCAAATTTGTTGTGCATTACTTTTTCAAACCATTTTGAAAGTTTTGGGTTTGTAGACCCGAAAATAATGTCATCAACATAAATTTACACAAGCAAAATGTCATCCCCATATTTATAAGTGAACAGAGTTAGATCAATGGAACCTTTTGAGAAACCTTTGGATACCAGATATTTCGAGAGCTCGTCGTACCACGCCCTTGGAGCTTGCTTGAGTCCATATAGTGCTTTGTGGAGACGATACACCTTGTCAGGATAATGAGGATTGACGAATCCTTCTGGTTGCGTGACATAGACTTCTTCCTTCAAAGGACCGTTAAGAAATGCCGTCTTTACGTCCATTTGATAGACAGTGAATCCCTTATGTGCAGCATAAGCAAGAAAAATCCTGACTGCTTCTATACGAGCAACTGGTGCAAATGATTCATCAAAATAAATTCCCTCTTTCTGGCCATACCCCTTAGCCACTAGCCTAGCTTTGTTCTTGATGATCGTATTCTCTTCATCCATCTTGTTTTTCCAGATCCAACGAAGATTTAATGGAGTCACATCGTATGGTCTGTCAACAAGTTCCCAGACTTTAAGTCTTTCAAATTGTTGAAGTTCATCCGTCATCGATTCAATCCAAGCATGATCAGCCATGGCTTCTTTGATGTTTTTCGGTTCAGCCGTACTCACGGCGAGTGCGAACATACAAACATCGCCATCGGTTGCTAGTTGTCGTCTTGTACGAACAGGCTGTGAAGGGTTTCCAATTACGCGAACCAAAGGATGATCTCGGGTCCAATGATGTGTTGACGGATGTCGTTGATAGAACGTATGCATATTTGACGGATCAACATGGCGAGTAGAAGACTCTCCAGTTTCGTGTACCGATGTACCGAATGGGTTGTGAAAATCGTCATCGTTAGATAATGCACCGTCTGCTTGATTTGTGTTCTCTGGAGCAATGACAGTAGTTGTGGATGTTGTAGGATCGATTGTTGAAGTGATATTCTGAGGAGGTAAATCTGCAACAACCCGTGTTGAAGTAGATGAAGTTGTATCCTTTTTTTGATGATGATCGGTATCATCATTCGTATCATGAGTGACAGCGGAAGACTTCGATGCAACTTGTTTCTCCCCCGTGAAATATTCATCATACATTGGTCCATATAAAATTTCCAACTCTTCAAGTGTCGTATCCACTGTCATATCTGCTCTAGGAACATGTTCAGGAACCAGCTTTGAACTTGACAGTTCATTGCTGTGGTCTTGAGTTCCGAGTTCCGTGCGGTTGTGAACGGAAGTCGTTTGTCGTTGTGGATCGGGACTTAAACTGCTTTGTTCAAGTGCCATTTCTTGCAATTCATCGAATCTGATATGAATAGTCTCGACTATCAATTTTGTTCTCTTGTTGTATACTCTGTATCCCTTAGACTGAGTTGCATATCCCACTAAAATGCATGCATCACCTTTCTCTTTCATCTTGTCCAGATTTTCACCATCTCGAATAATGTAACACGTACATCCAAAAACATGAAGGTGTTTAAGTGAAGGTTTGCGATCATTAATTATGTGATATGGTGTCTTTTCGTGTCTTGGGATAACTAAGGAGCGGTTTTGTGTGTAGCATGCGGTTGACACGGCTTCGGCCCAAAAGTATAGTGGAAGTTTTGAAGCGGATAATAATGTTCGAGCAGCCTCAACTAAAGTACGGTTTCGTCTTTCAACAACGCCGTTTTGTTCGGGTGTTCGAGCAATAGATGTTTCATGTTCAATTCCTTCAGCTTCAAAATAGTTTCTCAGTTTTGAATTCAAAAATTCAGTACCTCTGTCAGTACTAACCACTTTAACTTGAGCTTGAAGACCACGTTGTATCACTTTAAGGAAGCTGATGAGAACATCGGGTGTTTCATCCTTGGATCTCAAGAAGTGAGTCCATGTGTACCTTGAGTAGTCATCGACAATTACCATAACGTATTTCTTCCCATTGATACTTTGAACACGCATAGGACCACACAAATCTATATGAAGAAGATCTAACCGTCCTTTAGAGCTCGGTGTAGTCTTTGTCTTGAAACTACTCCGTTTAGCTTTACAAAGCTCACAAGAAGAACAAAGATGATCTTTGATGAATTTCAAGTTAGGAAGGCCTCGCACAATATCTTTCTTGGAAAGCAAGTTGATGGTGTCAAAGTTAAGATGAGATAAACATTGATGCCATAACCAAGCTTGAGTCGTTGAAGCTTTAGCCATGAAACAGATTGGAGTTGAAGATGTGGAGTCTTGTAGTGAAATAGTGTAGAGATCAGTACCCCGTGTTCCGGTAAGTAAGTCATTCCCATCATAATCACGAACAAAACATGTCTTCTTTCTAAAAGCAACCTCCAAATCCGCATCACAGAATTGACCAACCGAGAAAAGATTATGATTGAGCCCTTCGACGTAGTAAACCCTTTTGATAGTGATATTCCCCTGAACCAAGTCTCCATATCCTAGGATCGGTGCAAATTGATCATTTCCGAATCGGACCGTACCCAGGAACTTCTCCACGAAGTTAATTAGAATCTTGAGATTCCCCGTCATGTGCTTCGTGCATCCGGAGTCCATTATGAAGAGAATTACTTCGATCACCTGCAGAAGAATTAGAACACGATGGAGCATTTGCTAAATTGGATTCCATGTTAGTTGTGATTTCCGATTCATTAGTTTCCCTAGTTTCATCACTTAGAGGCACACTAACGCTCGTAGTCACATTTTCTGTCCTAACCTTAGGCATCCATTTATATCCTGGAGGACATTGATTAGCAAACCACCATTTCCAAGGCTTGCTAGCAGACTCGTATAATTCCCTAATTCTGCTTCTAGGGTTCTTAGTGGTGGAGTCTGATGCAATACTTTTCTTAGGGGGGGTTGCACCAGAATGGTTCACTTTGCGTTTGGATTTTCTAGCACTAATAGGCATCACAGTTTGCTTCTTAGTTCTAGTTTCTACGCCTTTGACATTATTCGAAACACACATAGCATGATTAGCATTAGCACACTTTCCACATTTCACACAAACAAACTTAACTTTCATAGCATTCAAAGTCGAATCATTCAAATCGTCATTACACGCGATTACAGACGTTTTATTCTTAGAAACATTGAAAATCCTAGGGTGGTCTTCTACTTGCTTCATCTTCCCTTGACTTTTGTTTTGCCAGACCTTTTCATTCATGCGAGTGCTCTTAAGCTGGGGCCGGCTAACACTAGCAGTGGGGACTACTCCTGTAGTAAAAGACACACGTCTATTAGTGTTTCTAGAAGTCTGAGGTGATTGACTTTCTTTGTTTTGTGTGGGTTTAGTGGTCAATCTATACATCCCTGGTTTAACCACATTTGTGTTCTTAATGCTTTGTGATCGAATATTTGTTTTGGGAGTGTTTTGTGGCAACCTATCCTTCCCATCCGTCTTGGGGGCAAACGTAGGTTTTGCAAATGCAGAATTAGAGAAAACAGATGGTTTTCCCAAGACAGAGGGTCTAGTCACTTTTTGAGCATTGGGTTGTCTTACGACAGGTTTCTTAACACTAGGTTCCACAATTTTCGCACCCATCTTAGCAATGAGTTTCTGCAACTCTGCTATCTCTCTGTCCCTGTCTTGTAACTGAGCTTTCAACCCTTTAATTTCCAAATTCTGTTCGTTCATTTCTCGAAACGTTTGGGAAAGTTTTTCTTGCAATTTATTATCATGTGGAAAACTACCAACATCTTTTTGCAAAGCAAGTTCAAGAGAATGACAATGTTTTTGAAGGAAATCAGTTTTGTGTTGAAGTAACTCAAAAGCCTTTTTATCAACATTTTCTTTATGTTTCGAAAGCTCAAGTTCAAGAC
This sequence comes from Glebionis coronaria, assembly GCA_025667525.1. Taxonomy (NCBI): domain Eukaryota; kingdom Viridiplantae; phylum Streptophyta; class Magnoliopsida; order Asterales; family Asteraceae; genus Glebionis; species Glebionis coronaria. The sequence continues at coordinate 96,691 of JANFOE010001873.1, read as the reverse complement.
GCTCACACTCTTTGATTTTATCAAGATATTTGCATGCAACATCAGAATATTCATCGATATCAGAACAAGATTGAAGAGTAACACACAAAATATCTTTGGAGAGACATTCTTCTAAGAGTAGATCATATTCGTTTGAAAATTCTAATTTGTCATTTTGAAGGTCATCAATTTCTTTTTCAAGAGACTCAACATATTTCAAATCATCAAACATTTCAGACTGAATTAAATTTTCAAACTCAAGAACATGTTCTTTTATTATCTTCGTATTTGGTATTAAAAGTTCTTTCACAAGCACAGTTATGTCGTGAGGAATCTCGGGTTTCCACTTATCCTTTTGAAGTTTCTCCCAATCGCTTTCAACAATTGATTGAACATTATTAACGTGGTGTTTAAGAAAACCAAGTATTTTTCTACTTTTGCTTTTAGAAGCATCTAGAGGCAAATAATTAATATATTTAAAAACATTAGTTTTCCTCTTAGTGGTAAAAGCTTTTTTCCATTGAATTCTTTTTTGTTTACATTCTAAAAATAATTCCTCACGAGACTTCTGTTTTTGTGGAGTGAAAAGACCATAAAGACTGTTTTCATAAGCATAGTTATATGGTTTTACAAAATCTTTATTGACCGGTGATCTACTCTCCTCATCCCAAAGGGACGGCTCTTCACTGTCGAGGTTAGCTACAGGGCAATCATGATTAGTCCATTCGGACTCATCAAGATATAAATGGGGGTTTGCAGCTTGAGCTTGTTCGTGGTACTTGGGGGTGGCAAAGCTAGGTTGACCCTTGAAAAACGACCGAGGTGCTATCATTCTTACGGTTTGAATAGAGTCATGTGTATTATAAACAACTTTTTTCAAAAAATCGACTTGTTCTTCGAGATCCTTTACTTTTTCAGTATCTTTGCTTTGTCTATTTTTGAAATCTTGTTTTAATGTTTCAACCTCTTGTTTCTTCTCGTCAAGAATTTTAGCAGAATCGGTGGTGTTCATAGAAAGCCTCTGTTCAAGTTCATTAACTTTTGTTGTGGCAAGATACGTTTTTTGACGTTCATCACTTAATAAAACATTAAATTGACGTTTTTCTTTAGTTAACAAAGCAAGAGCTTCATTGTATTTATTTTCAAAATCGTCCTTTTTAACGTTGATGACACGACTTTTGTACCCCTCAAGCTCGTTGGTCTTTTGAAGAAGCTCAGCCCTATAACTATCAATAGTCTCACTAGATTTTATAAGAGCGGCTTTGCATTCTTCAAAGTTTTGAGTGAGCGCTGCGTTTGCCTTCTTTAATTGCTTTTGATTCTTTCTATTTTCATTGACATCTTTTTGTAAAGTAGCAATTAAATTAGCAAGCGCGACACGCTCCTCGTCATCATACTCATTTGCATGTTGATCATCCTCAAACTCATTATTGCACATGTCTGATGAATCGGGTGTGGTATTGCTATCAACCGTTTCCATCATACACGTGTCAGTAATTGTTGTTGGTAGATCACTATGCTCATGTGTATCACCAAACACATTATATTCAGCATCATCTTGTACCTTATCAATTAGCTCGGTATCAAAGATAGGACCATTGTCATCTTCAGTGACGTTAAGGACCTCATGAATCTTTTCCATGTATGAATAATGTGCCTCGAGTTCTTGGTCGGAGAGTTCATCATCTGTGTCGTCAAGCATTTCTCCTTCCTCAGCTGATAACTTGATTCCAGCTTCCATTTTCTTGCACAACAGCATCTTTTCCTTATGATAACCATAATCTTTAACCCTCTTTGGCTGCCTGCATTCCTTGGCCAAATGCCCAAAACCTCTGCAGTTAAAACACTGAATCCCACTTTGTTGCACAACTTGAGTACCAACAGTTTCCCTATTTCCAACAACAGTAGCCACCCTCTGATTATCATACTTAGGTTGTCGATCATACTTTGGAGGACTCTCAACACGTCTTCGTGTGTCATACCTTGGAGGACTCTGTGCATGGGTGTTCCTCGAGTTTGAAGATGTTCGAAGGTTGTTGTTGGTGGGTTTGTAGATTTTCTTATATTGCTTCATAACGAAAGCCATTTGTTGCTTGAATTCCCTATCCCTTTGAGCTACTTCTTCATCACTGTCTTCTTTGGATGATTGCTCAGGTATGGGTGATGGTGCTCTTGCAACTTCTTTGCCTCGGGATCGTGTTGGAACATGTGACTTGGAGACAATGGATGATCGTGGTGATGATGATTGAGTAGAGTAGGTCTTTGAAGTACGGGAGTGATATTCTGGGTAATGTTGAGTGGTAGACACCAAAGCAAGTGGATTGGAAATCTTTGCAACTCGTTCAGCTCGAAGTTCATTTGCCTCATTTTGAAATTGTTTCAAGATGTCAAAGAGCTTGTGATATGAAACTTCGTCTAACTTTTGTTGTTGTTTGACCAAGGTGACAAACCGTGTCCACTCTGGTTGAAGTTGCTGTAGAAATTAGACATTGACTTGCATGGTGGAAACTTGCAAGTTGTTTCGGGTCATATCATTCATCATCTTGTAGAATCGGGAGTAATAAGAATCAATTGATTCCCCATCCTTTGATGTAAACTTGCCAAAGTTCCAAAACATCTTAGTTTTCACATCTTGTTTGTTAAGTGATTCACCTTGTTGCAATCTTTCAATGGCCGTCCATATTTCTTGAGCAGTAGGACATGCGTCAACCGTAGAGTAAATCTCATCTCCAATGCCACTGAGAATTAAGTAGATTGCTTCCTTCTCTGCATCAAACCACGCACGGTTCTCTGGGGTGAGGTCGGTCCTCTTCTCATCACGTTCATATGCGGGTTGTGCGTCACTTGTGTCTGTGGCTGGTACTGTAGGAACTTGAATCCTTGAGAGTTTATAGGGTCCTTCCAAAATACATTGCCTTAAAGCATCACCGTTAGGTTTTGTGTCAAGGTAACGTATAAAACGGGATTGCCATTGAACATATCGACCCGACACTAGCATTGGTGGTCTTTCCTTGTTACCTGCCACCATTATGTTGTTGTTCGTCACACGGTATTCGGCAGTAGAATCCATCTCAATATTCTCTGAAATGATGAATCGAATGTGGATCTTAAGTAGTTGTGTTGTGATTGTTTGGTTGTTGAAATTCCGAAAATTGCGATTTTTTTCAGCCTGACAATAAATTCCTCAGTCCGACAAAACGGTAGACCTAAAAAATTTGTAATCACCAAATTTTGAAATTGAGCTAGAAATGTCCTAAAACTAGTATGGAAAAAATTTGATTTTACTTGACCTAAAAATTTTAAATCTTTTTTTTTTTTTTTTAATCTTCGTGTAAACTACGTGCTGAAACTAGTCTAGATGGTGGCTAAATCTAAAAAATACTCATACAAAATTTAGCTAAACATGTCATCGGAATGTGCCATCGGAATGCCCATCGGAATGTTGCTTAGATCGTAATGTCCTTTAGATCGCAATGTGCACCTGTCGGAATACTTAGATCGGAATGTGTACTTGTCGAAATCCTTCAGATCGGAATGTTCAGATCGCAATGTGTACCTATCGAAATCCCAGATCGGAATGTGGCTGTCGCAATGTGGGCAGAGTAACGTTTCAAGATTTGCCTTAAATCCGTCGCAATCCAGATCGCAATAACGATCGCAATAAGCGTCAGAATAAGGGGCCTATCGCAACTGATCGCAAAGTAAAACCCTAGGGTTATTGCGATCGAAACCGTACTTACCTTTTCTGAAATTTAAGCTGTCGCAATAGGGGACCTTTTTTCCAACTTTTTAGGCAACGATTTTAGCAACTTTTAGGCAACAAATTTAGCAACTTTTAGGCAACAAGATCGTGTTTTTAACCAAACCAAAACAACCAAATCTCTACAACAAGTATATAGAAGATTTGTAGCAAGAGATAGAACACGAAAAACACAAAAAAAATTCGAATTCGAGATGATTTATGGATTAAATCACACGAATCATATGAAAACACAACAACCAATCACAAAACTACCCCATGGCGATTGATACCAATTGTTGTCCCAAATATATGATGATTGTATAATCACGAATTTAAAGAAAGAAAGGTAGAAATGAGAAGAATTCTAGAGAGAGAAAGTAGTGAGAGAAAGTAGAGAGAAATGGTTGGAACTAGGTGAATGTTAGATTGAGAAGTGAGAAATACAAAAGAACCAACACCCTTCCTAACATGCTAGGAAGGGTATATATAGTCCACCCACATGCGGGCTTCTTTATGGACTATATGGTTTGGGTCGGGCTTTCCTTTTGGTCTTTGGTTACTTATTAATGAACCTTAGCTTAAAGTTAAGCCCGTAATAACACGACTAATATACTACCTATTACAACGTTCTAAAATACGATACATAATTAACATATGACCGAGCATTCTTGTTTGGCTCAATATTTTGAGGCTAACAGCAAGAATCTATGAAAAACGTTTTTAGATTGAATTAACAATGTCAAAACATTTCTCAACCATTTTTGAAAGAGACTTTGAGGATTTTGAAAAGGAGAAGAGAAGATTTTCAAGAAGAGTTTAGGAGACTCAAATACTCAAAGTGATACAAGACTCAACGTAAAGAAAGAGACTCAATAAAGGAAAGCAATTAAGGAATATGTTCCATTAATCCTAGACCTAGACGCAAGTAATTAAAAGGTTCCCTCATAAGTGGCTTAGTGAAGATGTCGGCTAAGTTATCCTCGGAGGGTACCTTCTCAATTGAAATGTTCCTCTTTTGAACATTATCCCTAAGAAAATGGTGACAAATTTCTATGTGCTTGGTTCGCGAATGTTGCACGGGATTCTTGCTAAGGTCTATAGCAGCCTCATTGTCACACATGATGGGAACATCATTAAGACAAATCCCGTAGTCATCAAGCGCTTGCTTCATCCATAGAGCTTGTTGGCATGCTTTTCCGGCACTCACATACTCGGCTTCCGTGGTGGATATCGCAAGAGCGGTTTGTTTCTTGGAGAACCAAGAAGTTAAACAACAACCCATGAAGGTACAAACACCACTAGTGCTTTTCTGATCCACATAGTCTCCCGCATGATCCGAGTCCGCGTAGACAATGGTTTCTACGCCGGTCCCTTTAGGATACCATAATCCTAAATGTATAGTGCCCTTAATGTATCAGAAGATACGCTTAACCGTTTCAAGGTGAGAGGTTTTGGGAGCCTCTTGGAAGCGAGCACAAAGGCAAACACTAAACATGATATCCGGTCGACTTACCGTTAGATACAACAAACTACCAATCATACCTCTATATTTGGTGTTTTCTACAGACTCACAATCATCATACGGTGAGTTTAGTATCCGAGGCCATAGGGGTCTTCATTTTGTCTAGATTCTTCTAATCCAAATTTCTTTAGCATTTCTTTAGCGTACTTAGATTGACTAAAGAAAATACCATCGTCCATTTGTTTAATTTGGAGTCTTAAAAAGAAGTTAAGTTCTCCCATCATACTCATTTCGAACTCATCATGCATGATTTTGGCGAAGTCATCACACAATTCTTGACAAGTTGAGCCAAATATAATGTCATCAACATATATTTGCACGATTATGAGGTCAGAACCTTTCTTCTTTGTAAAGAGAGTGTTGTCTACCATTCCCATGGTATACTCATTTTTAACAAGAAACGCTTTAAGTCTATCATACCAACCTTTGGGTGCTTGTTTAAGACCATAAAGTGCCTTCTTAAGCTTGTAAACATGATCCGGTTTCTCAAAATCAATGAAGCCGGGAGGTTGAGCCACATATACCTCCTCATTGATCAAACCGTTAAGAAACGCACTCTTTACATCCATTTGTAAGCTTAATATCTAAGGCACAAGCGTAGGCTAAAAGGATTCTAATGGATTCTAATCTAGCTACTGGTGCATATGTCTCGTCATAATCAATCCCTTCTTGTTGATTATAGCCTTGTGCTACAAGTCTAGCTTTGTTACGAGACACAACACCATTCTCATCTAGCTTATTCCTATATACCCATTTGGTTCCTATAATGGTTGAACTTCTAGGTGGAGGAACAAGTTCCCAAACATCATTAGCAAGGAATTGATTCAATCCTTCTTGCATCACAATGACCCAACTCTCATCCGTCAAAGCTTCTTTAACATTCTTTGGTTCAATCAAGGAGACGAAACAAAAGAAGTTACTTTGGTTTTGGACTTGAGATCTTAGGGTCCTTTGATTTAAGTCACCAATGATATTATTGAGAGTATGATCCTTAGACTCCTTAATGTTTACTTCCTTTTCAACACTAAGGTCTTCAACTCCTATTTTTCTAACCTCTTTGGCTCTAACTACTTCTACTTCATCCAAGTCATCATCAACCAATGGTGGTGTCTTGGTTAAAGGAGGGGTTTCATCAAAAGTCACGTTAAGTGATTCTTCAATTACGCCTGAGGTTCTATTAAGGACTATGTAGGCTTTGCTAGTTTAGGAATAACCTAAAAAGATACCTTCGTAAGACTTTGGGTCAAACTTGGTAAGGTAGTCTTTGGTGTTTAGGATAAAGCACTTACTTCCAAACACCCTAAAGTATTCCAATGAGGGTTTCTTTCCTTTAAGAATCTCATAGGGGGTCTTTCCTAGGAAGGGTCGAATAAGAATGCGGTTGAGAATATAAGTCGATGTGTCCACGACATTGCACCAAAACTTTTGAGGCAAAGATTGCTCGTTTAACATCATCCTACTCATCTCTTGGATGGTCCTATTCTTCCTTTAAACTACCCCATTTGATTGTGGAGTGCGAGGAGCCGAGAAGTTATGGGTAATACCATGAGCTTCACAAAAGGCACCAAATTGCACTTCATTATCAAATTCCCTACCATGATCCGTCTTAATAGAGACAATTGGACATCCTAGTTGATTTTGAATTCTTCGACTAAAGATTTCGAAATGATCAAAAGCTTCATTCTTAGATGCCAAAAATCTAGTCTAAGTGAATCTAAAGTAGTCATCAACTATAACTAAGGTATAAAGGTTACCTCCATAACTCCGTATGGCGGTACGTCCAAAGAGATCCATATGTAGGAGTTCTAAGCACCGAGAGGTTGAAACCAAATTCTTGGCTTTGTGACTTGAGTGAACTTGTTTTCCAACTTTGCAAGCATCACAAAAGTGACTATCAAACTTCATCTTGGGAAGGTGTCTTACCAACTCCTTAGAGACTAAAGATTGAATTAGACGCATATTAGCGTGACCTAATATCCTATGCCAAAGAGTAGAACTATCATCTATAGTCGCAAGACATATGTTGTCTTTTGACTTCTTATTGACCTTCATGACATAAAGCCCATGCTTTCTAACACCTTTTCCAATGACCTTTCCATCTTTTACGATTTCACTATCATTTTCCGAAAAGATGACCTTACACTTATTGTCACAAATTTGACCTATGCTTAAAAGGTTAAACAATTATCTACGTGCTCAACATTTTCAATAGTCATGGAGTTAAGAGAAACCGTACCTTTGCCAATGATATTACCACGTAGACTACTAGCGAATGTGACGTTACCTCCATCATATGCTTTGTATCGTGAGAACAAACTTCGATTACTCGTCATGTGTTTAGAACAACCACTATCCTTAATCCACTCGTCGGGTTCCAAATCAATTCCCAAGCATATCTCTTTAGAAGTGTGAGCCATGAGACATTTCTCCTCTTTGGGGTTGTCATCAACATCTTCACCGCTATCGCTCCAAGAACCACTAACGAATGCCGTGCGATTCTTATCGCGTGAAGGCTTTTGACACTCATTAATGAAATGATTTGGATCACCACATCTAAAGCAATTCCTATCACCCTTTTCGTTCTTGGCAAACCGATTCATTAAGAATGGTTTCTTGTCATTGTTGGGTTGCCTCACGTGTTGACCTCGTCTTTTGAAGAACCTCTTGAAATCTCTCACCGTCAATGCATACTCCTCGTCATCACTATCCGAGGAACTATCATGATCGCTTTGTGCCTTCTTGGCTTTGAGTGCAAGAGACTTCCTTTCACTCTTGGTCTTTACCAATTCTGAGTCCTTCAAAATTATCATCTCATGAACCTTCAAGTTGCCTATGAGTTCATAGAGTGATAAAGTTGAGAGATCTTTCGATTATTCGATCGCCGTGACCTTTGCTCTCCACTTCGGATGTAAGGCCCTAAGAAACTTCCTAACATTGTTCTTGCTAGAAAAACCTTCATCAAGTGCTTTTAGACTAGTAATAATAGTGTTAAATCTAGCAAAAGCACTATCAATAGCTTCATCTTCTAAGATGACAAATTGTTCATATTGTTGGACAAGAAGATCGATTTTGCTTTCTTTGACTTGGCTATTACCTTGGTGGGTTACTAAAAGAGTGTTCCAAATATCTTTAGCGGTTTCACACATAAAAATCCTTTCATACTCTTTCTTAGGTAAAGCATTATAAATCACCATTTTAGCCTCATTATTTTTTGAAAGTTTCTTTTTAGTATCATCATTAGCTTTGTCAAAAGTGACTAATTCCTTTGTTTTAGAAACTTCATTAAATTGATAAGGTAAAAAATCACCATTGGTAATAACATGCCAAAGATCTAAATATTTTGATTTCACATAAGTCTCAAATCTATTTTTCCAATAAATAAAACTATCGGTTTCAAAAAGTGGTGGTCTTTGCATAGATTGCCCTTCTAGGTACTTGTTGGAATCCATAGATCGATTCAAGTTTTAAAATACAATATACTTTAAAAATACTTGAGCAACCTGATTTGATACCAATTGTAGAAATTAGAAGGGGGGGGGGGGGGGTTGAATAGTTTCTTATATTTACTTGTTAAATGATGGTTTTCAAAAAATCATTTTTCTCAAAAACTTAGACTTAAGGAAATAAGTGAAATATTCTTATGCAAAATATGAACAATGATAGTGTAATTTAAACTAATACTAACTAATATATATGCACAAAGAATAAAGAATGTAAAGAGTTAAACACCAAGGATTTATAGTGGTTCGGCAACAAAGCTCACTCCTCGTTCCTACTCCACTCCTCGAGCACTCCTTACTCGAGAGTTCACTACACAACAAGCTCCTTATGGTGGAGAAAACCGTACACGTCGCTTAACTAATTTCCGACTCTAAGCTAAAAGTCGAGCCCTAATCGTAGCTAGGACCAATCTACACAACTATACTTAGTACATACACAACTTCCAAATAGACACAACTACTTGGATCTTCACAACTATTACACAACAACAAATGTATAAAATTTGATCTTCAAAGGATCTTTGGTGGAGGACTCAACACTTCACAATGATAGTGTTCTTCTCTTTGCACTTGAAGAGGAAGGGATGGATGAGATAGATTCACTTCTAAACAAGTAGTGATCAATCAAATAATCAAGGATTTGAGTGATTTAAGAAGTATGTTTGAATCTGGAAATTTGTGAGCAAAAGAGGTGGATTGAAAATCTGAGAAAGGTCCACCATTTATAGGACAAAGGGCCAACGGCTATATCTGCCCGCGGTTCCTTATCTTAGCCGGCGATACCTTATCGATAAGGAACCGCCTAGGCGCTAAGGAACCGCCGGGCTAGACTCCGCTTCCTTTTTGTCCTTTAGTGGTGGAGGTCATATCTGGTTATAAAAATATCCATAAAGGATATTCCAAATCAAAAGGGAATATGCCATTTTCAAATTTTCAAATATTTAATTTAATAAAACATTTCCTTAAAAAGAAAGTTTAATTAAAAACTTGTCATACTTAATAAAAAGTGAGTTTTAAGAAAATATTAAATCACTTGATCACTTGATTAAGGTTAGTACTTGTTTATTCATACCTTAATTGAAAATGGGTAAAATGAAAAATACTTAAACTCAAGAATTCGTTTTTCGTTGTTTTTGTAAATGCTTATTTTTACATATTGTCGTAATCAAAACTAAGCGAGACTGAAAAATGCAAGTAACGTTTTTAGGCATTATTGCATTAACAGAACCTCATGACCTATATAGGCTATTGGCTAACTAATACAGTTTTCATATAAAAACATAAGTCTTTTCAAACTATAAAACCAGATTTATGAAAATTTTCCAGGTTTTCTAGGACTTATACATTTCCGCTGCTATTAAGCCTTTATTATGTTCCAGTCATTCATACTATGTCATATATCCGTTCACTGAGCGTATTTGCTCAGCCGTTACTTTCCTTTCTGTTGGAAATACGTTTTTACGTATTTAAAAAGGATCGGTCACTCCATCGATATATACTAGATTGGGCTCGTGATCTAGTTATGTAAGTATAACCCATAAAGCTCACATGTAGGGTGAGCTATATATACCCTTCCTAGCATGTTAGGAAGGGTAGTTGTTGAATTCTCTCGTTAATCTAATATTACTTTCTCTCTCTACCTCTCCTTTCTCTCTTCTTTCTCTCTCTAGTTCATCTAATATCTTATCACTTTATCAATCAATCAATTAATAGAATAATCCAATGATTACGTAGACCTACAATTGGTATCAAGAGCCAAGGTTAGATTGGTTTGTTCTTGTGTTTGTTTTGATTGATTTTAGTGGGTTTTGATTTAATCAAGCTCAAATCTTGAATTTTTTATGCGTTTTTGTTGTTTAAATTTGTACATAAATCGACTACATAGATGTGGTAGTGATTTGGGTTAGTTGATTTGGTCAAAATCATAAATTTTTTGATTATTTGGGTGATTTTCGGGGTATTTTTCGATTAACTGTGGGTTTAGATCCGTAGAACAGTGTGTCGGCTTCTTGTTTATCCGAAAAAGGGATTTTCGGAAATGGGTTTTGTTTATCCGAAAAGTGAGTTTTATCCGAAAATCACATTTATCCGAAAAACAGCATTTTTCCGAAAATACTGGTTTATCCGAAAATCAATTTTTCCGAACATATTGGTTTATCCGAAAATAAGCACTTATCCGAAAACTGGTTTATCCAAAAAAGGCCATTTTTTCCGAAAATACCATTTTGTCCGAAAATACATTTTATCCGAAAAGGCTATTTTTCCGAAAATACCATATTTTCCGAAAATACCATTTTTTCCGAAAATACCATTTTTTCCGAAAATACATGTTATCCGAAAAGGCCATTTTTTTTCCGAAAATAGCATTTTTTTTTCCGAAAATACCATTATTTCCGAAAATACCATTTTTTCCGAAAATACATTTTATCCGAAAAAGGAAATTTTTTCCGAAATTACCTATTATTCCAATACCTGTTATTCCGAAAATACCTATTTTTTTTGAAAATAGTCAATTTTTCCGAAAATAGTCATTTTTCCGAAAATAGTTATTTTTTCCGAAAATATTCAATTTTTCCGAAAAAGTGCAATTTATCCGAAAAAGGCTATTTTATCCGAAAATCCAATTTATCCGAAAACAGGTAGTTTATCCGAAATCAACCATTTTTCCGAAGGTGATATTTATCCCGAAAATAACACTTTTTCCTAAAATATTTCAAAAACGTGTTTTTGAACATTTTTCGTGTATAATTTTGCCTTGGAGAATTTTTGGTTTCTCGAGAAAAAATATTTAGAGGATTTAATCATTTTTCTTCACTACTCAAGGGATTTATATCTACAACACAAACACAATTATTTTCTTTCATTGTTCGTTCGATTAGTAATCCTTAACGTCATTGTTCATCGAACTTCAATGGAATCGTTGAATTCGACATATCGAGCGGGAGAATTGCACGACGATACAAGAAGAAGTCACAAGGGAATAGAATCAGGAGGAAAACAGGAACCAAGTAGCATGTCAGGTACATATAATCTTCTTCATATGTTGTCTGAAATGAATGCGCTAATTAACACTCCTGCTAATTGTTTTACGACTGCTTCTTTAACCAATTCTGTTTCTAGGATTGAAGAGCTTGAAACGATTTTAGCTCAACAATCAAAAGAGATTGAGGATGCTCAAATTGAATTTTCGAAGAAAACGGAACAATTTGAAAAGTATTTTGAAAAACTTGAAAATTCAAACGTTGTTCTTGAACGAAAATTAGATCATTTCAAGATTCTAAAGCCGAAAAAGATAATTTTGTGAAACAAATTACTTTGCTGGAATCTAAGTTGGCATCCCAAGACATCTTACAAAAGGAACACGAGACCTTAAAACAACGTTGTAATGAGTTAAATGATACTATCATAGACTTAAGGTCTAAAACTCTAGAGTCAACGACCTTATTAAATACTGAAAATGCTGATTTAAAGGCTTAGGTTCAGACAAAGGTTTTTGCTATAGCTGCTCTAAAAAACGAGCTAAGGAAAATTAAGGGCACTAGTGTGGACACTAAGCTTGAAAAACCATCAATCTTGGGGAAACCGCCTCAAAACCAGTCGGTTAGACAACCAACTGCATTTAGATCCGAGCGACCAAAATCCTCGAGACCGCGGTTTACCTCCCAAGTTGACATGGTTCATCTCTCTAGACCAGTCACTCCACCAACTAGGGATAATGTGACTAAAACAGCTTTTGCAAGACCTAATCACATGATTGCCTCTAGTCTCCCTAGACATAGTCCAAAGAACACGTCTCGAACTAGTTCAAATGACGTTCACCACAAATTTGGTGTAAGAGAAGCTATTCAAAAGACACAAGTAAGAGATAGAAATTTCAAACCTAGTCAGATGCCTTCTAGATTACCCGACACTGCTAACCATAGCATGTCATATACTAGGAGCATCAATCAATCATCTAGGAATTCTAGATCTTAATCGGACATTAAATATGCTACTTGTAAAACATGTAAGAAATGTGTCTTTAAGGCAAATCATGACTCTTGTGTCAAGAAATTCCTTCATGCGGTGAACTCCCATGCTAGAAGTAAATCCCAGTGGATAGCTAAAATCAAACCCATTGGTAAAGTTTGGCGCCCAACTAGTAGAACTTTCACGCTTGTAGGAAACGAGTGCCCTGTAACTAGGATAGTCTCCGATCCTACTAAGACTACTAGGGAGGAAATTGCAAAGGATGATACATCCCTTAAGCCTGAACTTAAGGTTTTCTATAAAAGGAAACGTTTGCCAGCTAAGACAAGTGAATCATCTCCTCAGGTCACCTCTGGCACAAGTAAAGCCAACTGTAAATCCCCGCATGGTTCTAAAAGAGATATCGCTAACCCATATCAAAGCATACAAACTCCTAATGAGAATGAAGGTACCAAAGTCCACGTTCAACAAGAACACAGCGGTCCAATCTTTGTATACTGTACAACTAAGGACACTCTCATAGTTTGGTTGCTGAAGAAGATGATATCTAAGAAACAAGTGTCTCAGTGGATTTAAGGTTAAGTTTACAAAAATGGCTCACAGTCATATTACAAATTGTGAACCGGACATCAAAGAAAGGGAAGTTTATCTATGCAACGATAACTTACCCTCACAACGAGATATTAGTTTTTCTCGGGCATGAGCTTATGTTAAAACATTCAAAGTTTTTAAGCTCGTGCACAACGGTTTGCAGTCACATGACAGATTGTAACCCGCGCTTGAAAGAAAGGAAAGTTTATCGCCGATGATAAACTTATCCTCATTAAAGAGAAATTAAATTTTCTCGGACACGGGCTTACATTAAAACTATTCAAAGGTTTTAAGCTCGTGTAAAATGGCGTATAATTCACATTTCAGATTATGCCCCGGACTTCAAAGAAGGGAAAGTTTATCACCGATGATTAACTTATCCTTACAACGAGAAATTAATTTTTCTCGCGCGTGAGCTAATATTAAAAACATTCGAAGTTTTTAAGCTCATGCACAATGACTTACAGTTAAATATCAGACTGTAACTCGGACTTCATATTTAGGAAAGCTTATCTTTAATGATAACTTATCCTCGTAACGGGAAATTAATTTTTCTCGATCATGAGCTTGTATTAAAACATTCCAAGTTCTAAAGAAAGTGTATCTTTTAAATAAGATAACTTTTCTTCATAACGAGAAATTCACCTTTCTTGGTCATGAGCTTTGCGTTAAAACATTCAAAAGTTTTCAAGCTCATGAAAACGACTTCTAAGTAAATGTCAGCTTAGAACTCGTTCTTCGGTTAAAAGGAAAGTTTATCGCCGACGGTAACTTATCCTTAACAACGGGAAGTTTACAACTTCTCGGACTTGAGCTCGTTTCGTAAGATATTCAAATTCTTAAGCTTAAGTAATTGATTTTCAAAACGGTGAACAAAATTTTTCAAGAATTTTTTAAAAGGTTTTTCTAAATCTTTCAAAATTGTGTGTTCAAAAATGTTTTGATAAAAAGAGCATGTCTTCTGGAATCGATAATATTTACGATCCTAGAAATGTCATTCAATAGTGACACGGGGTTGTAAATAAAGTTCGAGCAAAAGTTCAAATATTTTAAAACATGTTCAAAATGGCTTGCTATTATTTCAGATAGTAACCCGCCTTTCATATTCAAGTCAATCATTTCACCGGACAGCTTTGACTCAACAACGGGAATGAATTTTCTCGGGCATGGTTTATTTTATAACCATGTAAGGGATTGTGTTTACGGAATAACACAATCTAACACGAATTAATGTACGCATCAGTGCATTTATTTGTTAAAACAAGAGAAATCTTGTTTTTATGAAGTTATCATCTCCACCAACCGTAGCAATTTACAATTGATATCTACATACTCGACGATGAAACTACTCAAACGGCGACTATAGCTTTTTCTATAGAACACGGGTCAACAATTGAGGGGGAGCAATTGTCCAGCATTCAGAATCTTTGATGCCGAAAGTGCCAAGGTCACTAATTGGTGTCAAAACAATGATATCAATCGTACACATGGTGTCAAGAGATAACTTTAGACGTGATGAGGCGACCAAAATTCGTGAACAAGAATCATGTGACTCTATCATATGATGTTCTCCATCATTCAGGTCCAACCTCGTACATTGCTAATCTTGTGGATACATTATCATATATGATCTTTGCACGTGATAAATACCTTACACTTATGTTTAAAAGGTATTTAATTTACGTTTCAAGTACACCCTCATTAATTTGAGGAGGATCTTGTGTAAATCATGAAGATAACTGGATTTGCATGATTAATATGGGGGATAAATTGGGATTTAATATGGGAAATGATTAATCACAAATGGTTTGACTTAACGTGATAGCTCATCCCGACATGTGCGAAATGCTTTCGGATGTCGTGGCATATGTTAAGGGGGAGAAAAATGGATTTGGATATCAAAATGGATTTCATGGTGACATACACTTACCCAAAACATCTCTATTCACGACGGTGAATATTGTGGTGACATAAGGATGGTAGGATAGGTTAAAGTCCAATGATTCCTCTAGAACCGGAGGAATCTCCCCAAGGACATTCCATAGCAAGAAATAGTAGTCCTTAGGAAAGATGGAGAAAGATTGTGAACGTAGCTGAATGCCGACCAAGTACTTAAGTTAGCACTGGAACAATCACAACAAGGTCCTAGTTATGATGTATTGGTAAGCATTGAAGGGGTTGAAGAATGAAAAAGAATTGTAAAGATAAAGGGTGAAAAGAAAGCAGCCCTCCTTACAACCTTAGGCAGAAATCGGGTCAACTTATTAGCTATTGAGATCATTTTAATGATGCTCGATATTGAAGATAGACATCATGGACCCAGTGATGCAATGCAAAACCCATCCCAGCTAACTCAAATATATCTCAAAAGATATTTGTTTTAATCACACGGAGACAACGCATTATCTATAGATTTATTCACTCCGAATATATTGATATTGAAATGGTGGCACTCCTCTCCAGCCTCCGATCACTAAAATCCAAAATGCATGATCGAGTCTAGAGCCATTTGAGATCATCAAATATCTCATTAGGACACACTTTCATAATTCCTTGCTTCTTCATGCACTATGAAAGGTAAGAAAGATCTTAAGAGTCCTACGCAAAATCTTCATGATCTTGCCTGAACATCCGAGTAATACGAAAGTATTTAAAATGAAGATGGAAATCCTTCTTGAGCGAATATCAAAAAGGTCATGGTAGGTGACTTGTGCGATTATTTATAAATCAAGCTTGTGATAACTGGAAAGCAACAAATTCTTAATTGAGTTTAAACACGTTCCAGGCCTCTACGCAATATCTTAGTGATCTTGCCAGAACACTCAGAGTGATACATTAGTGTTCACAGTGATGAGTGGAAATCCCCTAGTGTTAACCTCAAACAGCACTTGGTAGGTAACTTGCAAGATTCTATACGAATCAAGCTCGTGACAAATGGAAAGAAACGATGGTGCGGTTCTTAATTAAATTTCACTTGTTCTAAGAACATGAATTGACGACTTCAATCGTGCGGACAATTCTATCCAAATGATTCACTCTTTACGTTTGCAGTCAGCTTTGGATGGTCGAGTAAAGAGAATGGGTTTACCCGCGAAATCTTGTCAAGGAGGTTCTTAAATAAAACTACCTGCCACAAGTACGATATTTAATATCGTCCAACGGTCTTCACCGGCCGGAGGTAAAATGCTACCGAATTAGAATGAAATGTTCAAGGCCATTTCATCCGTGTATATGTTTTGTTGCTAACTGTCTTATGCAGCGTAACAAGAAGGTGGCATTGCGGTGTACAATCCAGAAGAAGTCGTCAACACATGCTTATACTATATGCACTTAATACTTCAACAAATTTAAGAAAGCCTAAAAGTCAAGTCTTCTGCTGTATCAAACTCTGAAGCTTTCAAGAATTTATAAAGGTATAAGTATGTGGAACATGAAGTCACGAGGAGGCAAATTTCACAAGTGATGAATGCACAAGGTCAAGGCAAGGAAACATGCTCAAGACTAAAGTCAAAGATCACATTAGCATATTCACAAGAACAAGATCGAAGACTCAAGCATAGTATGTTAGGTTTAAGATTTTGTAAAATGGTGTGACCTCCTTTAGGGGGAGATTGTTGGAAATACGTTTACCCAAAGAAAGTCTCGGTCACATCATTGTTAGCATAGATCACGAGCTATAGACTATTGAGGACATTGTAACTTGGAGTGACCTCCCGTAGGGGGAGATTGTTGGAAATACGTTTTTACGTATTTAGAAAGGATCGGTCACTCCAACGACATATACGTAGATTGGGCTCGTGATCCAGTTATGTAAGTATAACCCATAAAGCCCACATGTAGGGTGGGCTATATATACCCTTCCTAACATGTTAGGAAGGGTAGTTGTTGAATTCTCTCATTAATCTAATATTACTTTCTCTCTCTACCTCTCCTCTCTTTCTTCTTTCTCTCTCTAGTTCATCTAATATCTTATCACTTTATCAATCAATCAATAAATAGAATAATCCAATGATTACATAGACCTACACATTCCATGTCCCAAAACGGTAGGTACCCAAGGACAGACTTGAGCATTTGGAGGACGTGCATGGGATGGAAGCTGCCTTAGACTTCTTCTCCCTTTTGCCTTCATATACTTATGCTTGTTTGGACACTTGTCTTGTCCTCCTAGTTCATTTACTTTATTTATGTTTTGGGATTATGTTTGGGAATCGATGTTTGATTTTGGTTTTCCCTATGGTCATGTATGTTTTAGTACATATTACCTTGCATGCTTTGATGACACGCCATAAATACGCGTAATAGTCCACTTATTAAAGTGGGGTGTTACAATTAATTTTGCATATTTTGTTGTAATCGCGTAAAAATGACTAGTTTTACGATTTAAACGTTTTAGAGACTTTAGGGGCTGAAATAAATTAAGGTAATATTATTTATACCATGTATATTAATAAAAGAAAAAAATTAAAAAAAAAGATATATAGTCGTTTTAACCGACGGTAGAAAGGGAAAAAAGGAAAAAAAAGAAAAAAAGGAAATTTCTATTGGGCTAGGATTTGTTATACTTAGCGATATAAGGCTTTTAATGGAAAAAAACACATAAAAATCCAGGGGAAACATACGGAGATCATCATAAAGGTTTTAGGGTTTCAAGAAATTTTGCATCTCTCATTAATTTTAAGGTAAAACCCTTGTTTATCTTTTTAGTTTAATCTGTCATTTACTTAATTAGACATGTTAGGAGTAATTAGAGATAAGAACTACACATGGAATAGGTGATTAATTAGGCTATATAAAGGATAATCGTTTTTGAAATTAGGGCAAAATTTTAAGTCACTTGTTTTGATCATATCTAGAGTTTGGAAAACATATAGAAGTCGAAATTCGTACTCAGAAAAAGGTAATTGAATAAGCTTTTGAATGCAAGAAACAAGATCTCAATTGGAGGTCAGAAAGTGAGGCAAAAGGTGGTTACAATAGTCGTGGTCAAAACTAATTTTGGATCAGCCTGTTTACAAATAATGTTTTGAGATGGTTAGGTTACTTAGGGATGGGTTAAGGCTTTCACATGGATGTGAGGCCTTATTTAGATGTTAAATAAGAGTACCCATTAAGGGCTGAGTCATTGGAATGGTCTAAGACCATCTAGTGTTAGCAAACTTTTGACATGTAAAAATTAGGAAATTCTGGATAGGTAAAAGTATATATATATATATATATATATATATATATATATATATATATATATATATATATATATATATATATATATCTGTATTATATATAGGTATAATTATGACTTGAAACCACAATTTTAATCCATGTCATATCTCAGTCACATCTTTTAACCAATAGGATTTGAGTATTTGCTAAAAAATCTCACTTTTTCCTTTTTTAACTCATTTTTGCTGATTTTGGGCAGGTCGCAGTTTTGTAAATCGCGTTTTATATAAAAATTGCGTTTTCATACCGCGGGTATATATTGTCTATATTTTTTTTCATTTTTCTTCCACAACGGACCCGGAAAACACACACACACAGAGCATTCATTATTCTTTTATCAACGGGATTATAATCTTAATCCAAAAAACACAGTCGATCTTTGATCTTTGTTAATAAAAACATTCGATCTTTCATCTTTATTGTTTGATCCACTTTCAATCATATTACATTTAAACCCTAATCCATTTTCCCTATTTAATGGGATGTAAACCCTAATAAAAAAACATCAGTTTCAATACACAATAAAATTATTCGATGTTTGATCTTTGTTAATAAAAACATTAGATATGTGATCTTTGTTGTTTGATCCACTTTTAATTGTATTACTTTTAAACCCTAATTCATTTTTCCCTAATTAATGGGATGTAAACCCTAATCCAAAAAAACATCAGATTCAATTGTACATTAACAATTATGTGGGTCTGCCTTGGTTAGTCATATTATATTGTACTAGATAGTATACTTAATTTGATGGTTTTGGTCTTCTTGATGAGGTTAAACTTTACTCAATGACAAATTTTTCATCTGGTATAAAGGTACATGTTAGTGTTTGGCATTTTAGTAGTGAGCTATCGTTCCTTAGATTTTGGTCCTCTAATTTGGGTGGTTTACGGGTTTTATTCGATCTTGCAGTTGGTAATGATTGTTGATCCATATCATTATGGGATTGGTTAAGTTTTATCTGCAGCAATGTAATTAACTGATAGTATATAGTAATTTGTGTCAACTAAATTTGGTATCGGTGAGGCACCTGATGTTGAGAACCGGAAAACTTCCTTCACTTTGTGAAGCCATAATGCTGATGTGGTAATTATAATCTTGTAGAAAAACCCGAATCAATGAGCAGAAAGAAGCCCCCCCAAGTTTGTTTTACAATAATAGTATCGGTTGTAGTTCTTGCACGTGTATTTAGTTTAACCTTTTTTTATCATTAATCAGAGACATAGGTGCTAATGAACACACAAAAAAACCAATTTACTAATGTCCATTTTCCAACACCAGCTGCAGCAGGATGATCACGTTTTTCTTTTCAACCACACCCACAACCTTCATCAGTCTTAGACAGTGTTTCCTTTTTAATGGCAGCGACTGATATTGAGTTGTAAGTTTTATTAAAACTTTGGGCAGAATATTGATAGAACCTGAATTTGGGCATAATATTAGTTCTGTCACAAGCTCCTGCCAGCTGTAAAATGTTTGCAGCATGTACCTTCGAATGTGCAGAAAGAAGGGCTCCCCAATTTTGATTTATAATAATAGTATGCGTTTGTAGTTCTTGAACGTGTATTTAGTTTTGTTATTTTTTGTTTACTGCAGACTTCAGATATTTGTATTATTAAGTATTTGATATCCCCTGCCAGAACCAGAAGCTATGACAACACTGGATGTTACATTTCATGATGCTACTAATGATGATGTGAGAGCTGAGTTATAGCATCTCTTTCTGCTACACCAAAGCTTTTTTTTGTTGCTAATCGACATTAAGACAAAGTTAAGTGCAACAACTTTCACTATGTTATGGTGGTCGGAGCATCGGCATTCAAGTCCGCCATTGATGCTGATGTGAAGCTCAGAATATACACACTTAGTGGGTCAAAATCATGGGTTGTTGATCTGTTTAAAGTGGAAGTGTGTCCATTAATTGGTTTTAAAGTTCCTAATCATTTGGTAAATTCTGATTTTGTTTTTGATGATGAGGGACTTATGTGATGGTGACAGAAACCAAATGCATTAATGTCTTATTGTGTCAAGTGCTAATTATCCCTTCTAATCGTTTGCCTTTGCTTTTTTAGTCATTGCCTTGATCTCGCGATGTGGGCCTTGGTACCTTGGTTGTTCCTGATACCAACAAGGCATTGTGTGTTACTGTCGCGACTGATCTTGGTGACCACGAAGCATCAGTTTCTGGTACTGTGGTAGAAGCCGCAAAATATTTGTTTGTTATTGAGTTTTGCAGAAATGGAGAGTACTCTGATGATGCGTCGCCTTCAAGAACATTAGAGAGTGGTTTGGTTCAAAGAACAGGAGCTGAGAGTTATGACTTACCTTTTGTTTCACAGGACGCGATATTGAATCACAATGTTTCTTAAGTGACACATCGTAGTCAACATCTATTTTACAGGTACTGAGAAAGCAATTTGATTATTTCTGTTCATAGAAACAATTCTATTGGTATTAGTAGCATACTTGGTCCAATTTTGTTGCATATTAGTAGACCATTTTGTTCTATAGTTAGAGGCCTGCACACACCCATTCAAGGCATGAACATCATGTAAGGCGATGACAAATTTGGTATCATCAATTTACTTTTCAGAAGAATCTGAAACGGCGTGTTAATGACTTTATGAACAAGAAACGATTGGTCGATTTTTTGATTTTGGATTGGATAAAGATCCTAAGAATTTAGTAGAAGTGCTTCTAGTAAGTACACTCCCATCTACTTCATATGTTTATATATAGAACCAATTTCCATCAATTAAAATTCACTTAATGTATTACATACTCCAAAATGGATGAGTCTTAGCGAGTCAAGGAAGCACCCCTACAAATCCAGTGACAAGATAGCACACACTTGTGTCTGTCAAATCGAGAAGTCGTTAATAACAACTTAAGCTCCGAAAATTGACAAAAACGAAAAGGACTCAGAATCTAATACAAACCCACCTTCAGGTTATTAAGAAGACTACTCCATGTGATTACAAGTATGCTTTGTGTCACCCTGCCTGCCGATGACACTGTGCAATGCGTAATGGAGTTGCTTTATAACTGAATGATTAACTACCTACTTTGGAATGATATTCTTGGTTTACATACTCATTTATCCACTGAAATCTTTCTCTCTGTTGCGAAAAATATGAAAATTATGAGACAAATATATATCTGCTTATTAGAAAAACTGATTGATCTTGCATTGTATGCCTGGTGTCTGATATAAAAAAGATGAATGGCCTCACAACTGATCTACAAATGTTTTCTACCTTTACCCAAAAGGCACCCACCCTGCCCATTATGCCAAAGGAATATCATACACCAGGGTACCAACATGTTACTTTTTGTTTCTGCTTATTTGTTTTTATCGTCTACTTTCTCAGCCTAATGTGCTCTTCCTTATGCCCGAGTATGATGAGTCTTATCTCTATTTTATCAACTGTTAGACATGATAGAATATTTGGATATAGTTTACACAAAGTGCCTCTTTGGTTATCATGCTATTCATTTCATTTACTTTGCTTTTAATTAGCCACTCTTCTTATTTTAGTGTACATGTTATAAGAAGCACCACAGAGTACCTTCATTTAATCATTTAAAAACACAAAATACACCATGTTAATAGAAAGTGAAAACATAAATACATATACTGATTTTCAACCGTGCACCCCTCTCCCTAACACAGAGAAAACACATCTTTTTTGTGAAATTTACCTTACGTAGCATACCGTTATCTTGCCTCTCATATGAAATAATTCATAGCTTGAGAATATCCATATTGCTTAGTCATAGTTTAATGATGTTAGCTTGAGATTATTATTTCAATCTGAATTGAGAAATTTTAACAAATGATATAATATTTTGTACAAGTGAATATTAGTTTGCAGTGCAATTTGAAAATTACATAATATTCGTAGTAATGATAAAATGATCTCTCTATGCAAATATGAGGTTTGAATGGGAAAGGATAACTTGATGTTTCTGATTACTAACTCTGAAAGGACAGATTCTACTTCTTGTAGATGAATTCGTAGACTCGATTGTGCATTCAGACTCACGATCTCTAGCCACCCTTCTCCTTATCCGAGACATTCAGGTACTTTCTATTCTTTGAATAAATACGTGTTTGCGACTTCTTACTTTAGAAGACACCTATAAAGCTGTTTATTTCGTCTATGGTCACATCCAGGGTAATTCCCTTATACAAACCACATACTTAACTTCTACACATTATATCTCCATCGATAAAAACGTATGGGTCAGTTACAAGATGCACAAAAAGAAGCTGAATTCACATGTGAAGCGATTGAGAGAGAGCTCGAGTTAGAAGTTGTTAAAAGTGACATGGAATTGAGTATGTACTAAAACTTTAGATTAGTGTTTTGATATGGTAAATGTTTATAGCACCAGTAATGTTAAAAGTTTAATAAGGGTGTTTAAATGTGTTAAAATTTACATAGAATTGAGTACATAGTAACATTGTACATTAGTGTTTGAATATCAATAAAAAATTTAGTATTAGAAGTCTCAGTTTTAATAACATGGATGTTAAATCAGGTCTTGAAATTTAGTAGGGAGATTGGATACGTCAAAAATGAATCATTGACGTCTTATCGATGGTCTGCTTTTATAGCATGGAGTGAATTTCCATAAGTTTTTTGGGGTCCTGACCTATGACAAGTCTGGTGTAACCTCCATACTTGGTTCTAAAA
The DNA here is from genome assembly GCA_025667525.1 of Glebionis coronaria. Taxonomy (NCBI): domain Eukaryota; kingdom Viridiplantae; phylum Streptophyta; class Magnoliopsida; order Asterales; family Asteraceae; genus Glebionis; species Glebionis coronaria. The sequence continues at coordinate 73,465 of JANFOE010001873.1, read as the reverse complement.
AACTAAATGAGTCACTCTGCCACTAGGAATGTCAAACCATGTTATACTCATTTTTACAACACCATCGAAGTAACAACTACTTTTCACAGCTAACCCATAGACTCCATCTCTACTCACATCGAAGGTTAAGGTGTTATTTTTTTTGTTAATTTTATTTTACCAAAATTTTTATTGTTTTGGATATAGTGATGATCGGTCTGTGTTCAAGTTCTAATTTTTAGCATAAGCCATTTTTATCGATTTCTCTGTTCGCCCTAATTTTCACTTTTTAAACATGGATTGTGCCTCGCTCTCATTCTTCACACTTCCAGTAATTATGTTTGCTGACATTAGTTCTTCACTTGCTCCTACCAGCTGTAATAGTTTTGCAGCATGTACCTTCAAATGTGCAGAAAGAAGCCCCCCCCCCACAAGTTTGATTTACAATAATAGTATACGTTTGTAGTTCTTGCACGTGCATTTAGTTTTGTTATTTTTTTGTTTATTGCAATCTTCAGATATTTGTATTATTAAGTATTTGATATCCCCCTGCCAGAACCAGAAGGTATGACAACACTAGATGTTACATTTCATGATGCTACTAATAATGATGTGAGAGCTGAGTTATAGCAACTCTTTCTGCTACACCAAGTCTTTTTTGACTGACCGACATTAAGACAAAGTTAAGTGCAACAACTTTCACTAATTACATCTCTTGTATATTAAATCGTTCATTCTGTACTTATGTGTCATCCAGTACTTATGTGTTTCGCCAAATTTCTCCTCTTCGACGGGGGGTATAATTTCTCTCTTTTGGTTCAACATAATCTTTAATAACCTCATTTCCAATTTCACCAAATTTTATGTCAATAATGGAAGGATTACCACCAGTGTGTACTAAAACACCATCATCTAAAATTCTAAATTATCAAATCTAATCTTTGGAAAATCATCGAGTTTATGAACCACGTGATCATAAATAAAAATTATTTCTTCTCTACGAGCTCTTACATTATGCAAGTTTTGTAATCCAATCTTTCTACATCTCTCTTTGCAGTGATCAGGACAAACTCATCATTTTCCATGATGAACTTACAAGATCGAGTTTATCTAGGGATTTTGAATTACGAGTAGTTAGTGAAGAACACCAAGCTTTTGTTGTGCCTATAGTCATTCATATTCTTGTGCCGAAAGTGAGGGAATTGAAAAAGTTTTCTGTCAGCCAATTAAAAGGTTCTTTCTGTCAACCAATTTCATTATGGTTTTATGTGAATGCTCATATAGTTGAGTGCTGATGCAGCAAAAACTTTTGGATTCAACTAGCGTTACACATCTGTTTCCTGTTACCAAATTCGTTGGGTAAAGTTTTCTGTTGTTATATTAATGTACAATTATCGGTTAGTAGAAAATGTTTTATCTTTCTTTTTTCTGAATTATGTCATTTATCAACTTTTGAGGGCTCATTGTTTCAGTCAGATTAGGACACTTTATCAATCTAGCAGTTATTTGTTGTTCTATCGATGGGTGTAAAGAAGCAGCTGGTGCTTTGTGGAAATTTCCATTCAACAAAAGAAAGATTGAAGCAATCGCGTCAGATGGTGGCGTTGAAGCCACTACTATAAGGATAAGCAGTTTTGATGCTTGGCTATACTGTCGAAGCAATTTTTCGATCTGTTCATATGTAAAATTCTCCTGCTTAAAACATAATTTTTACCCTTATTCTACTTATATGCTATCAGCATGAATAATAGAGTAGAGTGGTAATGTCAATTTCCTGTGAACTTGCTGCAATAATCTAATTGGTATTTAATTTTATCTATATTTTACAATGTTTACACCGAGAAACTCTTCTTCCAGATCAAGTTAGTCCGTTTTGTTATGGCACCAGAAAACTTGAGCAAATAATTTCGAAGTCCTGGAGATAAGCTGACTGAGGAGCTCATTCTTTCTTCACAAATACATTGAATATGCACGACATTGGTCAATGACCTGATCACCCTGATAGTATTCAAGTAATGTTAGCATTTTTGGGACCGAACAGACATTTGCAACAAGTGTAAATGCCAACCCGACAAGCTCTAATGATGAAAATTCATATTTGGGCAGTGGGTCTCTAGGAAACAAAATTTCTAAAGAGGGCAATGATGTTTCGTTCATCTTTCTGTTGCACTTGAGTCTTTTAAAAGGTCGGTGTTGCTTTATATCGCAGCGTTGCTGCAAACGAATATGCTCTTCGTAAGGATGTTCAAACCAATATGACACATTTGTTCTTACTTTTTTTCTATATAATACAGTTCTTATAGATAGTTTAATATAAAAAGTATATTAATTTCATAAGTTTTCTATGGTTGATAAGAATCGTATTCACCACATATAGCAGACTTATAGTCCCTTTTGGCCATCAAAAGATGAATATAGTTCCTTTCTCATAAATTTAACTGCTTGGTACTAACAAACATCAAATGCATCAGAAAGTTTAAGATAATTTATCATTGTATTTACTACGAATCTTATTGCAAAACTTCTGATCTGCATTGCCACTTGATCACATTTGGGAAGGCATGTTTTTGCAGAAACAGGCGCTCTGAGCGAGACTCAAAAACACGAGTAAGAGCTAATTAATATAAGATCTTAGTTTCCAAAGGGTAAGTTGGTCTTCGAATCTTCAAACATACGAAGAGTGTAAAGAAGAATACATTTCGGTTTCTCATTTCCTAGATACTGATGTAACGCTCCTATTCTGGCCAAACGGGATGGTCCCCTGCACTCTTTCTGAGCAAACTGAGTTCAATCTTCGAGCAAATTCCTTTACTTCCATTGAAGGAAGGTTTCTGCAGCTGAGGCCTCTTGCATCGCCTCTATGGCAGTAATTTGGGAAGAATGTCTTTCATGACTTCCTATGAAATGCTATGAAAACAAAGTAATTATAACAAATGTACAGGGAAGAAATGGGTACCTTTCCAAGCTTAGCAAGAGAGGACGAGAGAGAAGACCAAGAAGCACCACCTTCTGTCAATCGTCTATTACTTAGTGAAACTTTAACCAATTTTCCACGCAGACTATTGGCAGATGCCTTCGCTGATGGCTTTCTACCGAATGATGGTTTTTGCTTACTGGCACTGTCATGATCAACTACTTGTGCTCTCTTTGCAGGTGTTTGTACCTTGCTTTCCACTTTATGACTTCACATTGATTACTATTTGTTTTATAAAAAATGCATTATGAACGAAGATTTTTTGCTTGGTTTTTTGACTAATCAGAAGGAAATAGGAAATTCATGTATACGATGTATAAACATGTATAAGTACCACTATGCCTAAAGAAAAGCCGTTCCGCGGTTAAAAAATCTAAAACTGAATAATATTTATAAATTCTTGAACAAAAAACTATTTGATATGTAATTATCAATGCACAATTGTACAAGTTCTCATTCTAATAAATTGTATGTAATAAACTTATATTCTATATAAAAGTTCACAATAACAA